>JALMGJ010000001.1:151985366-152445366 GCA_023362775.1 Charina bottae | reverse complement strand
CACAATCCACATTCATATACAAGATCACAGAGGATGGGGCTAAAAGCTTTAATTCCTTTGTAATCACATAGGCTGTTTCTTTGGTACCTAATGGTGGCACGTGTGCGCGCACGCGCGCGCACACACACACACACACATATATATATATAGAGAGAGAGCCAGTTTGGTCTAGTGGTTAAGGTGCTGCGCTAGAAACCAGGAGACTGAGAGTTCTAGTCCCACCTTAGGCATGAAAGCTGGCTGGGTGACCTTGGGCCAGTCACTCTCTCAGCCCTAGGAAGGAGCCAATGGCAAACCAGGAGACTGAGAGTTCTAGTCCCGCCTTAGGCATGAAAGCCGGCTGGGTGACCTTTGGCCAGTTGCTCTCTCTCAGCCCAACTCACCTCACAGGGTTGCTGTTGTGGGGAAAAGAGGAGGAGGGAGTAATATGTATGTTCCCCGCCTTGAGTTATTTATAAAAATAATAAAGGCAGGATAATAAATAAAGAAATAATTAGGAAGTTGTAGTGGCAACCTGCGGAAGACCTTTGTATTTCGAGGAGTTAGGTGGCATGTTTTGATTTTCCTCCCCCCACACCTAGGAGATTAGAGTTTATTTTGAGTTATACTGATGTTTAATTGGCTTGTTTTTATTTCTGCTTGGCATGGGAGGGGGAAAAGAAGAAGAGTGTGCCCACTCCTCCAACAGCCATCCAGAACATATCTTTGTTGGGAGTGGGGGGAGAGAAAACCCCCCGTTTGTTAAGTTCATTCCTCCAGCTGCCCCTCTAGCAGCTTGGAATGGGGGGGGGGATGATAAGAAATTGTTTATGCTTAGGCACTGGCTTATCTGATGGCTTCCCAGGCTCTGGGAATGATGACATGGACAGGTGCCGGGCCCCAGGAGGAATCCCAGTCAAGGTCAGGCTATGCAGCTTCAGTACCATGGAAACTAGGTCACGGGGTTTTGGAGCCAGGCTTTGATAAAAACCTTGGGATTGTCTTTGGAGTTTGGGAACTTTGATGCAGGCTCAGGACGCTGGGTGCTGTGTGACTCAACAGCCATTCCTTTTGGGGTTATTCTCTGCTATCTTAGTCAAGTTCCTGGTAGCAACAAGAGAATAAAGGTATCACCTTGTTTGGTATGTATGTATGTATTTCTTTCTGTATGCTATGCTTGTTATGCTTTGTGTAATCTGTTTAAACTGTGTTTCTGTTTGACTTAGTTTGCTTAAGTTTATAATAAAGTTTTAAGTTTCTTTGTCCACTGGTGTGTTATTATCTCTGGATCTAAAAGAACCAATTGTTTGGGCCCCTGATCAAGGCTTGGACTCTTGGCAACACAGAAGTCAGACTGGTTTTCAAACAATACCTTTGTAACTAATCACCTTAAGAGGAGCTTTACTTAAGTTTTAGAAGTCTAAAATATATACTCAAAGTAAAGGGATGCTAAAATGTTGTCCTATTCTTTATCTCCACTATGGCCAAGGTTATAAACAGAATCAATATTTTCTTGCTATGATTTTTTTCAAACACAGGGAATACAGCCTTGCTCATTATCTTCACCTATGCTGATACAGTAATATTAAGGTTAAGACATATACTGAAAAAATCACCCGCAGTCAAAAAGGGTGAAATATGGATTCCTGGCATAATAGAGTCCCCCTTTTGGGGGGAGATGGGCGGTGATAGAAGTTGGATAAATAAAATAAATAAATAAACTCAGAATTCTTTTTACAGTGGTGCTTAAAAGTTTGTGAACCCTTTTGAACTTTCAATATTTCTGCATAAATATGACCTAAAGCATGATCTGTTCTCCACACAAGTCCTAAAACTACATAAAGAGAACCCAATTAAACAAATGAGTCAAAAACATTCTACTTGTTCTACTTATTAACTACCTTTGCATTGTCAAGGCCACATCGCTGCCTGAGGATTTTTAGTCTTTCCAAATAGACAGATGGCCCCACTTCTTCCCCATTTGAATTTCCAACTGCAGAAGAGACTACGTTGGTGGGAGTGGGGATACATGATAACTCTACCTGTGGAGAAACTCCTACAAAATAAAAATAAAAAATCACAAGCCATAAATGAGTTAAAGCTAATTCTAACAGAGGATTGAAATGAGATGTTACCTAGGTTTGTATGGCATAGGAGCTTCACGTTATCTTTGGGTCTTATTCTGGGGGTTGCAAGGTTCGGGCTGATAATGCCTAGTCAATGGAGTAGGCTGAACATTTTAGCTCCTTCTTCGTGCTTTTGATAGATTAATTGAACCATGTGGGATGAGTTTATAAAATGTCTCTTTCCTACATAAGCACTGCCTTCTTTAATACTGAAATAAAACAGGCATGGGAAGTAACCGTAGCACAGACTGTTCCTGTCTGTCCTGGGCCTTCTGATATTTTCTCAGTGTTACAGGAAGAAGAGCCATGCTGACTGGCTGTTTAGATAGTAACTGGTTCTTTCTTGATTCAGTGGTCTTTACTTTAAATATCTGTGTGTTTAATATTAATTAACAAGTCTACTGCTATAGCATGTGCAACATTCTAGTAATTCCGTTTTTGGAGATAACCTGCATAATGAGAGTATTGGGTAACAGCCACTATAATTCTTTAATTTAATGCCACACCTGGCCTGTGCTTTCAGAAAGTTGATATATTACTTCTGAAACTCTACTCATTCTGCTAACCCTGGAAAAATCTGATAGTTCCATCAAAACAGCAGCTATTGGCTGCAAGTTCATGATATAAAATTACCTGTACAAGCAATGCGCCCTTTGCCTTCCCTTTCCATTTCAATCAGCCGGAGACCTCGTTCTACATAGCTCTGGAAGAACTGTGAGGAGTTTTTTAGGAAGGGCTCAATGTCTGCATCAGAATATTTTTTTTTATATTCATACAGCTCTGCCAGACCCTGTTTTGAAAACAAAAAGCCTCAGCTATTCAAAAGTTGTACATATAAAAACAAACATTAGCTCTGAAGATTTACAGTGCATTCGGAAAGTATTCAGACCCCCTTCACTTTTTTCAATTTTGTTATGTTGCAGCCTGATACTACAATCGTTCAAATTCATGTTTTGTCACATTAATCTACACTCAGTACCCCATAATGACAAAGTGAAAACAGAATTTCAGAAGCGTCTGTAAATTTATCAAAAAGGAGAAACTGAAATACCACATGTACGTAAGTATTCAGACCCTTTGCAACAACACTCAAAAGTTAGATCAGGTGCCTCCCATTTCTCTTGATCGTTGCTCAGCTGTTCCTATACCTTGACTGGAGTCCACCTGTGGTAAATTAAATTGATTGGACATGATTTGTAAAGGCACACACCTCTCTATAGAAGGCCTTACAGCGGACAATGCATACTGTATCAGAGCAAAAGCCATGAGGTCAAAGGAACTGCCTGCAGAGCTCAGAGAAAAGGATTATTGCAAGGCAAAGATCTGGGGACGGCTACAAAAAAATTTCTGCTGCACTGAAGGTTCCCAAGAGCACTGTGGCCTCCATAATTCTCAAATGGAAGGAGTTTGGCACAACCAGGACCCTTCCAAGAGCTGGTCGCCCGGCCAAACTGAGCAATTGGGGGAGAAGAGCCTTAGTAAGAGAGGTGACCAAGAACCCAATGGTCACTCTGACTGAGCTCCAGAGAGCCTGTGTGGAGATGGGACAAAGTTCCAGAAGGACAGCCATCACTGCAGCCCTCCACCGAACTGGGCTTTATGGCAGAGTGGCTAGACAGAAGCCTCTCCTCAGTGCAAAACACATGAAAGCCCGCTTGGAGTTTGCAAAAAAGCACCTGAAGGACTCTGAGACTGTGAGGAACAAGATTCTCTGGTCTGATGAAACCAAGATAGAACTGTTTGGCCTCAAGTCTAAACGTTATGTCTGGAGGAAACCAGGCACCACTCATCACCTGCCCAATACCATCCCAACAGTGAAGCATGGTGGTGGCAGCATCATGCTGTGGGGGTGTTTTTCCGCAGCAGGGACTGGGAGACTGGTCAGGGCTGAGGGAAAGCTGAATGGAGCAAAGTACAGAGATATCCTCAATGAAAACCTGTCCCACAGCGCTCGGGACCTCAGACTGGGCCGAAGGTTCACCTTCCAACATGACAACGATCCTAAGCACACAGCCAAGACAACACAGGAATGGCTTAGGGACAACTCTGTGAATGTCCTAGAGTGGCCCAGCCAGAGCCCTGACTTGAACCCTATTGAACATCTCTGGAGAGACCTGAAAATGGCTGTCCACCGACGGTCCCCATCCAACCTGATTGAGCTTGAGAGGATTTGCAAAGAAGAATGGCAGAAAATCCCCCAATCCAGGTGTGCAAAGCTTGTTGCGTCATACCGAAAAAGACTCGAGGCTGTAATTGCTGCCAAAGGTGCTTCAACAAAGTACTGAGTAAAGGGTCTGAATACTTACATACATGTGGTATTTCAGTTTCTCCTTTTTGATAAATTTACAGACATTTCTGAAATTCTGTTTTCACTGTGTCATTATGGGGTACTGAGTGTAGATTAATGTGACAAAACATGAATTTGAACGATTGTAGTAACAGGCTGCAAGGTAACAAAATTGAAAAAAGTGAAGGGGGTCTGAATACTTTCCGAATGCACTGTAGGTCCTGGATCTTGTACACTAAAGTCAGTTCAATACCATGGCTCTGAACTGAACGCTTTATCGGTTGGTATTAAGGTTTCAAATGGGTCTTTCCCAGGCCTACTTTAAAATGTCAAAAATTGATTTAGGTGTCCTCTGTTTAAGATCTACAGCTAGGCTTTAATCCTTCCCCAAATTTAGCCCAGACGTTTATGTAGGTCGGCAAAGGTGTCACAAAAGAACTGTGCAGTTGATAGAGATGTGCAAAATGTTCTGTGCATAGACCACAACATACATGGAAGGTTCAGGTGGTTTGTGGCTGGATCTGCACATGCCTGTCCCAGTTACAGGCATTCCAGGTTGGAAAAGAGTGAAGAAAAAGCAAAGTCAGCAGCAGTGAAGAGAAGGTAAGGGGAAAGGAGGAGCTGGGATGATAGGGGGAAAGAGTGGGTGGTACAAGCTGGTTGGGTTATGCTGTGGCAGGAAATGCTAGGACAAGAGGAAGTGTATGGCTTGGCTGGGTGTTAGGGGATAGGGAAGAAAAGCACTGAGACTATTGTTCTACAAGTCCCATCTGAAAATTTTGGCCAAAACCCAGAACAATCAAGAGGTTCTGGCTTTTGTTCAGCTGGACCATTATCCAGGACAGAATCAAGTGGGCCGAACCCTGAGTCACAACGGGTTTATTCCATGTGCAGAAAATATATATTTTTTGCTCAATGCACTTCTTACCTCTTTAGTGTTTTCTTTAGAGCCAATTTTTTTAAATATCTCTGCTAAAATGTCATTTACTTTGGCCTTTGGTGACTTTTCATCCTATAAAAGCAATTCAGACATTAATCAACAAACCAAATTAAAAATCCAAATAAAAACAAAACAATGCACAAAAACAAACAAATAAAAACATCCAGAGGAATAGAAATTTAAGCAACGGAAGCATCTTTAGAAACATAGGTGGAACACTATGACAGATAAGCCAGATTTACAAAACATAAAAGAGGGGAATAACTAGGACAGCATCTTCTAATTTAATTAAAGAAAATATTATTTTAAATAATATTTAAATTAAAATATTTAATATTTAAATATTTATTTAAATAATTTATTTCAATAATATTTAAGAATATTTAAAAAAAGAAAATACTATTCTAGAAAAGAAATCAGACAGCATTAATTCCAATTTATTAACAATAGCAAACATAGTGATTTCAGTCTCACTAGTAGCAGATTCTGAATACTTAATAGGGTTCACAAATATTATCAATAATACTGTACTGTACAGATCTGTACTATGCTGTACAAGCAAGCCCCAAATGGCCACACGTAAATACAGTGGTCTGAAGACACAAAGATTAAGAGAAAGAAAATGTTTCTGGCAATCAAACGTTGCCACTCAGCAATAGGCAAGTTTGATGCCTGTACCATACTGTTTTGAGAACTATGAGTGCCAACCAGAACTAGAAATTAACCTTGTAATTATGGCTACCCCAGCATAACACACACTTAAACCATATCTCTTGAACATCATCACTTCATGCAAGGCTTCCCTTTTCCTTGGCAAGTACAATATCATAGATGGATATATGGCACTCTGTTCTGTAATCCGTCTCCTTTAAAAGAAGTCAAAGTGACCACCTGAGTCTTTTTAAGACAGGTGTGTTAGAAAAGTTATAAATAAATGAAAACAAAAGAGAAAATTGATACTGTACAAGAAGTAGGTATGTTGCCCAATTTGTATACAGCCTGAAACATATTGTATCTGGTTGTGCAATAGATACTCTGTTGCTAATCAAATGTTTTGCAAAATGCCTCCCTTGCATCTCTTGACATCTTAATCCAGCCACTACATCAGAGAGCTTCTTCAGCCTTCTGTGTGATCCAGACTAAAAGTCCAATACAGTAGAAATGATATAATTCACAAAGATTCCAACTGAGTACTCAGAAAATTAACTAGCTTTATAGATGACACCTATTTTCTTTCTATTTTAAAATACAAAATTCTTACAATACGGGAAGCTCCTTTTTCTGTGCCTTTATCAGATTTGCTTCCAGTTTGGTCCAGGGAGTGTTTCATCATTCTGCACAGATGAGCCTCCAACTCAGACTCATTCTTGTTATCTATCATTGTTAGATGATCTAAAATCTAGAAAAGAATGTGATAACTTTCAGAGAGAATCTTTTAAATATTCCAGAGAACTATTCACAAGTTGATTCTATTCACTTGAGGGAATGATATTAAAGGCAAAACTGAAGTACTTTGGCCACATAATGAGAAGACAGGATACCCTGGAGAAGAAGCTGATGCTAGGGAAAGTGGAAGGCAAAAGGAAGAGGGGCCGACCAAGGGCAAGATGGATGGATGATATTCTGGAGGTGACAGACTCAACCATGGGGGAGCTGGGGATGGTGACGGCCGACAGGAAGCTCTGGGGTGGGCTGGTCCATGAAGTCACGAAGAGTCGGAAGTGACTGAACGAATAAACAACAACATTCACAAGTTGGGACAAATCCATTTGGTCTCACCTTGGGTCCCTTCAGTTTGCATAATGTATGAATCAGGGTCTTTAGAGTCCGTATTGGGAATTCACTTTTACACTGCTTTAGTTTTTCTTTTGGAAACACCTTCATAAAGATATGAATGTCCAACATGATTCGGTCCAGGTTGATACTGTTGATAGTTTCAGGGAGAAGTCTTACCATTCTCCATAAGCACTTGGAAAAAGGAGAGGAGAGAAATGTTTACAAAGAAAATCAGTTACTTATGAAAAAGCATATCCTAATGCAGATTTGTTAATGCCAAACTCGATGTTTTAAAAGCTTAAAATAAATGCCCATGAGCAAACTAATACAGTGACTGTCCCCTCAATTATACTGAACATACCAAGTGTTTACTAGTCATTAAGACACCAACTCTTTTAACAGAGATTTTAAAAGTGTTGCTTTTTCTTGCTAAGCATATCTATTAATAACAGTATATCACACTAACTTGTATTCATATTGTAATTTTTCCAGTAGAAAAGTATTAGGTCTATAATTATGAGTAGTTGGTAATACGTTATCATTATGCCATTTCACATCTGAAAAAAACAAACACATACTCACTTTCATTACAAGTTCTGAGAACTTGGGAGAACTAGCAGTTGCTAATAGACTGTCCTGGAGTAGAACAAGCAGGGCACTAGAAGAATTAAGTGAAGTAGCATTATTTATTTATTTGATTTATATGGCTGCCCATCTCGCCATGGCGATTCTGGGTGGCTACTATTTAAAACTGTAATATAAATAACGTAAAATTAAAATACATGTAACAACAACTGAGATAAAAGCCAATCTGCCACAAATCTCACAGGCTCCATCTAACAATCTGACCCCCATGCTCAGGAACACCCCAATCTCTTCAAGGCTTTGCAAATTAACACTAACTATACAAATTTTGCAGATATACAAAATAACAAAGCAATAATTATTTTAGCAAAGACAATTGTTTCTTGCATGAACAATACAATTGCACAACATCAATTGGGATTTAATTGCAAAGCAAGAAAGCAAACTGGTTAATACTTTCAGAGAAAAGACTGGTCTATTTTTCACATTATTTTTATTGTTATGTCATACAGCTTTGAAGAGGAAGAAGACACTTAATGATGCATCCTCATCCTGAAAAGATCCCCAACCTAATTTGCTTTCCTCAACCATTGCAAGGGTCATACATGTTCTCATAGAGAAGCAGCAAGGTACCATATCGGGGGGGGGGGGTAATGCTTGGGATTTTACTTGGGAGATTGTTCAAAATACAAGGGAATATGAACACAACACTTATGTGCAACTCATGAAAGCATCCATGCCTTTTTCCAAGACCACATGGTTATTGCAGGGAGGCCCCACTGCAGCCACACAATGGCTGCTTTAATGAGTTACAGACACTGCTGCATTTGTGCTCCAAAGCACCTCTTCTGAACTGAATCTGAAGCATTGCTCAGCTTTACTAAACTACTGTAATGAAGAACAAAAGTATTTCATCAACCACATGCTGAAATATTAGCTAGTGTTAAGTGCTGTGGCAGAAGGTCCTACTATTAAAAAAGAGAGACTTCTTTCATCTTATCATCAAGCTATTTACCTCAGTATGTTGGTTTGGTCAGATTTCTCTAGAACTTTTACCACCAAGAGGTTAACAGATCTGATAACCTGTTGGCCTTCCTCTAGATCTTCAACCCTTGAATCCAGCATTAAGGTAATGAGGCCATGCATCAAGTCCTTCAACACTCCTGCAGAAGCCTCCCTTGCCAAGCTTTCAATCTGGAATAACTGTCAATTGAATTTAAGTGTTAGATATAATTCTCTCTTCTGAATAAAACTTAGAAGTCTCAATAACCCCTTCAGAGCCCCAATATCTGGTTAGTCACTGTGGGAAAACAATGTTGGACTTTGCTTGACTTCTCAGTAAGCCTGTTTTTGACAAAGGAATACACTTAGCAGTGTTAATGAGCAGGAAGAATCTGTGGGGCAGGACTGACGAGAAGGGGAGGCTTTACATACCAGCCCTGTAGAAATTCAGTGGGAAACCTCAACACAACAATAAAACACAAGCCACAGTTCCTTTTAAAGGCATGGCTTTTACTTTAAAGAATGCTGATGCCAGATGATTGACACTGCAGCTGAAAACTGCAGCAGATTAGAACAGAGCTTTCGGAATTCCACCAAGGTATCTGGAAAGCTGCATCTACTCATCCCTGAAGATAGCACTTCAAGGATTAAAAGACTAATAGAAGAGATAAAAATAAAAGACTAATACATGTAAAATATCTAGGTCATTTACCCAAGCACACAAAAAAAGATATAATACTACATTGTGGACTCCCTTTCCTTACAATCGGAAACCATTTATCTTTTTTTCCAAACAAGTATACAGTAGTCAAACATCATATTATTAAAATTTAATTAGGCTTCCAGGAATTAAGTTTGTGAATTGCTTTTGGTAATTTCTGAAATACAGGAAGGTGATAATGAATAAAACCATGCAACTTGGACTATGTATTGAGCAACAATCAGATAGATACAAGGTCTGTCTGACAGCCACCAGTACAAGGCTGGAGGTCGAAATTCTTATTATCTTTCCATCCTTTTCAACTATTTGGGGGATTTAATTTGTTTTTATACAGGTGAGTATGCCCCAGTATAGACAAGCCTATCTAGTTAAGCAGGATAAGATCTAGAATAAGAATATTTTTTTGACACGTATTAGAATATTTGTGTCTCTGAATTCATATCTAACACAAGATGTTAGAAGGATAAACCATAATAGGTCACTTCACAGGAAAGTTTGTTAAATTTTGTTCTGAGGAGCTTCAGGGTTAGGATCTGAAACTGGTAATAACAAAGAAAGAGTGCTAGTCATAAAGAGATACATCTTGATGCAAGAGGCAAGGAGATTAAAAGTATAAATACATTTTATTTATCCCCTCGGCTCCAGAAAGTCTAGCAAATAAATACTATTGATTTCAACACTTTTCTCTCAGGCTCTACACTAGTTACAATTTTTTTTAAGACAAGCAAGCTCAATTTCAGGATTCAGAAGAATGAACCCTACTGATAGTCATACTCTAATCCAGGGCTTTCCAAAGTTTTCCCGCGGCGACACACCAACCGCCGTTGGTGTGTCGCCGTGGGAAAACCCGGAAGTGCCCCGTTGCGGCAGCGCGCAAAAACCCAGAAGTGCTGCTGTGCTTTCGGGTTTTTGTGCGCCGCCATTGGCGTGTCGCCGTGGGAAAACCCGGAAGCACTGATGATGATCAGCGCTTCCGGGTTGTGTGGCAACACACCAGACTGTGGCGACACACTTTTGTGTCGCGACACACAGTTTGGAAAGCTCTGCTCTAATCTATGCCAATTCTTAATCTTAAATTCTTCCTTACACTGAAATTCTGTGGCATTTTTCCTTTGCCAAAATTAACAGTGTCATCACTTGATAAGTCCAAGACTCATTAAATCTTAGTTAGGAACCAGACAATAAATCTACTTAAAGAGTAAAATATACTGTACATCAAGCAACCTAAATGCAAGATAGATTAATTTATTCCTACTCTAGGTATAAGTTAATTTATCCTGCATTTAGGTTGCTTGATGTGCAGTATATTTTCCTCCTTAGATAAATTTATACCTACTCTAAAATAAACAAATTTTTATATAAAACAAATAATAAATAAAATAAATTTATACTATTCTAGGTATAAATTAGACTGAAGCTTTTGCTCATTTTACAGTGACAAAAAAAGTAAATAAAGAACCCTTACTGAAATCATGTTTCCAATGATGCAACTGTACAACTTGACTATCTCATCCTTGTCCAGTTTCTCATCAGCCATATGAGTATTATAAATGAGTCGCAGCTGCATGAATGTAGCTATTAGGAACTGGTCAATGTGGCCAGACATTGCTTCTGCTTTGTCCTCTTGTCTCAGAACTTCATCAATCTGCAAACAGACATATTAGTTATTTTTCTTCACACGGCACAGTATTCATGACATTGGCATGCACTATTCTGAAAGGTATCACAAATCTCTCCCCTTGACTATTATTTTATTATGTTCTACTATTCTGTTTCAATTCTCTAAGAATCCATAACTTTGTACACAAACAATCTTAGCATATTAGATGAAACATCAGATCATGTGCAGTGCCAGCAAAAGCTAGTTGTCTCTGCATTATCTATTCTTAACAAATTCTGCAGCCTTCACACTTCAAAAGTCTGTCTCAAACATGTACATTACTGCAAAAATAAGAGTTTCTTTTTTCCTGCTGTTGCAGGGATTGTTAGCTCTAAGAGAACGCAAGAAGAAAACCTAAATTCACTCATGAGCTGTTCTTTCTTTCTTTTTGGATAATCCTTCCCATGCTGTTTGGAACAGCTGAGAAAGAATATCCCTCCTCTTGGAAACAGCAAAGTAGGAATGATCGTTACCCTGCTGTAAGTTCAGGCATAGTGACAGACTGAGGAAAGGGTCATCAAATCTTATTCCAAAATTTACAACTAGAGGACAGAGAGAAAGGAA
Source organism: Charina bottae (assembly GCA_023362775.1). Lineage (NCBI taxonomy): Eukaryota > Metazoa > Chordata > Lepidosauria > Squamata > Charinaidae > Charina > Charina bottae. The sequence continues at coordinate 152,433,726 of JALMGJ010000001.1, read as the reverse complement.
TAAAATGTAATGAAAAGGGAATTCCTGTATTGGATAAGCAAAGAATCTCATCCACTCCAGTGTGTGTTCCATTTCCGAGGCACCAATCAACTCAGACTGGTGAACAACATATTATTGGCAAGGAAGTGGAGGAGGAGAAATGAAGAAAGCAAACAGAATACTGGATGCTTATCACCCCATCCACCAAACACTTCCTGGAACCAAATGGCCTCAGCTGGTTCTGAGCTGGCAAATGAGGCCAAGTAGACTGAAATCCAAGTGGTAGAGGAACAGGAAATTGATTTAAAGCCCAATAAAATTAAATAATTGTTGTCTTATTGGGTAATTTGTTGTTTATTCGTTCAGTCGCTTCCGACTCTTCGTGACTTCATGGACCAGCCCACGCCAGAGCTTCCTGTCGGCCGTCACCATCCCCAGCTCCCCCATGGTTGAGTCCGTCACCTCCAGAATATCATCCATCCATCTTGCCCTTGGTCGGCCCCTCTTCCTTTTGCCTTCCACTTTCCCTAGCATCAGCTTCTTCTCCAGGGTATCCTGTCTTCTCATTATGTGGCCAAAGTACTTCAGTTTTGCCTTTAATATCATTCCCTCAAGTGAGCAGTCTGGCTTGATTTCCTGGAGTATGGACTGGTTTGATCTTCTTGCAGTCCAAGGCACTCTCAGAATTTTCCTCCAACACCACAGTTCAAAAGCATCTATCTTCCTTCGCTCAGCCTTCCTTATGGTCCAGCTCTCACAGCCATAGGTTACTACAGGGAATACCATTGCTTTAACTATGCGGACCTTTGTTGTCAGTGTGATGTCTCTGCTCTTAACTATTTTATCAAGATTTGCCATTGCTCTCCTCCCAAGAAGTAGACGTCTTCTGATTTCCTGGCTGCAGTCAGCGTCTGCAGTAATCTTTGCGCCTAGAAATACAAAGTCTGTCACTGCCTCCACTTTTTCTCCCTCTATTTGCCAGTCATCAATCAAGCTGGTTGCCATAATCTTGGTTTTTTTGAGGTTTAACTGCAACCCAGCTTTTGCACTTTCCTTCGTCATAAGGCTCCTCAGCTCCTCCTCGCTTTCAGCCATCAAAGTGGTATCATCTGCATATCTAAGATTGTTGATGTTTCTTCCAGCGATTTTAACTCCAGCCTTGGATTCCTCAAGCCCAGCATGTCACATGATGTGTTCTGCGTACAGGTTGAATAGGTAGGGTGAGAGTATACAGCCCTGCTGTACTCCTTTCCCAATCTTAAACCAGTCCGTTGTTCCTACCTCTGTTCTTACCGTTGCTACTTGGTCATTATACAGATTCCTCAGGAGGCAGACAAGATGACTTGGTATCCCCATACCACCAAGAACGTGCCACAATTTGTTATGATCCACACAGTCAAAGGCTTTAGAATAGTCAATAAAACAAAAATAGATGTTTCTTGTTGGGTAATAGGAAGAGTTAAAGTATTGTTGGATACCTCTTGGCACCAAAATGAAAATCAGGGAATTGTCAGGAAGGTGAGAATGTTCTAGATTCTTGCACTTGAACATAAGTATCATCTTTTTCTTTACCACAAGATGTGGTGCTGGCTACCAGTTTGGCTGGACCAATTCATGGAAGTCATAGGGATCAATAGTTATTAGTCTTGATGGCAGTGTGACTGCCTCTGCAGGCCATCTGCTTGGAGATGGGCTTCCTTGTACAGTTGTTGGCCACTGTGAGAATAGACAGCTGGACTAGATGGACCAGGGGTCTAATCCAGGAAGGCACTGCTTGTTCTTTTTGAGAACTGCGAGTCAGATGGCCCCTGTGCACTTAGTTATGTCATCAAGACATTTCAGAGTGGTGCATGTGTCACCTGACACTCAGCACCACCAAATGTGCAACTCATCACTCTCGCAAATGGTGGCTGATGCCTCTAGGAGCATTATGTTGCTGCCAACTACAAAGAACTCCACTTACCTGTGCTAGAGCTTGGATGCTAGTATTGATATCGCCACTGGCTACCTGGGAGATAACAAAGTTGATGGTAGAAGCAGTATTGCTGTGCATGTCATCAAAGTGTGGGGAGACAGCACGGATTCTGGATGGAGAAAAATCTTGTAACTATTGGAAGACGGTCCCTCCCACCCCACCTCCAAAATATCACCTGCAAATTTCGCAGGGAGTCTTAACTTAGTTGGGAAAAACAATGTGCTATTGAAAACAAGCACATGGGTAGGAGGTACAAATGGCTGCAGATATAGCTAATAAATAGATGCTGCTTGCCTGTGGAATTTTAATCTTTTTTTAACACCTGAATAGGGCTTCTCTCATTCTTTTCCTTCCCTGTCCAGTCACCTCTTCTCCTTGTCTCATCTCTATCTAGTTTTGTTCCTCTCCTTCTCTTTCCTTCTACCTTTTCCTGTCTCTATCCTGAGTGTTGGTTTTTTGTGTTTTGTATTTTTGCTGGAAGAGAGGAATATGTACGTATATATGTATACATCTGTGTTTCTGTGTGTATGAGACAGTGGCTGGTCTATGCAGATGAGAGAATCAATATATTTTATAAATGGAATGCCCTGTTAAAATTAATTAATTTAAACTGCAGTTATCACATCAATTAATATTGATTTGTTGTTGTTGTTCTGACCCTTTCTTTTATGGCTTCCAGAAGGTCTATATAGTCTGTAGCACCTTCATATGTGCAGAAGAAAAGGAGAACACTATACCTAGAATATGCACACAGTGACTCACACAGACACAAAATTCCCCTGTACCCCTGCACTCACTTGGGTTCAGGAATCAAGACTGGCTCAAAGATGTCATCCAGTTTGTGCTGAACAAGTGCTGGCATTTCACATCGTACTGTGCCATTATCATTTTCTATTTCATCCAGATCCAGCTGAAATTCCCGGGGAACTGCGTGCATTGTCTCTGAATGGCCACTCAAGTTACGGGCTTGGCTATAGAAATCAAGCAACATACTTTCCTTAATATTTCAGGAAGCCTACTCAGCAGGCTGCCCTCCCACAGAACTGTCATTCTGAGATCCCCATAAGCTACAGACAGAAAGAAAAGAAAGCATTCTTTTCCATATTATCTGGGCTTTGTAGAAGGGAGAACAAGTCCAGCTTTAGGTCAAAGAAATCACCCTGCTTTCCCAACATTCTCTGCAGTTCATTGAGAAATTAGGAAGTTACTCCCCTTACTACTCAGTTTTTGGAGGGCTTAAGGAAGTGAAACAAATAATGGCTGGCCATTCCAACATACCAAAATTTGCTGTTCCCTAATTATTACGTTCAAACACAGGAACTCAAAGAAAACAAGTAGTTTTGCAGCTTTTGCATTAACCAAGCAAAGACCATGCTCACCAGCAATGACCCTAACTATTGGAAATCCGTACTCCCTAAAAAACTTGCTTTGTTTCCCCTTTCCCCTTCAAGTCTTGCAGCATAAGATATGCACCACCACATCATGTTAAAGAGAGAACAAGGAATCAGCACCAGTTTCATCCAAATGAGTCCAGTTTTTCCTCATATAGGGAGAAGGCATCATGTTAGGTTGCCTCTCTCGGTGACAACTTTCTCTGAATCCAGAATACTTCCAGCTAAGTGAGTTTTATACTCTTCAATTACAACTTGCTATTATGTCTTATTTTGTTAGGGATTTCGTACTAAGCAGAGCATTCTAGAACAATGGCATAAGGTATAACACGAAGCATTCTAGAAGGGATTATAAGAATCACATATTAAGCAGAGATGGACATGTTAATTCCACACTGGGTGATATCCAATGCCACCTGAATGGACTTCTGCTTGTAGAGAAGTGCCTCCCTTAACTTTTTCTCCCAATGAACCCCTCAAAACATGCAGCAAAGTCGTGCAGCTCTTCAGAGTGGATTTGGAATGGCAGATGGGGGACTTGCTAGGTTACTATGATTGCTATTTTAAAAAGAGATAGCTGAGAATCAGATAGAAGTTTGCCTGATGGCATACAATAAACTTAATGGCAGAGATGGAACTTGAAGCTAGATTTCTCATACCCAACATCGGTTTTTCCCAGGACCCTAAAAGCTTTAAGAAGCTTTATCATATATGTGGAACTTCTTCCCAACTGTGTTTAGGAACTAATGATTGGGAAAAAAGACAAAAATTGTAAGAGCCCTGCTACCAAGGATTTAGTGGTTAGTACTTACATCCTATAAGTGCGATACATAATTCTGTCCATGGAGAAGCAGTGAAAAAAGGCACAATACCATTTAGAAAGCATTCAAGACATGACAAAACAGATGAAGAAAGTTTCAAACATTTTGCTTTGCAGTTTGTTTGTTTGTTTGCAGTCTGTCTCTCATGCATACAGCAATGATTAAAACAAAAGACAAACACAAGGCAACAGCAAGGTATGTTTTAGCACACTGTGAAAATGGTGCACACAGATGGCATTTTCTCTACATAACATACTTGAGTTTGGAAGACATGTCTTCAGCTGCTCCCTTCCGCAGCATGTTTGCACTGGCATTGGCATTTTGCATGCGCTGTGGTTTTTCATCTACCTGCCTTGCTAAAGCAGCATTTGGCCTCTTAGCCGACCGCTTTATCCGTTCCTCCAACATACTCATGTCCTTCTCAGAAAGCTGTATGAGAAGAACAACTTTAATGTTATGAAAGATTTGCCTCTAAGAATGCCCCAAAGCTTTATAATTTCTGAAAAGTAATAGATTAACAGTGCAGTTTACCTCCCAATACAGTCCTTGTACTTAGCAATTATTCATTCCTTCCCTTTATAAGAATAAATGTTTCCTAAGACACCTCTAATCATGAAAGTAAGCAAAGATAAAGTATATCATTTATTTATTATTATTTATCAATTTCTCTCCCCGACAGGTGTCAAAGGGGCAAACCCTCTGGTATGAAAAATAAATTGACAGAGCTTAGAGATGCAGCAACTGTATGACACTACACAGACTCTCTCTAGAGACAACACTACATGTTGACAAATCAGCATCCACATTTTTTCAGTCTGCTTGGACATCTATCCTAGTTGATCCAGTGTGCTGAGACAACTAGGCCAGCATATACTATCTAAGTTGTCAATTACCTAATTCTAAAGAACAGGGATGGGCAATCTTTTTGTGGCCAAGAGCCAACATTAATATTTTGGGGGTTGGAAAGAGCTGCAAATCAGGGAGGCCCACATCATACAAGTGGGTGACTCTAGACGATATTATTTATTTAATTTTAATCCCTTTATTATTTTTATAAATAACTCGGCGAACATACCTAATACTCCTTTCTCCTCCTATTTTCCCCACAACCACCACCCTGTGAGGTGAGTTGGGCTGAGAGAGCTTGACTCTGCCCAAGGTCACCCAGCCGGCTTTCATGCCTAAGGCAGGACTAGAACTCTCAGTCTCCTGGTTTGCCATTGGCTCCTTCCTAGGGCTGAGAGAATGTGATTGGCTCAGGGTCACCCAGCCGGCTTTCATGCCTAAGGCAGGACTAGAACTCTCTGTCCCCTGGTTTCTAGCCTGCTGCCTTAACCACTAGACCAAACTGGCTCCATTGCCCATTTTATGCCTATTTTAGCATTTATACTATAGTTTTTATCTATTTCTCACTGCAAAATAAAAAACTAACTTGTTATGTCTTCAGAAAACTAAAGACATAACAAGAAATAGCTTGATATCCTACTTGTGTATGAATGGTGAAACTCTCAGAAAGAATTTTTACCTTATTTACCCCCCACACACACTTTTTGCTGATTTGTTACATAACTAATTACAATAATTTTAAAATATTAGTTAAGAGGCAACAGCTGAAGTTCTAAATTCATTTCTAATTATAACTGGGTTGATGTAGAACAATTTGTATCAAGAGTCCTACTGGTCTAAATAGGTACACATAAAAACTAGGAGAACTTCTCACCCATAACCCATAGTTACGCACACCAAGTTCTATTAAAAAGAAATCGAGGTGCTTAGGTTCAAGTATTTTCAATAAAATTAGAGCTAAGCCCAAAACTCACAATTTTCTTGCTCTTCCAGGACAAGCTGGCTTTCTAGAAAGCCCAAAGTGTAATCCCACCAGGGCTGTGGCATTCAAAGATTGATCCCTGATAGACATCTCCAGGCTTTCCTTCCCACTTTATCTGGATATGCAGGAAACATGTGAGTTTTGGCTTAGTTGCTTTAATGCTTGGAAGAGTTTAAAAACTGATTCTCACAAACTGGATCAAACTGGCTAAATAATAGTTCTGTGCAGATGTTTTTCTTTCTTTTACCAATGCAATTTCCTCCAACTCTCCACTGCCTTAGTTGTCTAAACTATTTTGAACAAGATTTGTGGAAGACAAAGATCAACCAACTTTCCATGTTACTGCTATTGCAGATTTAACAATAAGTACTATTCACTTACTATCTTGCCATTCATAGACATCTGAATGAAGAATTAGCCATCGACTAAATAGCGTAAAGTACAATGTATCTGTTCTTGATAATCAATATTCAGGTCAGCTGTGAAAAGCAGCTCTGCTGTGACTGTCTTTGCATCACTGAGTGGTCCAATACACTTTAAGGATTTAATTATTTTCCCTTTATTTCTGTTTACTTACATTTCCAATCAGCTTGAACACCTGGTCCCCATGCACATTGTAAACAGTAACAATGGTATTAAGTGCAGCATTTCTGACTGTGTTGTCCCTGTCACCAATGTGAATTGCAATTTCCTTTAAGGCTTTGCCCGGAGTTGGCTGACACACATTCATGCCGTATGATTCAACCAGACACCCCAGCTCTTCCAAGCACTCTAAGGAACAACAACAAAAAGAGATTATATAAAACCCAAAGGCAACACCTGTAGGATGCACAACAATAGGCTTCTTAGTAAAGTGAACTGTTATTAAGGATAGGGAAAAATGCTCCTTCATGATTAAGTCTCCAAGATTAAATGGGGGACCTCCTCCAAAACAGTGCACGAAATGGCCACGTTTGCCACTTATTAAACCATTCACTTTTATCATCAGTGGCCTGACTGAATTTACTAGAACAGGTGTTAAAATTAATTTTCATGACACTAATGTAATTGTTACTCTGTATTATTTTTTAAAAAATCATTTCCTTCCTATCTGCTTCCCATCCCACCCTCACACTTCATTGCTGACTCTTTGTTGGTACGGCAACTGGGTCACTAAGAAAAAGGCTTATTCTGCTCCCTTTGGAAATAATTATGGAAAGAGCTTGTGTGTATGAGTGTGCACCCCCAATCCCTTACTAGGCTGAAAAAATCTCTCTACCCCTGCCATACACCAATGCCAATATGTTATGTGCCCAATGCAGAAACTTGACACATCAGTATTTTAGGTGGGACATGCCCATTCCATTATTTTCATGACTATAATAAGATATTGTGATCTGTACTACATATGACTGATAAACAGCTTATATTAAATGTCCCACCTGCCCGCTGTTTTGAGTTTTTTGACTTAGTCCCATCCATGATAAATGTGAACATCTTGCTGGCTGGATAGACAAGGCACATCCTGTTCAGAATTGCACGCACATCCCTCCGAATAACATCTTTGGGTTCCCCAACCTGAAACCAGAGAACATATTTGGAGATTTAGAGAAACTGGAAGAACAATCAATATTCTTAATATTCTCATCCAAGGCTTTCAGGAATCACATGTACCCCTAAGTTTTCCGATTGTGTATTATTAGTCTAGAATATTAGGTAGTGACAAATGCACTGTAAATACAACATGAGCATACTTAACCTTGAGCATAATAACATATGTGGAAGATGCTATCCTAGTGTAGATTACTCTTCTCACTTGCTCTGAGATTTCTGTAAATTAGAATCTTTACAAGTACAGCCACAGAAACAGATGCAAAATCTCATGGGTAATTATACTGAGTAAGAGATCCATGTTCTCTAATGAACTGAAAAAAATTTGTAAGATATTTTCTCACCAATAATTCTCCAGTGAGTTTTCCAGCTATGTTAAAAAAAAAAAGGTTGATCTCACACACTTATCATATACTACAATTAATTTAGTTGTTAAAAGATCAGAATTTCTAATTGAGGTATTTGGTATTTTTTTTTGCTAATAGATATAATTCCACTATCCACTGTATCCACTTCCGTATTGTTCCCAAGAAAATAAAATGGAGGTGTTCCCATAACCAGAAATTGATCTCAATTTTATCTTACCTTTTAAAGTATCTTTTGATCTGAGACCAAAGTTACTTTAAAAAAAATATTGCCAGATGTGAAGGCTGGGATACAGTTGATGGAATTCCCTATGCCACTGACCATATCCAGATTTTTTTAAAATCACAGAACACATGAAAATAAATACACTCTGTCCCTTCTGAACCCTATTCTTCCAATTGTGTCTAATATAATTTATTTATTATTTAAATTTGTATTACCGCCCATCTCCCCCAACCGGGGAACTCTGGGCGGTTCACAATAAAAGAGATTAAAATCATAAATATAAAATTAATGTATTGACTGAAGTTTAATTATATTGGGTATTATTCTAAACATTAGTTCAAACATTCCACGGCTGAAGCATATATTATCTATGCTTATTTGGGGTCGGGAAGGATTCTGGGGAGGAAGCCAGTAGTTCTTTGGTCCAAAACTAAGATTTGATGGCAATATTTAGGGTTTTTAACATCTGTAAATGCTTATTAGCAATGTTTTTTATTTATGTTAGTTGGAAAAGTAACTATATTCCAAAGTTGGTCTTCTTTGCTTAAGGGCTTTGCCTTTCCAAATAGAGTATCCACTAGTTCTGTCAGCTCCAGTCACCATTATCCTCAATACTGTCACAGAAGGAGCTGTAATTTCAGAGTTTGCTTTTGGTTACATTTTGTGATCAACATTATCCAGATTTTTCATTCTACCCACTCCAAAAGGTCAAGGTACACCAAGTATGCAGCTTTTTAATATTTTGAATACCTTTAGGATAAGATAGGGGATGAAAGAAGTGGCTTCATTTTCAGTCAGGTGGTATTCTTCTTGGTTCAACATGGTAAACAGCAGCTTAAGATACTCCAGAGTTTTCATCAGAACACTTGTGTTGGTGTCAAAGAACCTCAGAGTGATCCACTTCAGAATCAGATCTAAACAGCTGATAACTCCATCTTTTTCACTCTCCAAGTGCTTGAGAGAAAAAAGATTACAGTGTCAAGTTTTGCCAAAAAAATAAAGGACAGATTTTACAATAAAATAAAGCAAGAAATTGTATATTTTAATTAAATGATTATCCAGTGGCTTTTCTGGTAACACAGGTACCAAGGATAATTGTTTTGTACACGCATAATTGCTTCTTGCATCAGCTCTGCTAATTAATTTTGTTTAATACGCTCATATTCAATGCCTTGATGGAAAATCTGGGAGGCCAATACTAATTGCGCTGTTCTTATGAGAATATTATGCAGGGCTCTAAATTGAATAGAGTATTTCCAAAAGTTGCATGCTCTAGGAAAACGTATACTACTGTTCTTATTGTTTTGCTTCATCACTTGCCAGAAATCAACTCTCCTCACCTCAACCATTACACTAAGAGCTCTGTTGTGGTGTTGAAAATCTGCATGAAACATTTCATCTTGTAACCACTTGGCAACACAGCTAGACATCTGAGTCTTCAATTGCTCAATATATTCATCACGAGGAGTAGTAAAATTCCATTTCAAAACCTGAGGGAAGAGGGGAACACAACACTCTTCTTAAAAGAGTAAATACCTGTAACTTAACAGACCCATAACTTAAATTCCATTTAAAATAATTAGTCTGTAAATTGTTAAGTAGCATCTACATAGAGAGATACTATGATACTATGTAGGTGTTTTCCTTATTTGCTAAGACTACATTGTTGAGGCTCAGGTAATTTTTAAGTAACATAGATCCTCTTAAGATAACAAAAGAAATTCACATTTACAGAAGAAAGAATTTTTTTTCCTGTATAGATTATTACTTGACTATCTAAAAGCATTGTGTTTATTATTTTCACTTTTCTCCTTTCACTAAGGCTAGTTTGGTTAAACCTCAAGCAAGCACTCTCTATCCACCTCACCTTTGAGACAGCCATGAAGAGGTTATCAGAAACACTGTTATTTTAAACTAAGAATAATTTACTCTTGTATCTGAACAGGAGTGAGCCCAGATTATTAAAAATAGGTTAATGCTTCCATCTTGACATATAGCTTGTGTCAACTGGATCTCCTCTAGTTGTACAGTATACAGTATGTGTTATTCCATCCTCTCACCTGTAGCTCAAGGAGGCCTACAAGAGTGGATTCTCTCATTTTATCTCGCAAATGCACCTGGTGGGCTTTCATGGCTGAGGTGGCCCTAGTCTTGGGTCTTCCTAGTCTAAGTCCTGAGAACTGTATTATAACATGGATGCTTAGGTGCATACACATGCAGTCAGTGCTTTGAGGCTTGTTTCTGCATATTCATTTAGTGCAGTGCTTCTCAACCTCAGCAACTGTAAGATGTGTGGACTTCAACTCCCACAATTCCCCATGCTGGCTGGTGAATCCTGGGAGTTGAAGTCCACACATTTTAAAGTTGCTGAGGTTGAAACAATGATCTACTGCTAAAGCAGAATTTGAAGCAGGAACCCTGAGCTGAAGAGGATATGTCTCCTATTTCTGAAATTGCAGCCCTGAATATATAACACATTTCAGGTGTGAGCCTGTTTATCCCATGTGCCTCATCACCAATTGATGCAGCACAATACCTTAATTATATATACAATTTATAATGGATTTTTTAAAAATGCTCAAATGCTAACATTAATCTTGTTAAAGAGCAAGATTGACAATATTTTATGATTCTTCTACATTTTGCTTTGTGTGAGCAATCTTAGCAATCTTCCCATTAAAAAGAATACAATAAAACATTTTTGTTATTATAGATACATTCCCTAATACCTGAATGAGACCCCTTCTCCCCACTGGACTTTCCCACAGAATTCACTTGTTTTAAGTACAGTAACTCAGAACAAGTTCTGTAGATTTTCTAGACTATGCTTAACAAAAAAAGAATGACAGAACAACTTCAAATTCTGTATGCTTGTCCACTGAACTGAATGCTATTAATAACATTGGTAAGAATATTAGAGCAGAATACTTATTCTTACAATTAAGGATATGTAACTTTAAGTGATCTCCACAATAAATATAAAACATCTATTGCCTACAAATAATGCATTTTAATACCTTACAGAGAGCCTTAGGGAGGTATCTAAAGATTATCAGTATTAAAGTAAATATGAGTTTAGAATAAGAATTAGTGTTTAATACAGCCCACAGATCAGATATTGATCATTTCTCTCACCTTTAATCCTTTCTCATCTTTCATTCTTTGCTCTTTCCCATTTGGGACTAAAATAAAAACTGGGCCAGACCTGTCATCATCATCTTTCAAGTTGGATTTGCTTGGTACCTTTTTCCCTTGTATACCCTAAGAAACAAAACAATAGTAAATTCATTCCCCCACAACCAAGCTCTTATAATCTAGTTTTAAACCGCAATCCATTCTGCATCCATACTTGGGACTAATCCCATTGAAGTTTATAGGACTTCCTTTATTTAGAACAGAGCTTTCCAAACTGTGTGTCGCGACATGTTAGTGTGTCAGCTGCAGTGTCTGGGTGTGTCGCGGCTGCTGCTGCCTCCGAGCCCTGCCAGGATTCCGCGCAGGTCCTAGTGCCTGCCTTGTGCCCTGCTGTAAGAGTGTGTCGCGAAATGATGCCCTGCTGTAAGAGTGTGTCGCGAAATGATGCCCTGCTGTAAGAGTGTGTCGCGAAATGATGCATGTCTAAAAAGTGTGTCACCAACATGAAAAGTTTGGAAAGCTCTGATTTAGAACAAATCTATCCCATAAGCATGCAAATCAAGTATTTCACCTATACAGAAGTTTGTGTTAGAATGTGCACTGAAGACCTCAGGTATCTATTTAGCATAGTAAAGACAAAGGCCATAACAGTGTTTAGTGCAGCAAGTGTATAAAGGTCAGTGTACCAGCCACTCTAAGTAGTACGCACTTATTACCTGTTTGATAACTTTGTTCTTTGTCAGATTACTATTGCCTTTGGTGAGGCTTGCATTTGCATCAGAATGCTGAAACAAGTCATAAAATGCTCTGTAGTTAATAGTATTGACCACATAAATACGTTTTAAAAAGCTTTTTACTTCTGCATAAACATGGGTATAGAGCACAAGCACTCTGTTCCTATTTACTGACCGTATGTGAAGTACTACACATCTAAGATCACTGGCATGTAAATCATATTTAGAATCCAAACTGAAGGCACATTTCTTGACTGAGGAAGAACCAAGTTAGAAGAGGCCATTCAGGCCATCACATTCCCTCTCAGTGAAGGCCAAGAGGCTCAGACTCCAATTGCCATGAATGTTGCACAAGGACTACTCCATTAGCCTGAGGTCTGCAACACTGAAGCTTTTTCATACATTGACACAAAAATCTCGAGAGTCAAAACTGAAAAAATGAAGAGTATTACAGTACACCATGAAACAAGTTTCTTAAATGAAGCTTTACTATGAAACAGAATGATCTGCAAAATAGGGCTGTGATGCAGTCATTTCATTCTGCCACATACAGGTAGTTGGAGGCATTTTTCATAACTAGAGCACTATCTGATTTTATTCCTGGATTGATATGCAATACTTTTCCAAGACTATATCTAGGATGATATGATCTAGGAAACCCATCCCACTAAGAGCTGTTGCCCAAATCCTGCTCTTCTTTTTCTATCCTTTTCTAATCCACTTTCTCTTTTCCCTCCTTGCCTGGCAGGATCCTTGGCAAATCCTTCTTTGCCAAGCAGAGAGAGCTTGCCTGCCTGCTTGCTGTCCTTCCCACTCCTCACCTGACAGAGACCCTTGCTGCAGGACAGCCAGACCGAGCCCTGCTTCTTCCCTCCCTCAAGCAGCCTTCCAGCCTGTCTTCCATGGCCAAGTCTCACTTCGTCACTGGCCCTGTCTGGAGAGATTGGCATTGCCTCAGAAGCAATGCCTGCCAAAGTATGAATGCGGCAAGGGTTCTTGGAGATGGTGCTACTGAAGAATTAGAAGCCTCATAGCAATGTTTGAACAGCCAAGCCAACCAGGACCCATTGTTGTCAGGAGGCCTACTGAGCTGGCCAAGATGTCTCCAGGCTGCTATTGTTGTAATTCAGATTCTGCTCCAACATATCCAGCAAAGGAGAGCTGGCCACCTTTCTAAATAACTGGTTCCACTATCAGACTTCTCTTACCATTAGGGCAGTTTTCCTAGCTTGCAACCAGAATTCACCTTTCGGTAACCTGAGATAGTTACTCTACAAACTGTGTTCTGGGATGACAGAGACTCCTGTCCTCCTGTGTGATACCCTACAGCTACTTGAAAAGTGCTATTATATACACATTCAGTCATCTTTTCTTAAGGCTAAATATACACAGAGCCTGTGTGCAGTAAAATAGGTAGAGATCAGTTCAAGAATAACTGGTGTTGAATGAATGTGGATTGGATACAAAAGTCCATTAAGAAAGTATGTTGAGATGGTTGGTCACAAAGAGAGAATGAATGAGGATCAATTTGCAAAAGAAATATATGAAAGAAGAGTGAATGTGTTGAGAGGAAGAAGACGACCAAGAAAGTTGTGGTTTGAAGGAATTGATAAGATCCTGAAAAACAGATGTTGTCTACTAATTAGATAAGTATGCCCTCCACTTCTTTATTCAAGTAATCAATGTAAGTGGTGCAGTGTACAGCTGTCAGGCCCAAATTTAGTGGCATCCCACTTAATATCTCCCTCCAGTTTGATAAGTACTCTCTGAGCACAGTTACTCAATCAAAAAATGAGATAAAGTTATTATTTTGGCAAGACTTGGTTTTTCTGAGCTCTAGTTCTCTTGCATTTTGTCAGGATATTTACACATTGAGCCATTTATGATCTGCTTTAGAACTGATGTGAAAGCAATTAGAAAATAATGCAGTTATTCACCATGGATTTGTCAAGATGGTATATGTCATATTATCTATTTGGATTGCTGGCACTGTTTCCTAAATGGCATTTCCTTAAGAGTACTCTTAGATATTTTAAAATTAAAGTCTTGCTCGAGGCAAGCTCAGCTCCTTGTGACTCCATGAATATGTTAATGCGTTCTTGGCAAAAATATTCTCGTGTAAGCAGTTATAATTTCAAAGTTACCTCCCTAAGACAAACTAAGATGTCATCTACTTTCTAGTAGAAGGACTGAAACAACCAAGTATCCAGTAAGATCATCTGCAGATTTCTTAACTTCCAAAATTAACTATAGCACGGCACTAGGATATATCAGGGACCACCTTACTTAACATGATTCTGCCAGTCCAGTCTGGTCAACAGGATAGGGCCTACTGAGAATCCCATAGATCTCCCTACTGAGATCTATGGAGCTGGGTCAAATTGATAGGAATTTTTGGTAACAGCCTTTACACTTTGGAACACTCTGCCTCAAGAAGTACATCTGGCCATGACTCTCCTTTTATTTAGAAAGACCTTGAGGATTCTTGTTTTCCAACAGGTCTTTGGAAGTAATATGACTGTTGGGCAACCACTATTTATTATGTTAAATATTTTACATCATATTCTTAGTGTTATTTCTTTTTCTGTTTTTGCTTATTGTGCATCATCCAGAATCCTAGTGATTGCGATGGTATATAAAAACTGTTAAATAATTAAACAAACAAGCATGCACGCCAAAGCTTAATTTAAAACTAATGCACTATCATCTGCAGCTTTAGGATGTATGGAACTGATAGTTTTTAAACAGTTTAGCTTCTGGGCTCTAGGGATTCTCTCCAAGTTCTCATTACAAGAAAAATTGTAAGGGCTACCTGTTAGCCCATAATATCCACTCTCATTGGCAACAATTTTTCCAGGATTCTGCTAAAGTTCTTTTATAGCCTAACCTTCCAAAGTCCCTTTGACTTTTTTTTTAATCGGAGGGATTTTAAATTTTCTGCAAACAATATTCTCTACTGCATAGCAATATTAGAATATAGTGCCTTATACCATGACCTAAAATGGTTATTGTATTGGATTTTCCCATTTCATCTTCCTTTATACAGTCTAGATTAGAGACAAAACGTATTTGGTTAGTAAAGAATAATTTATTTTTCTTAAGGCACCATCAACTTTCATGAAATCATTCCAGATGCTATTATGTGTTGCCAAAACAGAACTGGAATCCAATGTACTACTTTTTTGTTTTAGATATTGTTCCTATTGATACCTAGAATATTGCCACAATACAGCTATTAAAACTAAAACTGTATTTATACAGTTTATATCTAGATACTTTACATCTACCTGGAATCACAATTTCCTTTATTCTGAAGAATTTACCTTGGTTTTAGGGGCGTTTCCTCCTGTTTTGGCTTTTTTGGCATCAGGTTTAGTCTCCATTGTGCTAGATAAATAATCTTCACTGGAACCTAAGGAATAATTGATAGTTTACGCTATACAGGATTGGAATCACAACTACAAAATAACTTCTGCCAGTCCACAAAACATGCTATAATTCTCAAACTATACTTTAAACTATTGATGTAGGCCTAAAAGTATTTTGTACATGGAAAAAAGGTGTTCCACTTAAAGGTGAAAAGTTTTGATTCAATTAGAATTTGAACATGCATAAAAGAAATATTTACCTTAGAGTTTAGTTTCTTGAAAAACAAAATTGTGAGATAAATTATTTTTAAAACTCCCTAGAACCCTCTGAAGCAGCAAAGTAATACATACTGACCTTTTACACAAGAAACAATAATTGAATTTAATAATAAAATTAATAATTTATTAAATTTATGTGCCTCCCAACTCCCAGTGACTCTGCAATTTACTGACTGCATTCATACAACATGCTTAAGTGGTTATGGAATTATAAATTTTCTGGTTACATAATACATTAAACCACAAACAAACCAAACAGGCTAGATTTGTACTACAAGTATTGTTAAGTGTGTTCTGAAAATACAGTGCCCACATATCTAAAAAATTAGTCTATCTTAATCTGTCTATGAAGGTTCTCAGTCATCCAGGTGGAATTGTCTGTAGCTTGAATCATGTCAACTGGATTTCTATTTTCTCAGTGGAAACGTTTCGCTCCTTATCCAAGGAGCTTCTTCAGTCTGAAGAAGCTCCTTGGATAAGGAGCGAAACGTTTCTATCTTAACGTTTCTATCTTAATCATTTTTCATGTGGCTGTGGCTTGATTACTCCATATATTTATTGTATAGTGAACCTTTTAATATTTTTATTGTACGCTTTTTATTATTTTAAGCCACTGTGAGTTTGGAGAGTTTTAATGATAAATAAGGTAAATTAATAAACAGAGTACATTATTGGCAGAATACTGGGATGAATCACCTGTAAATCTCCCAGGTTTTGAATCAAATGCTACAGGAAGAGTATGTACTGTATATTAAAAGGAAAACAACAGCTGTTTCATATCTACTTAATTAGAACTAAAAAATGTGGAAATTATTCAGATAATTCTGACCATCTGAGAACATGCTTTAAAATCACTGCATTTTCCCCAGACAATAAATTACCTGGACTGTAGTTAACCTACTTTAGTAAACTGATACACTTCAGTTGGATCCTACTATTTATTATCCCAAAGTTCTCCAATGCTTCACATTTAGCTTTGATTTATATGATTGTTCAGCATGAAACATGAATCTTTCTTAAAATTGGGGTTCTCTCAAATGGGACAACTTAATGAGCTGTAGAAAGATTACCTGATGCAGCTTGAGATTTGGCTGGAGCTGCTCCCACTGCTCTGGAAGATGTCTTAGTTGGTGGAGCAGGTTTGGCAGGCATATTGGCTTTAGCTTTTTCAAGCATGGCCAGTACTTGATCTTTCGAAGTTGGCTACAGAAGAAAAGTTAGCTCTTATGTATCTATGTCTAAGCCATTTAATCAAATTACTACAAGCCAAACGTTGTCTTCCTTTCCAGGTCTTTAAACAGAAATTAAGTTTTGTGAACAATTCCTTGTATGTCAGTGCAAAAGAAATGGTGGCTACCTACAGCAGGGATGGGCAACCCGTGGCCCACGGGTCGTTTCCCACCACCCTGAGCCCGCATTGCATTGAATTATGTAGCAAAATGGCTACTCTTGATACCATTTTTTGCCTCCCCAACCCTCTAAAATATACATCCCCAACTACTCTCAAACGTGGTTCAAAATCATGTCACCAAAGTTCTGCCATATCACCAGATGGTCCTAAAGCCCTCCAGGGTTGCAGCGTCAACTGCTCAAAAGCTGCCCATCCCCAAATTACAGTTTAGACAGATTAAAAAAAGCAGTATGCAGACGTTTTAGATTTCCCTGTACACAAATCCTGATAACTAAAGCCATTTTGGAAGTCCTTAATTTCCCAGAGACTCATTCATGATATTACTTGCATGTCTTTATAACATTTGTTCCCACAGCCATTTATACTCCATTAGTTGTTTGGCCATGTTTCTTCAGAAATTGTCATCTAGACCCATGCCCCTCCTGGCTGGTGAAGGAAGCCCGGGAGGTGACATGTGCTTGGGTCCAGGCGATGGTTAATACATCCTTGAGAGAGGGGGTGTTTCTGGCTGCCTTTAAGGAGGCGCTGGTGCTCCCCCTCCTCAAGAAACCATCACTGGACCCTATTGTGCTGGAAAATTTTCATCCAGTCTCCCACCTCCGCTTTTTGGGGAAGGTGGTTGAGAAGGTGGTGGCGTTGCAACTACAGAGGATTCTGGATGAAACGGATTATCTAGACCCCTTCCAGTCAGGTTTCAGGCCCGGATATGGGACAAAAACTGCATTGGTCGCGCTTACGGATGATCTCTGGCGGGAGCGGGATGGGGGCAGTGCATCCATCCTGGCTCTTCTTGACCTCTCAGTGGCTTTCGATACCATCAACCATGGTATCCTTTTGGGGCGGCTCAGGGAGTTGGGGGTGGGTGGTGTGGTCTTGCGTTGGTTCACCTTCTTCCTCCAGGGCCGGTCCCAATCGGTGGTGATAGGGAGTGAGAGATCCGACGCTTGACCCCTCCTTTGTGGGGTGCTGCAGGGTTCGGTTCTCTCTCCTCTCCTATTTAACATCTACATGAAACCACCGGGTGAGATCATTCGTCACCACGGGATGAGGTATCATCAGTATGCTGATGATACCCAATTATACATCTCTGTCCCGGGTGAAGTAAGTGATGCGGTGACTGCCTTCTCTCGGTGCCTGGGGGCTGTGGGGGTCTGGATGGGGAACAACAGGCTTCAGCTGAACCCTGGTAAAATGGAGTGACTGTGGGTTAATGGCTCCTCTGTATCCAGGAAATTGTCATCTTTAGTTCTGGATGGGGTTGCACTGCCCCAGACAGACCAGGTACAGAATCTGGGGGTTCTGGACTCACAACTCCTGCTCGAAGAGCAGGTGGCTGTTGTGGCCAGAAGGGCCTTTGCGCAACTTCGTGTTGTGCACCAGTTACACCCTTTCCTGGATTGAGAAGCCCTCCAGTCACTCATGCCCTGGTCATCTCCCATATAGACTATTGCAATGTGCTCTACATGGGGCTACACTTGAGGAGTATCCGGAAGCTACAGCTGGTCCAGAACACGGCCGCGCGGGCAATTCTTGGTGCCCCAAGATCAGCACATGTAACACCTTTGCTGCACGAGCTGCATTGGGTACCAGTTTGCTTCCGGGTCCAATTCAAGGTGATGGTTATCACCTTTAAAGCCCTACATGGCATGGGTGCAGGTTACCTGAGGGACTGTCTCATCCCCATGACATCGACCCGTCCCACCCAGTCATGCAGATAGGGCATGTTACGGACCCCATCTGTAAGAGAATTTCGCTTGGCGGGGTCCAGGAAGCAGGCCTTCTCTGCAGTGGCTCCCACCCTCTGGAACACTCTGCCCCCAGAGGTGAGACAGGCCCCATCACTCCTGACCTTCTGTAAGAACCTGAAGACTTGGCTCTGCCATCTCGCCTGGGGCAGGAAGGGGAGTAGTTATTCTTGGGGGTGGCTGGCACCTTAGGACACTCCTCACTGAATTAGATCTTTTATGGCCACTTGGATTTTATATTTATATTTATATTTATTTTTACTTTTACATTTATATTTGGTAATTTTGTATTTATATTTTAGAAGTTATTTATGCTTATTGTTTTAATGTGCTTGTTATTATAAACCGCCCAGAGTCCCTCTTTTTAGGGGAGATGGGCGGTGGCAAAATTTGAAAAATAAAAAAAATAAAATAAAATTTGCTATACCTTCAATTTGCCAGTGGCTTTGGCCATCTTCTCAAAGCCCAGATGCATCATAAAAAATGGAAGAGCATCCTGTGCCTTTTTACGGACATCTCCATTTCGATCCTCCAGGCAAGAGTACAGGTGAGGCACACATAAAACCAAGTCTGATGGGACAGTACGGAGAGTGGGCAACTTGTCAGCTAGCCAGCCTAAAAGCTAAAGTTAAGAAAGATTATTAGAAAGGGACACATTGTGTTCTAAGTAGAGATTAAATTATACAAATGAGTGCATTTACAGGTTCTAGGACAGCAACTGATATTTTACAGGAAAATGTTGCAGCATCTGTTGCGGCATCTGTTTACACTATACATTTATATGTGAATAGTTAAGACTGTGGTGGCATTTAGGGGCCAGCAAAATACTGGAGTTAACAGCCAATTAAACTAGTATATTCCAAATTAGATATCCACTATTCTGCTGATGATTGATTTGGAGAATAAACTGAATGGAAGGGAGCAATAGCTGGCTGACAGACACCACAAAGAGCAGGCCACTAGGGAGGACAAATAGAAACAATGGTTGCTTCCCCCCCCCTTTTTTTTTTAGAATAAAATACTTTTATGGGAGGCATTTTATGATAAAATTTAGAGAGACAATGAGGGCAATCTAACCTGTACACAAAGATTTGACACATTTTCTAGTCAGTTAATGCTATCTCCCTGACAGCATTGGGACAATAACTAAGTAAGTGGGCAGTGATATTGATTCAAGATACTTCTGTTGATAACCAAAAACATTATTATAATCATATTTTAAATCCTGGATAAACTGTTTTGGCCAGTGATCATAATTAGAATGTTAACAACATAGTGTGAGGTTTTTCACTAATGGAAGAGAGTTTATCTATTCAAAACCAACTGCCACGATGGGTATAGTTAGTCACAAAATACCCACTTACCAATGTCTTCATTTTTTGTCCTGACCTCCTCAGAACCACTTCTGCTCAGAACAGAACTGCCACATTTTGGTTTGTTCACAGAAACAGCATGCTCATGTGTTTTGGTTTGGGCACAGATCAGCTGAACCAAGCTGTACTGTGTATGGATTGTTTTGCACATCCCTACCGAATTGACACTTCATCCAAATTATAGTACAAAAGCAAACTGACTGACATGACTAAAACCCTCACCTCTTGCCTTAGAAAAGGGTTCTCTTTCTTGAGTTCTTCTGACAGATCCTCCCCTTCCAACCACTCTTTCATGCCTGTCTGCTCAGTCCAGGCATTCACTGTTGCTAAGGAAGCTGCTCGTACATTGTTCTGGAAAGGGGGAGGGGGAAAATAAGATATAATATATACACACACAAATACACAAACTTACGTATCTTCCAGAAAAGTGAGAAACTCAACCAGGTAAGGTTCTTGCACCTACCTACCTACCTACCTACCTACCTACCTACCTACCTACCGAGTTTAACACCCTAAAGAGAGGATAATCTCCCACTGAATCTCTGAGGTGCAAACTTAATACAAACAAAAGAAATGCATGAGCTAAGTTCAAGAAGGTGCATACTCTCGGGGAACACAGATCTTTCAATCCACTTTCCCTTTACACCCCAGAAATAGGATAGGCAATAAGTTAGATGCAAATCCAAAGACATATCTGAATGCATATTTATTCTATCTGTATTTTACCACTTTCAAACGAAAAGTCATTTGCTTTCCTTCAGTTTTCCTCTTAGACCCCAGCAAGTTGTATCAATGGCTGCACCTTATTACCAATTCTTGAAGCTAAGACAAGGACACCACATATGGGCAATTTTCATCTCCACCAGAATTAACTGTTTCAATCGGCTTGTTTTATCACTCAGCAACAAGTACTGTAATAAATTTAACAGTAGGAGTGTTAATATTAGATGATGAAACATTCAAAATAAAGAAATAACTGGGAAGGGACCTCTGAAGTCTATCTCAACTTTTTTTAAAATGCAGCATCTCCGAGACAGAATACAGCCAGCACATTTCTGTCAGATGCCCATCCAGTCTCTGATTTTCTTTGCATTCAACCTTCTCAATGAGAAACTAAAGCTGTCATTATCTTTTGATCATATATGCGGAGCTTGGAACGCATAACATGCATTTTTGTTTATTCGTTCAGTCGCTTCCGACTGTTTGTGACTTCATGGACCAGCCCACGCCAGAGCTTCCTGTTGGCCGTCGCCACCCCCACCTCCCCCAAGGTCGAGTCCGTCACCTCCAGAATATCATCCATCCATCTTGCCCTTGGTCGGGCCTTCCTTTTGCCTTCCACTTTCCCTAGCATCAGCATCTTCTCCAGGGTATCCTGTCTTCTCATTATGTGGCCAAAGTACTTCAGTTTTGCCTTTAATATCATTCCCTCAAGTGAGCAGTCTGGCTTTATTTCCTGGAGTATGGACTGGTTTGATCTTCTTGCAGTCCAAGGCACTCTCAGAATTTTCCTCCAACACCACAGTTCAAAAGCATCTATCTTCCTTCGCTCAGCCTTCCTTATGGTCCAGCTCTCGCAGCCATAGGTTACCATTGCTTTAACTATGTGGATCTTTGTTGTTAGTGTGATGTCTCTACTCTTAACTATTTTATCAAGATTTGTCATTGCTCTCCTCCCAAGAAGTAAACGTCTTCTGATTTCCTGGCTGCAGTCAGCATCTGCAGTAATCTTTGTACCTAGAAATACAAAGTCTGTCACTGCCTCCACGTTTTCTCCCTCTATTTGCCAGTTATCAATCAAGCTGGTTGCCATAATCTTGGTTTTTTTGAGGTTTAACTGCAACCCAGCTTTTGCACTTTCTTCTTTCACCTTCGTCATAAGGCTCCTCAGCTCCTCCTCGCTTTCAGCCATCAAAGTGGTATCATCTGCATATCTGAGATTGTTAATGTTTCTTCCAGCGATTTTAACTGCAGCCTTGGATTCATCAAGCCCAGCATGTCGCATGATGTGTTCTGCGTACAAGTTGAATAGGTAGGGTGAGAATATACAACCCTGCCGTACTCCTTTCCCAATCTTAAACCAGTCTGTTGTTCCGTGGTCTGTTCTTACCATTGCTACTTGGTTGTTATACAGATTCCTCAGGAGGCAGACAAGATGACTTGGTATCCCCATACCACCAAGAACCTGGCACAATTTGTTATGATCCACACAGTCAAAGGCTTTAGAATAGTCAATAAAACAGAAATAGATGTTTTTCTGAAACTCCCTGGCTTTCTCCATTATCCAGCGGATATTGGCAATTTGGTCTCTAGTTCCTCTGCCTTTTCTAAACCCAGCTTGTACATCTGGCAATTCTCGCTCCATGAATTGCTGGAGTCTACCTTGCAGGATCTTGAGCATTACCTTACTGGCATGTGAAATAAGTGCCACTGTTGGATAGTTTGAACATTCTTTAGTGTTTCCCTTTTTTGGTATGGGGATATAAGTTGATTTTTTCCAATCTGATGGCCATTCTTGTGTTTTCCAAATCTGATGGCATATGGCATGCATCACCTTGACAGCATCATCTTGCAAGATTTTAAACAGTTCAACTGGGATATCGTCGTCTCCTGCTGCCTTGTTATTAGCAATGCTTCTTAAGGCCCATTCAACCTCACTCTTCAGGATGTCTGGTTCTAACTCACTGACCACACCGTCAAAGCTATCCCCGATATTATCATCCTTCCTATACAGATCTTCCATATATTCCTGCCACCTTTTCTTGATTTCTTCTGCTTCTGTTAGGTCCTTGCCATCTTTGTTTTTGATCATACCCATTTTTGCCTGGAATTTACCTCCAATGTTTCTAATTTTCTGGAAGAGGTCTCTTCTCCTTCCTATTCTATTGTCTTCTTCCACTTCCGCACATTGCTTGTTTAAAAATAATTCCTTACCTGGCTAACCTCTGGAATTTTGCATTTAATTGGGCATATCTCCCCCTATCACTGTTGCCTTCTGCTTTCTTTCTTTCTTGAGCTACTTCCAGTGTCTCAGCAGACAGCCATCTTGCCTTCTTGGTTTTTTTTCTTTGGGACGTTTTTTGTTGCCGCCTCCTGAACAATGTTGCGAACTTCTGTCCATAGTTCTTCCGGGACCCTATCTACTAAATCTAGTCCCTTAAATCTATTCTTCACCTCCACTGCATATTCATTAGGAATATTAGTGAGCTCATATCTAACTGATCTGTGGGTCTTCCCTATTCTCTTTAGTCTGATTCTAAATTGTGCAATAAGAAGTTCGTGATCTGAACTGCAGTCAGCTCCAGGTCTTGTTTTTACCGACTGTATAGATGTCCGCCACCTTTGGCTGCAAAGGATGTAGTCAATCTGATTTCAGTGTTGACTATCTGGTGAAGTCCATGTATAAAGTCGTCTTTTAGGTTGCTGGAAGAGAGTTTGTTATGCACAGTGTTGTCTTGGCAAAATTCTATCAGCCTACATCCCGCTTCATTTTGTTCTCCTAGACCATGCTTGCCTGTAATTCCAGGTGTCGTTTGACTACCCACCTTAGCATTCCAGTCTCCTGTAATGAAAATAACATCTCTTTTTGGCCTATTATCCAGTAGGTGCTGCAGATCCTCATAGAACTGATCTACTTCTGCTTCTTCAGCATCTGTGGTTGGGGCGTATATTTGGATCACTGTGATGTTAAATGGCTTACCCTGAATTCGAATTGAGATCATTCTATCGTTTTTTGGATTGTATCCAAGCACTGCTTTAGCCACTTTATTATTAATTATGAAGGCTACTCCATTTCTTCTGTGGTCCTCTTGTCCACAGTAGTAGATCTGGTGGTCATCTGATGTGAAGTGGCCCATTCCACTCCATTTCAGTTCACTGACACCCAAAACGTCTATATTTAATCTTGACATCTCACCAATAACCACATCCAATTTGCCCTGGCTCGTAGATCTTACATTCCAGGTTCCTATGGTGTGTTGATCTTTAGAACATCGGATTTGTTGTTCACCACCAGCACTGTCGGCCACTAGCCGTCCTTTCGGCTTTGAGCTAGCTGCGTCATCAAATCTGGGGCTAGTTGAACTTATCCTCTGTTCCTCCCCAGTAGAATTTTGACCATCTTCCGACTTGGGAGTCCCATCTTCCAATGGTATACCGACGTATCTCTTGTTGTACTGATCCATTTAGTTTTCACGGCAAGAATACTGGGGTAGGTTGCTGTTACCTTCCTCAGGGATCGTATTTAGTCTGACCTCTCTGCCATGACCTTCCCGTCTTGTGTGTCCCTTCACGGTTTAGCTCATGGCGTCACTGAGGTGCTCAAGCTCCAGCACCACGACAAGGTAACTATCTACTTTGCTGGAGCATAATAGAGTACAATCTGGAGGAATATCATCCAAGTAATATGCCAATCTTACCTTGCTGTCTCCAAGAATTGTGATGATGGGAATTCCCAAATTTTTCACATGTTGCTTGATATTTGGGCCCATAGCAGTGGCCAGTTGCTGAAGGATGGTCAGCGTTTGTTGTACCTGATTGGAAGGCAAAAATGAAACTGTGTTGAGAGCTTTACATTTCTTAAAAAGCAAAAGGATACTATCATTTTACAGGGCTCCAAGCCTTTTTAGCAGCTTGAAGCAACAGATATTACACACAGAGACAACTTTCTATCTTAGTCCAGTCCCACAAATGTAGTAAGGTGCCACAACTACTTTGAATTGTAAAACTTGGAGGAAATGTGGTAAATTCACATTGGTAGATATTGCCATTCATGAATTATTCAGAATGAGCAAAACTTTTTGAAATCTCTGGTTTCCTCTGTAGTTTTTTGTTTGCATTTGGGAGGTTACATAAGAGACAAATGGGTAAAACCAGTAACAGATCGCCCCAAGGCAATAAAGTGAATGATATACTATATCTATGAAATAGGATATTTCCTACTGGGACTATTAGCATATTAAGATTTGTTTGGTATGTAAGGAAAAAAATGCTAGCACAGTATTTCATGTAAGGTTATATTTGTTTCAAAAAAATCCCCCCAAATATCCCCAATCAAGGACATGAACGCCAACTTTCTTCCCCCTAGAGAAAATCTGCAGTATCCATGTGACCTCTCTGCCTGCTATAATCTGATATAAACTAATTAAGATACTATTAAGAAACAATACTAGCCAGAAAGTTGTAATACATAGTATTTTGCTACATAAATGCATACAGAGGAATTTTGGGACAATAAAAGGAAAATGGGAAACACAATTTCACAAGGCTAAATTGGAATAAATATTCCAAAGTCATTTTGAAACAACTAGATCTATAAATATGCTAGCTTTTCTTTCAAAGAACATCTAGCTGCCAGAGTCATTGAGAGTCAGGTGGCATATAAATTTAATAAATTATTATTGTATACACAGCAAAAAATATTATCTACTATATAAGACTTTATATTGCATTGTGTATATAGAAAAATGAAATGCCTGTTTGAATATTTATCTACAACCACAATTTAAACTTCTATTTGATTTAAATCACAAGATTTTGATTCTCTATACTGGGCTTTCATGACAAACAGAAGTACCATTAAGAGGGAGTTACACAATCTCCCCAGCTGTGCTTTGGTGTATGTGTTACAAGGAGATTAACAAAGCACAACTGTGTTCTTGTGCTTTCTATGGGAGAGAGCATTTCCTTTACAGGAAGTTCTCTGATGTTAATCGAATACAGCAGTACCATTTTCCCCACTTGTGCAGAAAGAGACACATCAATAGACAAGCTAGCAATTGTAGAAATTATAGTTGCTTATTACATAAAATAAATTAAATAGCAGTAATGCTTAGTAACATTTTCATTTCATTTCTGTTATAAGATCCAAATTAAACCGGGATACAAAGGATGGAAGATGACTGACTGCAATGTTAATGACTAATTCTAAGCATACCAGGATTTTATTGGAATCATTGAGACGACTCTTCAATGCAGGTGCAAGTTCACCTATGTTTGGCTGTATGAATTTGGCTTCATTAATGATGCTTGTAACTTCATCCAGGCCCTCCTTTCGGATTTTCCAGTTTTTATCACCAATTTTAGATATCAGTTCAGATGTGATCTTATCACTGTAAAGAAAAAAAATCAGTATCTTACCATCTACTTTTCTTTAAACGAGGAGCAAACTGCAAGCATCTTACAAGTTAATAGTCAAGACAGAGAATGCAAATGATAAAATATGTTATATATTAATAATTAAAAGTTCAAACACCTATAAATGGAAAAATTGTCCTTAACATACCTAACTTATAAAGCATAGTTCCTGTCTGCATTTAAAATGCTGTGGTGAGGCCCTCTCAGGGCTCCATGTTTGCCAGGGATTCATTAGGCAGTGAGGGCAATCCTGATACAAGCACTCCAGTTGACAAGTTCTCTCCCTGTTTAGTTATGGTTGACACTGAGTTCTATAAGCTTTTAATACCAGCTTAGCATGTATCTGTTCACTCAGGTTTTTGGTTAACTCTGTGCTGTTCTGCCTTCTGTTCTGTTCTGTTATTGTCTTATGGTGTTTCAAGATGTTCTATAGTTTTAAACATATTATATTTTATAGGGTTTTATCATAATTGTTCTTTTAATTGTAAATTTCTTTTATATTTTGTGAGCCACCCAGAGTTGTGTTTAAGATGGGGGGGCATACAAATCTTTTAAATAAATAAAGTAAATAAATATAATTTTATATTGTATTTATTTTATATTCAGATCATATTTCATTATTTAACTGAGTGGTATTCCTGCTTCCCCCCTCCGCCCCCGTCCTGCTGTGCTGTCTCATGGGGGGTGGAGGATGTTCTGGGAGGGATGAGTGAAGAATGTTGAGAATATACGCTAGGAATATATATTCCCAGCAGGGTCACTCAAGGTATGATGGCCATCCACTGTCCAGCTGAAGCAAGCAGGCACCTATACTGGGCAGCAGAGATACAGGTAGATGGTGGAGGAAGATGATCACTTTAGTGACAACGGCAAAGGCATCAATTCATAGTGCACAGGAGAAGGCAATGGTCAAGCACTCCTGTATTTTTAGCCAAGAAAACCACATATATAGAAAATATAAAATGATTGATGATATGGGCCCCACAGGTCAAATGGCGCTCAACCTTCTACTGAGGAAGAGCTGAGGATCTTTCGGAGTACTAATAGTGTTTATGATGTGGCTTCAGGACATCTAGTTGCTGATGTTGCCATACATGAAAAGAAAATCCGAAGCTGCAAAGACAGAATTACAGTAGGAACATGGAATGCAAGAAGCATGAACATGGGAAAGCTCAACACAGTGAAAGATTAAATGAAATGACTATAAATTGACATCTTAGGCATCAGTGAATTGAGATGGACCGGGATTGGACAATTTCAATCAGAAGATCACACTGTTTATTACTCAGGACTTGAAAAACAAAGAAGGAATGACATTGCTTTTATAGTTAGGAAGAGTATAGCTAGAAGAGCACTTGGCTACCATACAATCAATGATCAAATACTATCAATTAGACTTTGTAGACAACCCTTTAATATAACATGATGATCATTCAATTTTATGCTCCAACCATTGATGCACAGGGGATTGATAAGTTTTATGATCAAGTTCAATTTTAAAATCAACAAAACGTGGAAAAGAGATGTGCGGCTTGTGACTGGAGACTGGAAAACGAAGTTGGAAACATTAAACAGGAAAACGTAATTGGATTGTATGGTTTAGGAAATGAAGCAGGAGAACGACTTATCAATTTCTGCCACTCCAATTATTTCTTTATAGCTAACACTGTCTTCAAACAACCAAAGCAACACCTCTATACATGGACATCACCAGATGGAGTATATAGAAACCAAGTTAACAATATTATTGCTAAAAGGAGGTGGAGGAGCTCAATTATAGCATCAAAGACATGATGAGGTGCTGACTGTGGAATATATCATGAACTGCTCATAGGCAAGTTCCAAGTTAAGCTAAAGAAGAAGAAAGCCAGTCAGTTTCCACAATCAAACTGCGGGGATTGCCAAGGAGGAGAAGCCAAAGCCAAGAAAGACAAAAATCTCAGAAAGGGTTAACAAAGAGTTTCAGAGAACTGTCAGAAGAGACAAGAAGCAGTATTACAACAACATCTGTAAAGACATTGAAGTTGGAAACAGACATGGAAAAACAAGGAGTCTTTCAAAAGACCTCTGAACGCAGAAGGAAGTTCCAACCTCAATTTGGTATGCTAAAGCAGGGTTCCTCAACCTCAGCCATTTTAAGATGTGTGGACTTCAACAGGAACCCTATGCTAAAGGATGCCAATGAATAGATAGTAACTGATTCAAAGGAGATCAAAGGTGGAAGGAGAAAACTGAAACACTGTACAGTAGAGATGTCAATATCCAAGATAACTTAGAAAATATTCCCTACTTACAAGAACTTCTAGTTCTAGAACAGAGCTTTCCAAACTGTGTGTCACGACACAAAAGTGTGTCGCCACACACAGTCTGGTGTGTCGCCACACAACCCGGAAGCGCTGATCATCATCAGCGCTTCCGGGTTTTCCCGTGGCAACACACCAACTGCAGCGCGCAAAACCCGAAAGCAGCAGTAGCGCTTCTGGGTTTTTGCGCGCTGCCACACTTCCGGGTTTTCCCACGGCGACACACCAACGCCGGTTGGTGTGTCGCCGCGGGAAAAACTTTGGAAAGCCCTGTTCTAGAATATGAAGTTAGATCAGCACTCTGCTCATTACCAAGTTGGAAGGTTACAGGAACTGATGGAATACCCACAGAAGTATGGCAAGCAACAGAAGAAGTATCAGTAATGGTTCTAACCAAGCTATACAAGCGTATCTGGAGAGTGACATGGCGGCCAACAGATTAGAAGAGGTCAATCTACATTCCAATATCCAAAAAGAGGAGATTTAACAGAGTGTGCAAACTATTGTACAATATGCTTGATTTCACATGCTAGCAAAATAATGCTTAGGATCACCCAACACAGATTATAAAAGGTGCCAGATGTTTAAGCTGGCTTTAGAAAAGGCTGAGGAACACCAGACATTATTGCTAATGCATACTGGATAATTGACAAAGCCAAAGAATACCCAAAAGAAGTCAGTATGTGCCTCATTGATTGTGGAATGTGCTCAAAAAAATGGGTATCCCAGAACATTTCATTATCCTCATGAGAAGCTTATATACAGGTCAGGAAGCCACAGTACAGGCAAAACATGGTAAAACAGACTGACTCCAAGTTGGCAAAGGAGTGCGACAAGCCTGTATTTATTCAACCTACATGCTGAATATATATTAAGGAAAGCTGGACTGGAAGAAGATGAGCGTGGTTTTAAAATTGGAGGAAGAAACACCAATAACCTGCGCTATGCTGATGACACTACCATGACAGCTGAAAATGCAAAGGATCTGCAAACTCTAGTAATAGAAGTCAAGAAGCACAGTGAAAAAATGGGACTAAAATTAAATATAAAGACCAAACTAATGACAATAGGTATAACCACCAGCCTTAGAATTGGCAATGAAGTTATCAAAGTGGTAGTAAAGGAACAAGCAGTCAAGAAATACGCCACAGACTAGCATTTGTAGAGCAGCCATGAAGACGTTGGAAAATGCCATGATGTGTCTATACCTACAAAAATCATTATCATGCAAATAATGGCATTCCCTGTAACACTCTATGGAAGCAAAAGTTGGACTTTAGAGAAGCAAGATAGGAAGAATATTGATGCTTTTGAACTTTGGTGTTGGAGAAGACTCCTGAAAATACCAAGGATAGCCAAGAAAGCAAACAAATAAATAAATAATCAAACAAATCAACCCAGATTTCTCATTGGAGGCACAAACAACCAGGCTCAAATTATCCTACTTCAGACACATAATGCAAAGACCTAGCTCTCTGGAGAAGGCTTTAATGCTGGGAAAGGTGGAAGGACAGAGGACGACAAACAGCAAGGGGGATGGACTCAGTTACATTGGTGATGAGTGCACATTGAAAGACCTGAAAGACCAGTTTAGGGACAGATTATCATGGAGAAAATCTACCTATGTGGTGGCTAAGAGTCGACAATGACTTGATGGCACATAATCAATCGATGGATCAATCAATCAATCAATCAATCAGTTCCTGCTTTGGCCCTGTTCAGTAAAAAGCAGCATAAAAAGAAATAAATCAAATAGAAATAAAGTATAAAAACCTGATTTCAGCCCTAGGCAAGAGGTCCAAAACATCAGTCCCTGCGTCCTCCTGTTCTTCTCCTTCCTCACCATCATCAATGCCAACATTGTGCCTTGAATTGCCTCGAGTTGCAGTAGGTGGTGTTTGTCCTTGCATCTGAAATGTATATACTTGCCATATTACTTTGCATTATTTTGATAGGTAGCACTTGGCATTTTAATTGCTTGTACATCATTGTGTGTGTTAGTTAAAAATCATGCAAGTAATGATCAACATGGAGGGAACATACTAAATATAGGCCATGGCACTGTGTGATACACAACTGAACCTACTGCTTGTTTAGTATATTATCCAAATATTTAGCTTCTATCACCAATCAAGCAGTGAATTATTTTAGTCTTGAGGAATTAATACTCATATTAATAAAAGTTTAGCAAACATTTCCATCCCAAACACCTGAACTCATCTTCAATCAGTCATCAGCCAGTACAATCTTCCAAGACACTGCCTTAACAGATTGCTCATTTACTTCACTGTGCTATTAGCAATATTAAGGAAGATACTGGAATCAATGCAAATGATCACCTAAACAATAATGCTTCAGCATTTTGAACAAAACTCACTTTTTCAAACTCTGCATCTATTTGGGAAAGAAGAGCAGGCTTCTCATCCTCAAAGAACATTCGTAAAGGGGGACCAACATATAGAAACATGACACCTAGTAAGGCTATGGCAGATGTCCTCACAGCCTATTAAATAGGAAACAGAAATATTTAAGTTCAATATTCAGATAGAGTGACAATTTAACTTGAAGGAAAAAATACTCACGGGATTTGTAGCTGCAAGAGCAGTTCTAACATTGCTGATAAATGCCTTCACATTCAATCTGAGAGAGAAGACAACAGAGATTGACAAAAAGTAACATAAAATTGCATATAGCAGTAAAAAACAGGACAGTGTCTTACTCATTTTCAACCAATTCGTCAGAAGGAATGATTATGGAATTTAAATGTGAAGTAATAGTATTGACTGTGATGGAACTGCTTCTTGAAAGAATAGGACACATCTTACCTCTCAGAAAATGCATTTCTTACAGAAATGACACATAAATATTTTGCATCTAGCTCTGCATTTTTCCCTAGTATTTCCAGAGATCATGGGGAAAGGGGGAAATCTGTCATCACATCATGCAAGTGGACAGAATGTTTTATTCCTCTTTTTTAATCTGTTGGGAATTTAACCGCCCAGAGTCCCTCCTAGGGGGGAGACGGGTGGTGATAAAAATTTAATAAATAAAAATAAAATAAATAAATTTCTGTAATGTGGGTTTGAACTTTTGAGGTGTGCAAAGCATATTCAAATGATAAAAACATTTTATTTTCCTTTTTTTAAATCTCTACTGGAAATCAGCAATTTGTTGTCAGATTTCAATGGTACAATCCAGAGTGGCAATGGAGTCTGGGGGCTGCATTAAACCAATGGATTCTACATTCTAATCACATTCTATACAAACAAGAAATAAACCACCAGGAAAAAAAGAGGACCAGACTACAAAACTAGTACAATAGTGAGAAAAGGCTTGGTTCACACATGCATACAACTGCTGTAACACACATATTAATACATTAATCTCATCTAAAAATATACAAATAATGAGGGTGAGCTAGTATGGTTGCTATAGACATTCTCTGTGTGCTAGTCCATCTTTTATGTCATAGCCATTTAGTAAACATCATACATGTGTAAGCACCATGCCTCACATCGTATCACAGCTACTCTAATTTTGAGACTTACCCAGCAAACCCAAACTCTTTAATTGCATTTGAGAGCCAGTTTAAAGTTTCTGATTGGTTCTTTGGATTCTTCTGGGAGAACGCCATGGACATAACCTAGAATGAAAAGAGACTATTTTACTACTGATCATTCTTAATATGCAAACAATTCTTAACATTCAAGCATCTCAGAAAGAAGGCTATGTAGTGCAATTGATATAAATGACCAATATAGTTCTTGCATCTCTTTAAAATTATTATATCCATGAAAAACAACATAGGTACCTGCTCAGCAGTCCAAGGCAACTGACAGGCTTCTGCTATTGCTGTTAGTGCTTCTTTTGCATTGCTCCCACATTTCACATCACCAATCTTATCCACAAGGCCATCCAGCACAATTTGTGCAGATGTTTTGGAAAAGGTTCCCTTTTGAGCAACCAAGGCAACTATATGAAGTTTTATCTGCATCACCTGCAAACAAGAAGAGGAGCCATTGTTATTATCAAGCCAATGACCTGCTGCACAGTTAGACTTGAGACCTACATTTCATAAAGTATGACTAATGCATGCCTGCATTATTTACTAGACACAACAGGCACAGTGCCTAGGGCCTACAAAACTTTTGGGACCAAAAACATTTCAAGTTGTATACCCTAAAATTGTCTGTGGCTTGAATCATGTCAACTGGATTTCTATTTTCTCAGTAGAAACGTTTCACTCCTTATCCAAGGAGCTTCTTCAGTCTGAGTAAAGTTAGTAAGGGAATCCTTAAATATGTTTCTAGGGTGGCTGTGTGACCTTGCACCTGGGGCTAGGTCATGGTTATTTTGAGATGTTTATTTCTAAGTCCCTTTATCATCTAAAGGAGGATCGTTAAGATTACCCTGCTGCTGTTGAGCTTGCGAAATGGTCTTAATCTTCCTAGGCACAGAAGACAAAGCAGGAAGGAAGATAGGGGAAAGGTTGTGCCTGAGGCCCCCACCTCTATTCAAGGAAGGATTTTCCAAGTTGGCATAAATGGATTCCTTGACCCCTCTCTCAAACCACCTATCTTCTCTGTCTAAAATGTGAACATTAATGTCCTCAAATGAGTGTCCTTTTTCCTTTAGATGAAGATAAACTGCTGACTCTGGTCCTGTGGTGTTACTTCTCCTGTGTTGGGCCATACTCCTGTACAAAGGTTGTTTGGTTTCTCCAATGTAGAGTTCAGAGCACTCCTCACTGCACTGGATTGTATACACTACATTGCTTTCCTTGTGTTTTGGAGTTTGATCTTTGGGGTGTACAAGCCTCTGTCTCAGTGTGTTGGTGGGTTTGAAATATACAGGTATGTGGTGTTTGCCAAATATCCGTTTTATCTTTTCAGACACGCCAGCCATGTAAGGAATGACCAGGTTCTTACGTTTACTCGGAGTCTCAGCCCTATCTGTCGCTGTTTTAGGTCTGGTAGTAAACTCTGTAAACCTTTCCCCTATCTTCCTTCCTGCTTTGTCTTCTGTGCCTAGGAAGATTAAGACCATTTCGCAAGCTCAACAGCAGCAGGGTAATCTTAACAATCCTCCTTTAGATGATAAAGGGACTTAGAAATAAACATCTCAAAATAACCATGACCTAGCCCCAGGTGCAAGGTCACACAGCCACCCTAGAAACATATTTAAGGATTCCCTTACTAACTCTACTCAGACTGAAGAAGCTCCTTGGATAAGGAGTGAAACGTTTCAGTAGAGAAACGTTGAGAAAATAGAAGAGAAATAGAATAGAATAGTAGAGAAAATAGAAACCCAGTTGACATGATTCAAGCCACAGACTGTTCCACCTGGATGACTGAGAACCTTCATCGACATACCCTAAAATTAAATTCAAGTTATTCAAGTTATTATTTTATTATGCATACATTTATTGTGACTTATTTCTTGAAGAATACAGGTCCAGAGAATACCTTTATAACCCTAAGCATCCAGATTATTATTGCAAAGAGGCCTATTATTAGATTATTAGATTTTATTATTAGATTATTATTGCAAAGGCCTAGGGCCTACAAAGTTCTTAATGTTATAGAATTAGAATTTATAATATGTTTTTCCCATGCAGGCTAAATACAGATACTATAAACATTGAAACAGCTCTCAGAATTTTTCTTAATGTATATATTTGAATATAGGGGCGTGGTGGCTCAGCGGGTAAGACGCCAGGCTTGTCGATCGGAAGATCGCAAGTTCGGAGGTTTGAATCCCTAGCCCTGCGTGACAGAGTGAGCTCCCGCACTAGTCCCAGCTCTTGCCAACCTAGCAATTCGAAAGCATGCAAATGCAAGTAGATTAATAGGTACCACTTCGGTGGATAGGTAACAGCGTTCCGCGCGTGTCATGTGGCCACATGACCGCAGAAGCGTCTTCGGACAACGCTGGCTCTTCGGCTAACAAACGGAGATGAGCACCGGCCCCTAGAGTCGGACACGACTGCACAAATGTGCGAGGGACCCTTTACCTTTTTATATATTTGAATGCTTTAGCCTAATTGTACTATTCTTGTTTAAGAAGGTTCCAAATATCCACATTTTAATTAAACCTTACCGGTCTGTGTACTGCGTGGGGGTACACTACCAGAAATGTTTTGCATATCAATGAAGCAAAGAAAGATTATACTAAGTAGAAATAAAATAATATAATTAATAATATTACTATGCTGGATGCGAATAAGAAATATAGATTTATATAAATATAGAAAGGCCCTTGCATAAAGCTTTCAAACGTAAGTGGTCAAACCTACACATAAGGCCCTCCGAACAGAACAGTCACTCATACCCTTGTAATCTCCCATATAGATTATTGCAACGCGCTCTACATGGGACTACCCTTGAAGAGTATCCGGAAGCTTCAGCTGGTCGAGAATGCGGCCGCGCGGGCAGTCACGGGTGCTATAAGATCAGCACATGTAACACCACTGCTCTGCGAGCTGCATTGGGTACCAGTTTGCTTCCGGGTCCAATTCAAGGTGTTAGTTATCACCTTTAAAGCCCTACATGGCATGGGGCCAGGGTACCTGAGGGACTGTCTCATCCCGACTACATCTGCTCCCCCCACCCGGTCATGTAGAGAGGGCATGCTTTGGACCCCATCAATAAAACAATTTCATCTAGCGGGGTCCAGGAGGCGTGCCTTCTCTGCGATAGCACCCGCCCTGTGGAGTATCTTGCCCCCGGAGGTGAGGTGGGTGCCCTCGCTACTAGCCTTCCGGAAGTCTTTAAAGACCTGGTTCTGCCGCCTTGCTTGGGATGAAGGAGGTAATAGTTCCTCCTGGGGGTGGTTAGCCCCGTGATATCCTCCTTTTTAAGATCCTACCATCCTCTGGATTTTCTTTATTATTATATTGTATTTTAAAGTGTATAGGTTTTTAATTTTAATATTATTGTTGTAAACCGCCCAGAGTCTACTGCTGTAGAGATGGGCGGTGATAAATCTGAATAATAAATAATAAATAAATAAATTTCAGGCTCAACTCTAAGGTAACTTTGTAGAAAAAGTTGATTAATTATAAACTCAATATTTAACAGAACTAACCCGAAAAATTAATATTGTTTTACCTGAAAGTTGGTCTCTTTCCATCCAGGTTTCTTCGCCAACATCCTTACTAAAGCCTGGCAAGGCATTTCAGTTTTATCCATCAGCTCAACAGCCTTAAAGATTAAGAACAATATTAAACTCTAAGAAATGCAGGAACATAAATACTGCCAAACTGCATTCTACAGTCCTTTATTCATTCAGACATATTTCATGTTTAGCATGTGTAAAAACCGTAGTCCCCAACAAAATTAATTTTTTCCTTCACCAAAAAGTTTTCTAAAGAAATTACTTTTAGTTTTTGCAGTCTTCAAACCAAAATCTAGATAAAAATTAAAATTAAAAATGATCTAGGTTTGGGTCTGAAGATTGTAAATATTTGTAAATGTAGATTTAATCCAAACTAGGTAAGAATCAAACATTATTGAAACGTAAAAGTGATAGGATGTTTGAACCAATTCTTATTTTTCAACAATAAGAACTAACAACTGTTGGATGCCTCCCTGTACCAAACTGAGTAATGCAGATTTTTCAGAAATAAACTATTTAATATGAAAAAAACAGGATCAGATCTGGTCTAACAAACTTGCAGTACACAGAATAATCTGGAAAGCCATGAAGTACTGTCTGACACTAAAGGCTTCTGTGAATTGCCAAAATAATTGTTCAGTATAGTACAAACAAGTATTTATAGAGGTGAGACACTTTTTAGAAGATCTTGTCATGATTACCTTTTGAAATTCTTCCATGCAAGCCAGCCTTTCCTTCCAATTGCCACTATCTAACTGCTGTATGCAAGCAGCTGGGAGGACAGCTGAAGCCTTCTCCTCACACATCTCTATCTATTAGCAAAAGGAAAAAACGGCACATCTGTTAATAGCCTACTACTGCATTTCAAATATGCTTTCATTGGGCTATTAGGCATTTTGACCTGTATCAGGAGGGCTACACAGTACAGCTGTGCGGCAACCTGGATTCAAAGGAAAAACGGTACTTCAGAGCACATAGATGTGTGCACGTAGTGCCTATCAGCAACTTTTAAACCCAATGTATCTTTTCCCGCTTATTTGGCTAGCCTCTTGAATGATGGGACAGCCATGCCATGTGGGCATGCACAGATACCACTTTACTTAATAAAGGACTTCATTCTACAGCACTCTTGGTGTGCTCCTTATAGCTGAGATACTTACTTTGAGGATTCTGCTGAACTGCTATAAAATATGTAACACTTTCCCCTTTATGAATAGGAAGAAGGACCAGTAATTTGACATCTACGTTAGGCAAATGTTTAAATGCACCAAATCTTGTTTTAAAAATGTAATACATTAGAGATGTTGAACACAACTGGGAAATGGGCCCGTCACTCTCTGCCAACAAGGGATGTGCAAAATGTTCTGGGCATGAACCATGCTGTGCATAGATCAGCCAGTTTGGTGTGGTCCATGCTCATACTGAAGCGTGTGTGTTTTGGGTGCACTGGTGAACTCATGGAACAAAGTGGGGTTATTTTGATTTGCATACAGATGGAAATGCGGTTGTTCCAGGCAGAAGGGATTTGGAGAGCGGGAAAGAGCATGAAAAAGTCAAGGACAGTAGTGATGGTGGCTGAAGGAGAGAGAAAAGCTGCTGGAAAAACTGGGTTTGGTAGGCTGTAGGGATACACTGCATTGGAAACTACTTGGAAACTACTATAGGGAGGAGGGGAGTGAGCAAGCAGTACACACCAGGCTTGCCTTACTTGCCACCAATTAAATCATTTCGATTCTCTCTGGATTTTGTTTCATCCAAAACTCACATCAAAATGTTCCAGGTTTTGTTTCTGCTGAACCATGGCCAGTCTGAAACAGTGTGGCAGAACTCACAAGGCGCAATGCTTTGTTCAAAGTTCAAAACAACATTCTCCAGTTTGTTCACATTCCTACTATCAACTCATTTTAAATCATGCTGAGCTCCTGCAGGAAAGCATGCCCTCCTCAGTTTATCAGTACTCTTACAACCTGTTCCCTTTAAAGAACAAGTGAAGTCCAATGTAACATAAAGCACTACAGAGAAATAAAACTGCTCCAAACGAAACACCAAGCCTCATTCAAACGTAACTGAATCACAACTATCATTGTTTTTTGAAGCATTTTTAAATACACAATTTGCACAAAATTCACTTACTGAGAGTTCTGGCTCAAATATCTCTTTTACTTCAGTTCCTTTTTTGGCTTTTGTTCCAGTATTCCCTGCTCCCCCAGCTGAAGCTGGTTTGCCTTTCTTCACTGGACCGCCAGCCTAAGCATACAAAAGAGAGGGGGGAAAGCTTTTGAAATGAACTAACATTTACTGTGTTTTCCAAAGACGTTTCTAAAAACTGGTGGTTAAATGGAAAGGAAATAAAACATGACTAACTGGATTCAGAGAAAAGTCAGTGGAGGGAAGGGAAACTCCACTCACAAATGTTCAACAATCCATCTTTCCTCCTCAGACCCCAAGCCACGGCCCACTTACCCTGACTTTTGGGAGAATCTTTTCAGGGGGTGGGAAGGGGAAGGTCACTATATGATAGCCTTCTCTTGGTAGTCTAGATTTCAACAATACTGTCTTCTAAAGAGGGGCTTCAAAGCACATTTTTGTAGCTTTGGCATTTCAGAACAATGCTGAATTCTATTATATCCTATCTTACAGACTTGTAACTTTCCAAAAACATAGAAAACGTAAGTGCTGGAAAAAATATGCTGTTACAATTGTTTCAAAATGGGATGATAAATATAATAGCCAATAAGTATAAATTAAAGGTATGCTGGATGCACCCAGCAGTCATAGAGGCTCATTGCAGTTCAGGAACATTTGAGAGCTGACAGCAGGATGAAACCATGTACCACCTTTCTAATTATAAATGTATTTTCCTGAGCCCACACAGCTACCATGTAAGCCCAAGGAAAGGCACTTTTTGTTTTAAGGAGCTGCTAACAGGTACAGTGAGGATGCCCACATCAGATCTGAAGCATGCCCACTTCAAATCTGAGTACTGCACACCTTTAATATTAATACATTTTTGGCAGAGTGCACTTTAAGCTTAAATAATACTTGAGGTGGTGATGGCTGCATACATCTTAGTTACAGTATATCAACTGGATTACTTTTGAACCAGTCTTCAAAAAAGTATTTGAAAACTTCAGCTAAATCAAAAGACAATGGCAAAAAGACTCTTATTGGTTTGAACTTTGGCAATGGCAACAGCGAAGTACAAAAACATAAAATAACATCCAATGGAAGCTTCGGAAACCATGGATGGCTTAAAACAAGAGCACTTAAAATGCAGTCTTCTACCATATGATCTTGGCCCACCTAGTGGAATCAACTGCAGAGACCCTTCTACATATCCCACTATCACTTAAGCCAGTGCTTTCCAAAGTCCCGCCGTTGGCGACACACCAATGGTGGCGGTGCAGGGGTGCGCTTGGTGGCGGCGTGCACGGCGGCCTCGTGTTTCACGTTAAAGGCGCGGCGGCAACGCGCCATCAGCACTTCCAGGTTTTGTCGCGACACACAGTTTGGAAAGCTATGACTTAAGCAATGGTTGATGGAAACCTGCAAAGGGGTTTGTGGTGTCCAAAATGGAAAACTTACTTTGGGAAAATGGTCTGCCCCCTCCCTGATTGATTTTTTAATATTTAATTACTATTCCAGAACTTTGCTGTTTTCTTTGGGAATATTTCCATCTAATTCTATTTCATTATATTTTAGTTTGCTATTCTTGTACGTTTGTGCATGTGTATGTTATTCCCATTGTTTATTTTGTACTGTTTCGTGGGAACAAAAAATATGATATACAAACCATACTGAATGCAGAAGTCAAACATAGCAATCCTGATATTACATCAGTTTGTTTAAAAACTGGAGACTTTTTTTCAGAACTTCTACACAAAATTTAGCTCATAACCGAATGTAATAAACCATTCAGTCACTTCTGAAAATGCAATTAGTTACCCTCATTTGAATATAAGCAAATTCAATCTGTCATATTTCAGAGAGTTTTCCATACCTTAGCAGTGGGAGCCTTTTTCAACGGCCCAGATTTAGCTGAGTTATCTTTCGTATCTTTGTCCCCCGCAGCTCCCGAAAGAATTGGTGTCTTGCCAGCAACAGCTTTGTTTTCTCTTCTATCGGCTCCTCCACTGACTTTACCTCCACCAACCAACTCTACCTTTTCAGCACTCTCTTTAATCTAGTAGGCAAAATTAGACAACACGAAGGCATTAAAATACATCATCTGGCAGTCACTACACCCTCATGAGGTACTCAACAAGTTTCAGAAATTATTACTGGGAAAAAAAATGACACTTCTTGAACTATATTGTCACTGAATTATTTGGATTTTTCTATTTCTGGTATAGGTGCCTGATAGTACAATTACAAATTAAGGAATCTCCTTTCAGTTCTGATTTTTACTATATTTACGCAACATTTAAATCTTTTTATTCTCTGAAAGGCTGGACGAGCAGAGAAGTTCTAGTCTGCAAGTGCCCAGCTCTCTTCCCTTACCCTTGGCCTGAATGTCTTGGGCCCC
The DNA here is from genome assembly GCA_023362775.1 of Charina bottae. Lineage (NCBI taxonomy): Eukaryota > Metazoa > Chordata > Lepidosauria > Squamata > Charinaidae > Charina > Charina bottae. The sequence goes on along the minus strand of JALMGJ010000001.1, from coordinate 152,393,427 downwards.
AGGAGAGCCCAGTACATCCTTGAGAGCAGCGTTTCTCAACCGTGGCAACTTGAAGAGGTGTGGACTTCAATTCCTAGAATTCCCCAGCCAACTTTGCTGGCTAGGGAATTCTGGAAGTTGAAGTTCACACCTCTTCAAGTTGCCACGGTTGAGAAACACTGCTTTAGAGGGAAGGAAGAAAGCAGACTGCCAAAGGGAGCAACCTAAGCTGCTTGCCAACCATACTGAATGAGAAAAAGAGCCGCAAGAGGTAAGCTTGTGGGACTAATGAGCTCATTACCAAGCAACCTGAGGGGCATAAGAGCTTAGGAGAAAAAACAAAGTCAGAGAGATCAAAAAGCATATGCAATATGCAAAGACCTACCTTACAGAGGAACAGGAGAATGCTTTTAACTTTTTTAATGGCCATTTTGCAATCAACTTATTCAAAGTTTCAAATATACCCATGCCCCCCCCCCAAAAGACTGGAGCCCTGATCTATTTGTTTGCTTCATACACCCCCCAACACAACAGAAGGTTTAAATAATGAAAGGTTCACAATTTATCTGGTAGAAATGTTTACTGACTTCACCGATTTATAGAACCTAAAACTTATACCATGTTCAAAAATAGCAAGTCAAAGCTCCGCCTTCACACATTGAAAAGATTAATAGTTAACTACCTGACTCATTCTCAGACCTCTCTGAATAATGTCATATTTTAACCTTACTATAGACTGATGGTTTAGTGTTACTTACCCGGTCTAGTTTCAGTTTGTCCACATCTGTTAGGAAAGGATTCACAGCTTTCTCACCTGCCACTTTTAGGGCAGTGCCCAGGGCTTCAAATGCAGCATCTCTAACCTCCGGAGCCGAATCATTGATATGCTGTAGTGAAAAACAAGATCTGAGTATTCTGCCTGATGGAGCTTTGATTCACAGAATCCTAAAAAGTGTGTCAGTGGTGAAAGAATAAGTTAAACATTTGAAGCCATGTACCCGCTAATGGAAGAGTGCAGTGATGAAATGAAGGCACCCTATCCGTTTGTTGTCTGCTATGACTGTACAAACTGAAGGAAAATAGCAAATACTGTGTATAAGCAATCTGTGAAGAGAAATGAAGTATCAGGCTAGCTGGTGAAAACATGTCTTCACCTGTTTCTCTCCTTTGAATTGACTTGCGTTTTACCTTTAGGCTTGGCTTTGAGCATCTCTGCTATCTTCAGCAGAACCAAGCCTGAATGCAATGACAGAAACTGAATTCAAAAACCTGAACCACGTTACTTGGTTTTCCTCCTTCTCGGATATGAAAGCAAGAGCTTTTACCTGTCATTCCTTTTCTTTTGTTCCACAAAACACTGCTCTCTTGCCCAGGTGAAGTAAACTTCTTCCACAATATACGTATGTCAATATTTTTAACACCCTAACTTACAGATTAGTAACGAATTATCTCCCAGCAACAGAAGCTACCTCCATATTTTATTTCAAATATAGGTTCTGCTGAAGATTTTATTTTTTTTACCTTGAGGAGAGCAGCACAGAATGGTTTCAGGAGACTTTTGGGAAGGGTAGAAGGACTGCAGTGACGAAAGCTTCGTGCAATGAAGAGGGATGTCTGCTGCTTGATAGTTGGGTTTTTGTTATCCATTACAGCCAAGATATCCTCACTGAGATTTTGTAATGTGGTCTAAAATATTTGGACAAGAGAGATTCACTTTGATTGTTCAAGAAGAGCCTGTTAATCTTGTTCAGATTATTGATATCAATGCACTTACAGTAAGAAAGATTGCATCAATGGCTTCTTGCAAGGCTTGCACGACCTGAGGCTTTTTCTCTTTGAACTTCTCTAGAATAGTTGGGACAACCTATTAAATATTATCAAGGTGTTACAAATGGAACATGTGATTACACTCCAGTGTCAACTGTAATACAAGGAAATCTTCATAACTGCCCCATAGAGAGACAGAGAAAATAATATAATCACACCAAAACTTCATTACATCAAGAAACACTCTGATGCTACAGTCTAGCTAAAACAGTTTTTAAGAAGAAAAATGTTTGCTGTTTTTTTTAAAATGTATTTTCCTGTTTATTCCAAACCAAACCAAAACTTCAAAAGGTTAAGACAGTGCTTTCCAAACTGCCACCGTTGGTGACACACCAACGGCGGCAGTGTGGGGGCACGCGCGGGGGGGTGCGCGGCGGCGGCCTCGCTAAAATGCGGAAGCGCTGATGGTGCGCCACTGCCGCCGTGCACACCACCACTGCGCGCACCCCCACGCCGCCGCTTCGCGACACACTAAGCTGTGTGTTGCGACACACTAAAGTGTCGTGACACAGAGTTTGGAAACCTATGGGTTAAGAGAATGAAGCAGATCACAACAAACTACTCCCGTGGAAGTATTTTTCCCTATCTTCCTGCATATTCAACCACAGCAATTCCAGAATCATTTTTGTTTTAATTTTAAAAAATCCACAAGAAAATTTGCTAGAAATGTGATAAAAGGAAGATTTCATATGCATTCAGTAGAAATTAATATCAGGCCAGTGCCAAATTCCAATCTATTCCTCATACAATTAATTTTGCACAGAGAATTTAAAAACGAACACTGAGCACATTATACTCACATGACCAGCATACTGTCCAAATTTCTTCCTGAGACCAGCAGCTAGTCCAGCAAGGGTTTTGGCAGCCAAAGCAACCAACATCACATTCGTATCCTTTCCAACAACCTGCAAAGGAAGCGCATCACAATCTAATGGTGTAAAATTTCAGAATGAATTCTGAGCAAATTAAAGATGAACTATTTATTTATTTATTTATTTTGTTGTAATTTTATATTTATCTTTTTAAACTATGTTTTATTGTGAACCGCCCAGGGTCCCTGACAGGGGAGATGGGCGGTAATATAAATTTAATAAAATAATAAATAATAATAAATAACTAGATTGTGGTTTCTCAAACCATTCACCCAAATTTATACTAAATGAACTTACTCTCCAATTAGACAGCCCCCAAACAGAAAGAATGGGAGATAGGCTTCCTCCCCTGCCAATCTCCTATACAGGTAGACCTCACTTAACAACCATTTGTTTAGTGATGGTTCAGACTTACAACAGTGTTGAAAAATTACTTAAAACTGGTTCTCACACTTATGACCATTGCAGCATCCCCACAGTCATGTGATCACTATTTGGGCGCTTGGCAACCGGTTCACATTTATGACCATCGCAGTGCCCCGTGGTCATGGGATCGCTATTTTTTACCTTCCCGGCCGACTTCTGGCAAGCAAAATCAATGGGGAAACCGCATGATTCGCTTAATGACCATGTGGTTCACTTAACGGCCGCCGCAAAAAGGTTGTAAAATCGGGTCAGATTCGCTTAATGACCGCTTCACTTAGCAACTGAAATTCCAGTCCCAATTGTGGTTGTTAAGCAAGGACTACCTGTACACTCTCAAAACATGCTCCATTGGGTTGGGGGACACAGAAAAAAGATGTGCAAAGAGAGGAGAAATCCTGCTCCATGAGCAGAATTCTGGATTTCATTCTACATAGTGCTGGAATTTCAGAAATTCAGAATCCGTAGATTCTGGGCAATTTACTAGTGCTAGCTGACGTGCTCTCTGCTTAAAGGGTTCAAACACTTGTTAGATTATTTTCATTTCTATTTCTATGCAATTAAGATCTCTCTCATCATCCACTTAAATCTGTGAGCAAACATCATAATTACACACTCTATATTTACCAATTAATGATTAAAAGTTCCTTATAACTATACTAATACTGAGACCTTGTATTTAGATTTGAGAGGTCCATTTGGGTAATACAGAGAATCTTGCCTTCTTAAGAGCTTTCACCAAGTCTGCATAATCTCCAGCTTCCAATTTGGGATTTTTAACCAGCACTTCTACTGCTTCCAAAGCTTCTTTTCTTTCCTGCCACTTTTTGGCCTCCTGCAATGCAAACCATTGAACACCTTGATATATGCATTATCAGAAGTGATACATTCTACAAGGAAGGGAAAAAAACATGCTCATGCTTCCATGGGGTCAGTAACAATAAAGCACCTAATTCATCATTGTGTTTTCACATTATTATCTGTTAGGAACAGTTGCAGTATATCAATGTACCCTTAGACATTAAGCCATATAAATTCAGTAGCTGAATAGATAAACTATTCTGTAGATATCTTAACACACACAGTCCTGATTGAAAGGGAAATTACAGAGATTAGAGATTAACATTTTGTTTTATCCCCACTTACTATTTTGTCATAGAAATCTTTAGGAAGTTTGGAGAGAATTTCAACAGCTTCCAAAAGTTCATAAGCATCTACTTGTGGAACATCCTCATCACCATCATCTCCTCCTACAGAAACAGCTATTAGACACAGCCAAGTACAAGCCAATTATGCTACTATGTACATTTTACTGATCATATTTTTATTTATTTTCTATCCTACCTTTATTTTTTATAAATAACTCAAGGCGGCGAACATACCTAATACTCCTTCCTCCTCCTCTTTTCCCCACAACAGCAACCCTGTGAGGTGAGTTGGGCTGAGAGAGTGTGACTGGCCCAAGGTCACCCAGCCGGCTCTCATGCCTAAGGCGGGACTAGAACTCACAGACTCCTGGTTTCTAGCCCGTTGCCTTAACTACTAGACCAAACTGGCTCTCTGATCATATGATCAGAAGTTCCAGAATAAGGACTTCTTTGCAATTAATGATACTGTCTAGATTTTATTTATTTATTTAATCAAATTTATCACCGCCCAACTCCCCCACGGGGGACTTAGATACTGGTATGCATCTAACTTTTTTGTCAGTTTGTGCTTTTTGGTGAGTTTTCCTTCTTTCTAATAAATAACATCCTCAAGGTTGAAGTTCCAGGCCAAATGTTACCTGCATCTGCATCTCCACCAGCTGCCTGCTGTTGCTCAAACTTTGCTTTCATTTCTTGCTGGGATCGAAGAAATCTGGACTGCTTGGGAGTAGATGATGGCAGTTTGACCCATTCTTCTTCCAGTTCTTTTAACTACAAGAATTAAAATAGCTGAAAGATGCATAAAACACAATCTTGCCCCCTGATGTCTGGACTATTCCCTCCTTTTAAAGAGCTGTAAAAACATAACTCTTTAGGAAGGCTTTTGGGGACAAAGCCGATGCTATCCCCAACATATGGTACACTGGCTTAAGCAGCACTGCTGTTACTGTATTGGATTTTTAAACTGTTTTCTACTTTTCCCTCCATATAGGCTTGGTATTAACCACTCAGTGTCATTACGATTGGAGCAGCATGCAAGTTGGAGGAAGTGAATGAGTAAATATATACAATTCATTTATAAATAACCTACTGAAAGAAGGCCTACTAAGAACATTAGTACATTATATGAGTTCAAAACCTTTTTCCTGCTTTTTGATATCTGCCAATTAATTAGCACAGGTTCCAGGAGAGAACCCATCTTTTAAAGCTTGATATTGGATGATCATCTGTCAACTCTGAGTGCAAGACATCATAATTTTTTCCAAGCCTCTTGAAGACTCAGTATGAGATTTGTTAGAACTCCAGTCCCTTTTCAGGTCTTGGAGCCCATGCCTATGTTATAAAGTTTCCTCCGCTAAAATTGTATCTAAAAGGAATAATTTTCCAAAACAAAACTTTAAATTATCTAAAAGATCTAAGAAAATATTATCTTCCCGTTCACTGGTCACTTCCTGTTAAGATTATCAGAACACAACATTTCCCCAACTTACCTGAAGAGAGTTTATGTTCTGTAATGGAGGCCTAAGAGCATCCCTAATCCATCGATAAATCTCAACAGCAAGGAGTTTGGCTTCATCTCGAACAGCCTTCTCTCGAGATTCAAAGAGTTTTGGCAACACTTTGATTATTGGCTTCAGGGCAATTATTTTTGAACCAAATTCACTGAAATAATATACACATGCAGCTAGTTATATTATGTTATTATCTTAATGTTACTATATATATTCTCTGACAGATATGTAGCCATTCTAAACATTATGTGAACCGCCCAGGGTCCCCCAATTGGGGGAGATGGGTGGTAACATAAGTTTGAATAATAAAATAAATAAATAAATAAATCATGAGTACAGGTAGTCCTTGAGTTACAACAGCAATTAGGACCAGAATTCCAGCCACTAAGTGATGCGGTTGTAAAGCATGACATCACGTGACCACATCGCTTAGTGATGACAATCCTGGCACTCCCCGTTGCCGTCGTTAACCAAATCCCAGCAGTCATTAGGCAAGGGCCCACCCCGATCCAAGCCACTCAAGATTTGGTCTCTCCCAGCCCCGAGTCTCGGTAAGGTAAGGGACTGCCTCCTCTTCAACTCCCCACACCCATCTCCCCCCCCCCACCTCTGCCCTTTAGGCAGGTTGGGGGGAGCTGAAGCGCCCCTGCAGTTGTAAATGCGGGCAAGCTGCCAAGTGCCTAAATTTTAATCATGTGACCACGGGGGGGCTGCAACGGCCGTAACTTCAGGGACTGGGCGTAAGTACCAGCGCCACCGTAACTTCAAACGGTCACTGAAAAAATAGTCATAGCTCAAGGACTACCTCTATGAAATTACTCCATCCATACAAGTATTTTTATACACAGAGACAACACTAGGGCTTCTATGCCATTTCAGTCATCTACAGTTGAGCATTTAACGTTCTCTGATCCAGTAACAAGGTAACAATAGTTATCTAACAACATTATAACAACATAGACTTCTGAAAATGACCATACTTATTCAGAAGTAAATTCCTTAAGCCAGTGGGGCTTATTCCTTTATAATTGTGTTTGGGAATTGCAGGCTTAAATATACATATATATTTTTTAAAAGATACAGATTCCCTTAAGTTGAACTCAACTTCTGGTGACCACATGATATGTTTATGCATTTTCATGGCAACAATATGTAAGTGGTTTTTCCCACTGCCTTTTGGGGAGACTTTTTTCAACTTTCTACAGCCCTGTAATTTCTGATGCTGCTTGGCTTTTAAGGTAAATCAAGGTTGCCTATGTGCTAACACAGAGCTTTCCAAACTTTTCATGTTGGTGACACACTTTTTAGACATGCATCATTTCACGACACACTCTTACAGCAGGGCACAAGGCAGGCACTAGGACCTGCGTGGAATCCTGGCAGGGCTCGGAGGCAGCAGCAGCCGCGACACACCCAGACACTGCAGCTGACACACTAACGTGTCCCGACACACAGTTTGGAAAGCTCTGTGCTAACACTTGCTCAGGCAGAAGGCAGACTAAGTTATTTAAATTGGTTCCTTCCCATTTCTTCATTTCTTCTTTGGCAGAGTTCAGTCTCTTGTTAGGTTGCACCAAATATCAACAGTAGCTGATTTCACATTTGTGCTAAGCCATAATGTAGTTTGTTTAGTTTTGGCTGAACACAATGCATGAACTTAAAGTGCAGTGTATGAATACAAAATATTTTATTATTTAGATTTTTTTTTCCACTGACAACTTAAACGGAAAATAGCAATAGAGAATTTAATTAGCCATAAGAAGTTCCCTTATTCTTAGAAAGTCTGAATAAAATTTCAATTAAATCTTACCTTAGTGCTTTCCTCAGCGTCTCTATGCATGCCACGATAATCTTGGGGTTCTTGTTGTCCAAGCCTTTAAGCAGCTCTTCTTGTACCATTTCCCCTTTCTCAATTTCAACAAACATAAGGCATATATCCATGCCCAGTTCCTTCGCTCTAGCTTTAGGCTGATTGAACACTTTATTTACAACTCCAGACACGACCTCACCTGTTGTTCTTAAAAAAGGGAAAGAAGAAAAGAGGGTAATCACAACTCTTAGTTAAAACAAAATGAACAATTTGATTCTCTCTCATCCACCTTACAGCAGTAATTTCCATCCATGCTCAATTTCTATTAAACACTGGATTCTTCAATATATTATTATATGTACTGCAATTTATTCAGGTTAGAATTGGTTTCTATGCATGTATGCAATTTACAGTCACTCATGCCCTGGTCATCTCCCATATAGACTATTGCAATGCGCTCTACATGGGGCTACCCTTGAGGAGTATCTGGAAGCTTCAACTGGTCCAGAATGCGGCTGCGCGCACAGTTATTGGTGCCCCAAGATCGGCACATGTGACACCCCTGCTGCACCGGCTGCACTGGGTACCAGTGTGCTTCTGGGTCCAATTTAAGGTGTTGGTTATCACCTTTAAAGCCCTACATGGCATGGGACCAGGTAACCTGAGGGACCGTCTCATCCCCATAACGTCGAACTGTCCCACTCAGTCATGCAGAGAGGGCATGCTGCGGACCCCGTCGGTAAGGGAATTTCACCTGGAGGGGTCTAGAAGGCGGGCCTTCTCTGCGGTGACGCCCGCCCTTTGGAACATTCTACCCCTGGAAGTGAGGCAGGCCCCATCGCTCCCAGCCTTCAGGAAGAACTTAGAGACCTGGTTCTGCCGCCTCGCCTGGGGGGGGGGGATAACAATTCCTCTTGGGAATGGCTAGTGCCATAGAGCCCTTTTAAACAGAAGTTTGTCGCCTCTTGGATTTTATATTTATATGTTTATATTTATGATGATTGTATTTTGTGTTATTTTAATTGTTTGACGTGTAAACTGCCCAGAGTCCCCTTTGGGGGAGATGGGACAGTGTTATAAATTCAAGAAATAAATAAATAAATTCAAGAGTTCTGGAAATTTGAAAAATTTCCCTGAAATGTAAGCTTTTCTTGCATTCAAGGATGCATATAAAGACCTGATTCATAAGCATGCATGTTCAGCACTTGACTCTGCTACACTTCACCGACAGCTTAAAAGTATACATTGGGTTCAGTGAAAAAAAATTTTTATTACTGCTTCCTAGAATGTGAATAGCAACTCCAATATGCATCAAGTATAATAATGAAAACAAATAATGTCAATAAAAAAAATCCTAAAGTTATTCTAGAACAAATATGATTATTATAAGAGTCAGATAATTAATAATCAACAGCTAATTGGGATTAAAAGCAATCCTTTGCATCTGCTTCAAGGGAAAAGAGTCTCCCCCAACATTTGGTATTCCATGCAGTGGGGGAGGTGTCACTTTTTATTTGATTAAAAAAAATCATGCCAAAGCCTCAAGCTGGCTTTAACCTAGCTGGGGATTTAAATGAATGATATAGGCATTTTCCAAAAACACTGAGGGTATAGATTTCATTGTACAGTTTTTAGCCTCATGGTTCTAAAGAAATTGTCCAAAGCATTGTCCTAACTCCCATGGTGTTAGAAACTGTTCAGTGCTTGTATACAAATATAATTTGGGATCTTAAGGCTATCACTGGGAGACACAATTCCTTTAGAACAGGGAGTTATAAAAGCACTAGACAAGAAGATGTATTCACAGGGGCAACTCTCAAGTCTGAAGACAAAATCCTTCAGTTAAAATTTTCTCACTAGGCCATGAGAGTTTTCACACAGGGCAAGAGTTGTTCTAAAATACAAATACAAATGACTTACTTTCCTGCTACGTAAGCGTTTCCAACATAAGCAAGTGCAGCTTCTAGTCCTTTCAGCTGAGCTACTGCATTTGAGTCTGTCACAAATTTCTTTATAAGTCCAAGGAATTTGGACCATTCAGGGCTCTTTTCATCATCTATCTTCTCAAACAGCTTCAATGCTTCTTCATACCCATTTAATCTGGCTTTCCACACCTAAGAAGAAAATTGAAATAAATCAATTAAATCCCTTTGCGACCAAAGAGAACTATATGTTAATCTCTTAAATGAGTAACTATACATTTTTCTTTATTAGAACAAATACTGAGGTAGATAGTTTTCCCTGTAAGTATTCAAATGAACAATGCCTACCTAGAATTTTGCAGTGCTAAGCATTCACCAGATGTACGAAGATCATCCGTAGACTCAAGAACACATTTGAGAAATTTTGAAACTGCTTCAGTTATGTTTGGCAATGCATTTACAGTACAATACAGCCATACAACTCAGTGAGAAAACTTCTATCTCATCTGAGAAATCATATACAAGGATATTAACAATCCTGAAAATAACACAAAAAGACGATGGGCACACAAACTGAGGTTTTCTTCACATTTCAAGTAATGCATTTTTCTCTCACCCTTCAGACCTCCACATCATTCTTCTTGTCATGCCTCCAAAGTGAGGCCAGCAAAGTTGCTGCCACCACATGTGGACAGCTGTTGGCGACTGCTGAGGGAGAGGTGCAGAGTTACGTGTGGGCACAGTGAAGGGGAGAAGAGAGGAGCAGGGAGAGTAAAGGATCTCAATTTTTCTACAGTTCTCCTCTCCAGCAAGCACTGTCTGATCTGATATTCATAAACTATTTGGATAATTTTTTTAAACAACAAATGCCCTAAATAAATATGATTATAGCAAACACACTCAAACATTACGGTACATCATAGTTTAAAGGGAAAAATAACTTAACCAAAACACAGATGCTGCTAAATTTTATCCAGTTGAACTATTTCAACTAAATTAGATTATCGAACTTCTGTGAAGACATGAAGAAATGTTTTGTAGGAATTATCTATGTAAGAAATATGGAATCACACAAAAAGGGAGAAAATGATACAAATATATTTTGAGTAAGCATCTACAAAACTTCATATGTCTCTTATTGCGAAAATGGTTAATCAGTCACAGGATTCCCTTAAAGTAGAAGCCTTTATATTGATATAATAAACCCTTACTTTTGTGCCACAGGTATTCTGCTAATTGTCTAAGATGAAAATGGCATGTTATAAAACTGAAGTCTAGAAACCTTTGACTAGCTCTCACAGAAATGAATCTTGGATTATAGTTACAACCAGCATGACCATGTAACAATATCCTGCCTTTCTTTTCCATCCCCAAAATAGGGGAGGAGTGCTGGAGCCAATCCCAATCATTGCTAAACTTCTAATTTTGGAAATGGAGGGAACCACTCACCATGGCCTCATTACAAGGTAATTCGTTGAAAATTTCCATTACAATGAGAGTAAAGTTCAATATAAAGAGAAAATATTTTAGAAATAGTTTGAAAGTTGGTCTAAAGTGAATATGTGGAATTGGAGGAAATAACAGTTTAATCTTAAACTGTTGCCTGGCTAACATAGATGCCACCAGAGTGAAAAATGAAGTAAAGAGTAAAGCTTTGTGGAAGCTTGCAAAGAAATATAATTTCCTAGAGAAAAAACTGGGGACCTATTAATTTCATCATTTTAATCATTATGCCAACCAAGTATTAGGTTCTGAGAAAATGGCCCCCGTTTTATAAAACATACTCTGTGAAGCAATGAACAAGCACGTGATCTGTCTGCTCCTTTCTTTTCTTCCCCACACACTGATTAAGTAAGCCAGAGCCAGGTTCACATATAACACCAAACTGTTTTTTAGAAAACAGTTTATTAAATAAGTCACGACATTTCTAACCCTTGAGCCATGGGTAACAAATCCAATGGCTCAGTTCACAAAACATGATAATCAAATTACATTAAGGCTTAGTACGATATGTGAATCCAGCTGTTTCCTGCAGCAACTAAAACAGAAAAATGTTGTTACTCCAACCAAAACTGGTATGCATGGGGAGGGGAAGAAGAAGCTTCTAACTCTGTTTTCCAAATTCCTAAGCGTGTTTTCTGAGTTCAGGACAGTTATATGCGAACTTACTACCAACATAAAATTTTCTACAAATCAGGTTTACATAAGCAGCAAGTATCTTTTTACTTTAGCAGCATTAGCAGTCAAGAGACCAAATGGCAAAAAGATGTACTCCACGTTGGAAGACTAAATTCTGTGAAGATTTTCAATCCTACTTGAAAATTAAGACAAAGCACTTTAGTCAGAACTCTTTGACCTATTCCAGAAATACTTTCAAAAAAGGCACTGAAGCAGTCTATCAAACACAATGTAATATATGAAGAGATCTGAAAATGTATTCCAGGGCACAACCAAATATTTTATATATGTGTATATTTTCATCAACAACAATCATCCCAATTAAAAAAAAGCTTAATGGAATTAAAGGTTTTCCTAAAAATCAAAGTGGTATCTAAGTTTTGTAATGGAGAAATATGCTTTTTGGTAAACAGTATCTTAGAAAACAGGGGCAAGTCCATTTATCTCACCATTCAAGAAACTGAAAATGAAACTGGTTAGCTGGGTGGGAAGTGGGGAGACATATGCTGATATTAAATGCACCAAGGGTAGAGATATTGCACAGATAATGCAACTGGCTGAGAGGTGCCAAGAACATTGGTTATTTAAATTCAAAGGACAATAATCACTACCAATAAATAAGAATGACCCGCATTACAGCAGGGTTACCTCGCTTGGGGAGGTGCAGAGAGAATTCAGGGGAGGTGTGAAGAACCATTTAGTTGTACATTGTTACAATAAATCCACCTTTCCCAAAATTTCATTGCATTGTTTTCACTGTTAATTTGTATTCATTTTGGCCTTTAGATTTTTACTGGAGGTGTGTACATTAAGATTACACTAAAGGGATGTAACGGGGGCGTGGTGGCTCAGTGGGTAAGATGCCAGGCTTGTAGATCGCAAGTTCGGAGGTTCGAATCCCTAGCCCTGCGTGCGGAGTGAGCTCCCGCACTAGCTCCAGCTCTTGCCAACCTAGCAATTCGAAAGCATGCAAATGCAAGTAGATTAATAGGTACCACTTCGGTGGGTAGGTAACAGCGTTCCGCGCGTGTCATGCGGCCACATGACCGTGGAAGCGTCTTCGGACAACGCTGGCTCTTTGGCTAACAAACGGAGATGAGCACCGGCCCCTAGAGTCGGACACGACTGCACAAATGTGCGGGGGGTACCTTTACCTTTACTAAAGGGATGTATGATGACAAAAGGTTTAGGAACACCTGCATTAGAGGATATTACATTAGAACAGCGCTTTCCAAACTGCCGCCGTTGGCGACACACCAACGGCGGCAGCGGGGGCGTGCACGGTGGCAGCGCGGGGGGCGCCGTGCACGGTGGCGGCCTCGCTAAAACGCGGAAGCGCTGATGGCGCGCCATCGTTGCTGCCACCGCACACACCACCACCACGCACGCCCCCGTGCACACTGCCGTCACGCACGCCCCTGCCATGCACGCCCCCACCGCCGCTTCACGACACACTAAACTGTGTGTTGCAACACACTAAAGCAGGGCTTTCCAAAGTTTTCCCGTGGTGACACACCAACCGCCGTTGGTGTGTCGCCGTGGGAAAACCCGGAAGTGCCACCATTGCGGCAGCGTGCAAAAATCCAGAAGCGCTGCTGCCACTTTCAGTTTTTGCGCACCGCCGTTGGTGTGTCGCCGCAGGAAAACCTGGAAGCGCTGCCATTGCAGCAGCGCGCAAAAACCCGGAAGCGCTGCTGCCGCTTTCGGTTTTTGCACACCACCGTGACTGCGGCACTTTCAGATTTTCACACGCCACCGTTGGTGTGTCGCCGCGGGAAAACCCGGAAGGGCTGCTGCCGCTTTCAGTTTTTGCGCGCCACCGTGACTGCGGCCCTTTCAGATTTTCACGCGCCGCCGTTGGTGTGTCGCCGCAGGAAAACCCGGAAGCGCTGATGGAGCGCCATCAGCGCTTCCGGGTTTTGACGCGACACATCTGGGCCCCACAGGCAACACACTTTTGTGTCGCGACACAGAGTTTGGAAAGCTCTGCACTAAAGTGTCGCAACGCAGTTTGGAAAGCTATGCGTTAGAAGGTTGGGCCATGACAGACAGCAAAAATAACCTTAAAGACTCAAAGAACCTGAGCTGAAGAATGGAGTATTATTTATATAGAGATATTAAGATATATATGTAGACACACCACTATTTAACATTTGCTCTGATCACCACTCACAATTACTATATATAGGGCAGAAATGCAATTTTCTTAAACCACTAGATTGACCCCAAACATAGGCATATTTGTAAGAAGGCCTGCTTCCAGCCAATAAACAAGAATTTGTGTTGTTTTATTCTAAATAGATAAATAACGAATAAATGTCACAATGTAACCAAGACAATAGCTCCAGTGGGGACACTTTCAAGTTTGATCAAATGCATTTGAGTTAAACTAGTGTACGGTAAGATTTTCAAAACATTTGCCCTTTCTTTAAACTCAAAAACAACATATTGCTCAAGTAGGGAAATGCCAGTTCCTTGAACAAGGTAATCTTACCTTGTGTTCACATTTTTGATCAATGGGTAATTTCATCCATTCACTATCATCTGCCATGATGCTTCAGTTTCTTGTAATACTTCACTATAATTCCTAGGAAAGACAGAAAAAGTAAAAAAAAAAAAAAAAAGCTTGCTGAAACATATGAACCGGATAGAAATGAACATACAGATAATTATAGGATCTGAATAAAATTTAGCATTAAAAAACTATAAACCATCTAATAGCAGCACCAAACAATTATAGCTATGACTTGGTATATTCTGTATATTTTGACTCTATATTCCAAATTCAAATTCCATGCTCAGGAAACGTAAACCTGAATATATTCTACTTAAAATAGATGTCTTTTCTTAAGATTCTATTTTTGGTAAGGGCAAGAAGAACGGAAGAAAAACAGGATGAGTGCTAAGAGTGCAACAGAAAGACCAAGTTCCAAAATATATAGCTGGCAAAAATTATAATGTTGCTTACTTTATGGAAGCAGCCTATAAAAAGCCTATGCCAATAAGCCAAATCACCAGGCTGCATGACAATATATTCTAGGTGGGGCTGAGGCTGGACTGAGGCAACAGATTTTGTTTTAGTGCTTGGCAAATGCCTCCCTTTTAATTTCTAGTGCCAAAATATCTAGCTACACATGAGACACAGTTATATGAGTATTACTATCATTTATGTCCACCAATATTCCGTTTTCCATTCTTAAGTTGGGAGTAAAGTAGCTGCTTTGGAAGACGATGGTCAGGCATTCAAACAACATGGCCGGTCCAGTGAAGTTGATGTTGGATGATCATTGTTTCAATGCTGGTGCTCTTTGCTTCTTCCAATACGCTAACATTAGTCTGCCTATCTTCCCAAATATTGGTGGACAGCAAAAGAGATTCAAAGATACTCTCAAAGCTAATTAAAAAAAAATGTAATATCAGCATTGAGAACTGGGAAGCCCTAACTCATGAGCGTTTCAATTGGAGGTCAGCCTTTATTAAAGGCGCTATGGACTTTGAAGAAGCACGAGTACAGGGCGAAAGGGAGAAACGAGCTAAGAGGAAGGCACGTCAAGCAAACCCTCATCGTGACCGTCTTCCACCTGGAAACCTATGCCCTCATTGTGGGAGGTTGTGCGGATCCAGAATTGGCCTTTACAGCCACTTACGGATCCACTGTTAAGATTTTACCCCTGGAAGACAATCTTACTCGGCTACGAGTGATCACCAAGAACAAGAACTATCATTTATGCATATTAGTGTTCCATTCACTAAGAGCAGTATCAAAATAGTGTGCTCATTCTAGAGTGTTCTCACAACTGCTAAGACAGGCTGGCAGTTTATACATTTCCATAAATAAAACTTCATTAAACTAGCAAAACTACTTATGCAATTGCATCACACGTGAAATACATTAACAAATACCCAAAGAGGTTTCCCTCCCTTCTCAGAAAAGGTATCCTTATGGAAGTTTTGAACAGAAAATCTGACAGGAACATGCTTAAAAATTAAATATTTTCCAAGCATCTTTAATTTTGTTAGTTTATTATTGATTACTATATAATTAATTTGAAAAGATATTCTAAATTAATAGACAAATATTGCAATATTGTCACCTTCTAGAAACATGGATTACACTTTTCAAAATTCTCAGCATTGGGAATTATAAGCATTTAAGTTCATGCATCCTGAGGGCATGCCAGATGAAAAAGGCTGTAATAGAGTGATTGCTTTTCTAGATTTTTCTCAGATCAAGCTCAAATTCAGTACAACCTAGTTCATAGGGGGTGCAACACATTACTATTACAACCTACATATAACAATAAATGTACAGTATTACTGAGTACAACACCACACTGATAATGGAACAAGCCTCTCTCCCCCACCTCCCCGTTTGAAATGAAGCACATTGTTAGAGGATCAACCTTGCTCTCCTCAGTTCTTTCCTAGTGATTTGTCTTTAAAAAGTGAGATTGCTTATTAGCCATGGAGGGAAAACTTTAACTAGAAACAAAGTGCTTGGAGATGAGGAGTGTCATCAGCATGGTGACTTGAAAGGGAAGGTAACATACTTAGTATAGAAACATGTACATTACTTATACTTCAATAGACTCTGCTTCTGTAGGTAATGGCAACGCTTATCTTCACCAATGATATACAAGCTTTAGTTTGTATTAACACACTAGGAATATCACTATATAATACACACTATCTGGATTCATATACTATGCCAAGTCATAATATGGGTTTGTTTTTTGGTATATTGTGTGAACAAAACTCTTGTGGACTGGAAATTAAGTTTTATGCTTCAGCATAGTCATGCTTTACTTTACAAACACATTTATTTAATGATGTACATAGCTACTGTAACTTCATTCTTCATGCTAATTAATCTATACCACAATTGACTAGTTTGATAGACTCAGGCAATATACCTTAGTGCAATATATAAAACCTCATAAAATGCAACAAATTATCAAAATATCAAAATATTATGTAATATTTTCATATTCATATTCTGCAAACTGCAGTAATCTTTATTCAAAGGTTTCTACAATTTTAGGTATTACCAAGGAACATAAGAAGACTCAATACTTTTCCTAAATAAGTTTACATGTGAATATATTCTGAAATGTATCCAAATAATTTTATTTCTTAATTTCAAATTCAATTTATACTGCTTAACACTTCCCAAGCCATTTTAAACTACTTAAATGAAAAAAGCAAGAAATGGTACATCACTACCATTTTACAATCATCCCAGAACTTCTATCTTCTTGCATTTTGCCTCTTATTTTCTCTGGCCAACCCAAACCTTGATTAATTCATTCAGTAGCAGGAAGTCACAAAATTCCCTATTATTCCACTCAGTTCTGCACCACTGCCACCATGCTACACATTCACAAAGTTAATCAGGGTCCAATACTCTAATTGTTATACAACAGAAATACTTCTGCCAACTCAATGGTTTATTTAAATTGTAATTTTAATAAGATTCAACATTATGTCTCTAGGCAGTTGACAGCACCCAGCTAAACTTCACTGATCTTAAAAAAAACTAGAGTCAGAGCTGATTACTGCTTGGATGGGAGACCAGTAGGAAACACTGGGCTACATAAGTTTAAAAAAAAATTCCAAAGAAGGCAATATCAAACTGTTTCTGTACTGCTTCTATCAAAACTATGTAGGAATATCCATCCAAGGGACCCCCGCACTGCTGCAGGAGTATACCGCATACCATGCAGCTGCGGACAAGTATACATCGGAACCACAAAACGAAGCATTCACACCAGGATAAAAGAACACGAAAGACAATGCAGACTACAGCAACCGGAAAAATCTTCAGTAGCTGAACATGCTCTCAAGCAAACGGGACACAAAATCCTATTTGAAAACACAGAAATACTGGACAACACCAAAAGCCACTACACCAGATTATACAGAGAAGCCACTGAAATTCACAAACACTAGCACAGTTACAATAAAAAAGAAGAAAGTCTAAAAATTAGCAAAACCTGGCTACCAGTCCTGAAAAACACAGCCTGCAAAAGGTCAATGAACTCAGTCCAACCACCAGGACATGGGAATACTTCTCACAATGAACATGCTAATCACGCTCATCAGCCACTTGTTAACATTTCAACACAACAAAAAACCCCACCTAATCTCCTATAACTTAGCTCTATAAATAGAAAACAAACAAAACATTGCCACTCTACCTGGGCACAGAGATTTCGCTTCTGTCTGTGCTCCTGCCCTCTGAAGATGCTGGCCACAGATGCTGGCGAAACGTTAGGAACCACAACTTCCAGAACACGGCCATACAGCCCGGAAGACCCACAACAGCCATCGAACTCCGGCCTTGAAAGCCTTCGACAATACAATATCCATGTAGTTGCCAGAAGTCAAAAGGAGTCACCTTTTTCTCCTAGTTACTTATGAAAGCAACCCAACAAAATAATTTGAGTTGACCCGATAATAAAACAAAATCTGCTTTTCGAAAGGTTAGGGAGAGAAGAGTAGAAATGAACATAGTAGCTGTAGTATTGAAGGAACCAGTTTGGTCAAAAATAGTTTATTTTACTTTCTGATTCACCAATCTTTGAAGAATAAAATATTCTTCACTGCCCAGAGTCGTTTGTCAAAATGGGCGGCAAAGAAATGTGATAAATAAATAAAAATAGCCAACAATAAAAGACATCTATTCAATAGTAGGCCATGTTTTTAAAACAAAAGCATGTTCCTCTGAAGTATCAGCTTCAAGAAGTATTTTCTCTGGCTTGTTTGCTCCTCTCTCCATTTATTTTAAATGTCATTATTCCACAATGACTTTATTTTAAAGCCTATACTTTCCAATATCTAAGATTTATTTTGAAGTTCGTTATCAGGTAAGCAAGGACAGGAAGGGAGGGAAAGACTATTAGGTTGCAGCCTTATTTATAAAGCAGTTGCACCCAGCAGAACAATCCCTTGAAGACATAAATATCCTGAACTACCGTATTTTCCGGCGTATAAGACGACTGGGCGTATAAGACGACCCCCAACTTTTCCATTTAAAATAAAGAGTTTGGGATATACGCCGGAAAATACAGTACTCGCCGTTTGGCTCCACGACGGGCTCCAAAGTCGCCCACAACGCGTTTCCTACCAGGCTTCCCGAAACGCGGCCAATTCTGGGCCCCCGCTCCATTTAAAACGCGGCTGGGAGGGGAAGGGAAGGCGAGGCGAGGCGCCCGTTGAGCGTTGTGGGCGACTTTGGAGCCCGCCGTGGAGCCACTGCGTTTTGCCCCCTCCCTTCCCAAGGCTGCTCCGAGGGAACGGAGCTCGCTCCCCCCTCCCCGCGTTTCTCCCGCGCTCGTCCTCCTGCTCTTCCCTGGGGGCTGCGTTCCGGCGAGTGGCTGCACTTGGCCAGGAGGTCTTAAACGGCGAATACCGTATTTTCCGGCGTATAAGACGACACCCGGCGTATAAGACGACCCCCGACTTTTGAGAAGATTTTCCTGGGTTAAAAAGTCGTCTTATACGCCGGAAAATACGGTAGATTTGCAATCTAAATTCTCAGAACATTTAAAAAGTGCAGGAGTTAATATTAACTAAATATAAGCTCAATGATATACAGATGCCAGAGAATCATAAGAAATGTAAGTGCTTATACTGACATTGTTCTACTGTACTCCTATTTAAAGTAATGTGGAAATCTGGAGGCCACAAAATATATCAGCTCAACCACAGGAAAATCTATTGTATGCCTATCTTGTCCAACTAAGTTTAGAAAAAAGGTCTCCTTTAGCTTTTATAGCAAAGAACTGGCTAACAGACAGCCAATCTAAAGTATCTTCTAAACCACTGTTTCTCAACCTCAGCAACTTTAAGCTATGTGGACTTCAACTCCCAACATGGCTGGCTGGGGAATTCTAAGAGTTGAAGTCCACACAGCTTAAAATCATTCACTATAAATCCCACAGTAAAATAAGAACTAAAACTTAAGCAGAGGATTATTCTCTACTGTGAATTATCATAACAGAGAATGAAAGTTTCCTTTCTGGTGGAAGAATATTCCACATCTAAATGCAGCTACCAAGGCAGCCTTCTCCATGTCTGACCCTGTAATGTTCCATCCCTCTGCAGGAAGAGTGAATTAAAAAAAATGACGGGGTAGTATGTTCCCAAATAGACCACCAGTTTCATATTTTCAACAGTGTAAAAGAGTAATGTTTTAGCCCCCCCCCCCCCCCCATTTTGCAGGGAAACTTGGGATCACCTTCAGAATTTCCTCAGATCCACAGTCCACAAGGGAACTGTCTTTCTCCCCAACCCCACCTTCATAACTTCACTCCTCCCTGTCTCTATGATGGTGTCCCACTGGCCAGGTTACACTGCAATGCCTCTAACCTTTCTCTCAACTTTCTCACACTCACAAAGTTATTTTCTCTCCAGGCCAAGTCTTTCCTAACAGTTTTTAAGGAAGATGGGAGCTTCTTTTTTCTCCCACTCAATGTTCAGACCAGACTATTTTTCTGCACATCCCTAGAAGCGGCTTACGTTGCTACTAAGGCAGCATTGGGACCATGCCAGTAACTACTCTGGATCTCTTCCGCCCACTATTATTTACTCTGGTTCAGGCCTATCATACAGCTGTATGGATGGGTGGGGCTTGCTAGGCAAACCTCAACACTTTGAGTTGAAGATACAGGGGTGAAAAGCAAGTATTCACTGTAAAGGACTGTCACAACAGGAAACAAAAATAAATGTTAAGACAGGTTTCCATAACTTTCCAGCATCCACTCAACACTTTCAATACCATGCAGCTAAGATTAAACACATTCATTCAGGTTTTTTTTCTCATTTTATATTTAACAGTTGCTACATGAGCAGATATAGAAGCAGAAAAAAATACAGTATTCATTCTGGGCTACCCAGCAAGTACACTAAAAAGAGAGGTGACATTAAAGTTTCCTTAAGACTTTTCTATATAGTGCATCTTGCTACTGACCTTTATCTTCTTCCTTACCTCAGACTTCAATCTACCACATAACAAAGCTATATAAATAGTAACCATTGAATCACAGAATTGGTAGTGATTTAGGTCACTGAATCCAACCCAAAAGAAACTTTTCTAGCCTGTGTTTTGAAAAGACAAGTTACTTTTAAATACCAAAATTATACTTAAAATTAGCTCTAGAACTGATTAAAATTGACAGTTTTCATTAAACTATATAGTAGGATTTAAAGCACAATTGTTTGAAAATAATTTGCTGCAATCCTAACCATATAAATGTATATTCTAACTTTTATGTGAGAGTTCAAGGCCACATACATAGGTTTCCTCTTGTCAACCCTTTGAAATAGACAAGGGGTCAGGAAACCGCAATTGCTGGAGTCTTGGAAAGTACTTTAATGTGGTTAAGGTATTCATTGTAACAAAAGCTTTTTGAAGTCTCTCTGTACCTCAACTTATTCTGAACCCAAATCAAGACAGAACTGTTTTAAGTTTCTTTCTTATGCTTCCTACTTTCACAAAACTCATGTATGTATGTATGTATGTATGTATGTGCGCCACATTACCCTGGCATTCCATCCCACGTCTAATTTTATACATCCAACAACAATCCTATGAGATAGATTGGGATGAGACAGAGTGGCTAACCCAAACTCAGCTAAATAACTCCATGATCAAGTTGGGACCCAAATCAAGATGTGCTTGGTTCAAGTCCAATGCCTTAACCCAGGGGTCCCCAACCTTTTTGGCACCAGGGACCAGTTTCAAAAGATGAATTTTTCTGCGGACCAGGGGGGGGGGTTTGCGTGGACCGGGGTTTGTGGGCGGGAGCCAATCACAAGCACCGGGGGCAGGGTTTGCGGGCAGGAGCCAATTGCGTGGAAGGGGGTGGGGTTATTGTGTATAATGTGTATTCGGACTGATGATAAAATTATTTAACACTTCAATTAGACACAAAAAACCACCAACAAATCAGCATAGCTATTGCACAGGCTCTGCCGCACGTCCGGATCCCCAGGCCTGGTAATAAAACCATGTCTTTAAAGGCCAGCAGGATTGGGGCCAATCTAATCTTTTGGGGGATGATGCTCTAAAGGGCGGGTGCTGCAACAGAATAGGCTCTCCTCCTGGGCTCCGCCAGATGGCACTCCCTAATAGACGGGACCCCGGAGCATCTCTCTCCTGCTCCTCAAAAGTGCAGGAGCCCTCTCCTCCATACATTTGATTACTCTATGTACCACTTCATGTTTTCACCTCACTTATTTTTAATCACATGTTCTTAACAAAAGTTATTTTAAAGAACACCTATGGTAAAAATACCTATCGTCTCTTAAAGTTGATGCATATATTATACTATGCTATAATGTTATTTGCTTACTTGCAACATAGCCCGTTGTACAAATCCAGCCCCTGTGAGTATAACTCAAGATATATGGCTTAGCATGTAAGGACCTAACTACACACTGCTTATGAACTAAACCATGATTTTTTAAACCACAGTCTGGTGTAAAATGTTATACAAGTCACAACATAGCAATATATATATTTTTAAAAAGATACCTTCAAATTAGATATAGCCTACTTGCTGGAATAGGCCCCTTAACTTGAGACAATCTTGCACTTCTACCATCTAACAACTGGGTTTATGCATATTGCCCAAAGTCATAATGTGCTAAATAAGCCATAATTGGCTGGCTTCATACAATGCACTAAATCAAAACCAAGCAAACTATATTATGGCCTAGCACAATTTATGAACCCTGTCATTGTCTTTCAGTTCAATACAGAAAAATCTCAGATGCTCTGAAGATTTCCCTACTCATGAAACAAATACCCTTTGGGAAGCCCTTTGAAGATTCATCATGCCATTCTTGTGGCCTGCTATTTCTATTCTGCCTATCCTATTTCCCTGATAATGTAAGTAATATGATTTATTTCAATGAAGACCTTTCAAAGTATTTCTCTCAAAAGTACAATATACAGTAAAATATTTTAAGGCATACAGCCAACATATTATGAACAGAAAGAGCAACATATTTATACCCTGTATAAATTCCATTATGTTTCATGAGCCACGTCCTAATTTTATTTATAGTTCTCTTGCACTAGTATCAATTGGGCCAGCAGTGTCAATTAAAAGTCTTATCTCTTGTTATTTCTGATGGATCTTAGGAGACCTCCCATTGTTCTCAATAGCTAGTCTTCTCAGATTGTTTCAGTACCGTATATGCCTACGAATTCCCTTATCCAACATCACCATCAGTGCTCCCTTTCCCCCTGCGGCAGGACTTGCCCAGAGGATAATAATCATAATCTCTTCTCGAAATGCCGTTTCCCGCCCCAACAGAAGGGGCCACATCTCCCAGTGGCTGCAGCTCAACGTCAGTCGACATCGACAAATTCAGCATCACCGATCGGCTGGGACCACTGCCACTCTGGCGAAAACCGCGTTCGGGCACCTCCGATCTACTCCGAAGTCAGATGCCACTGAGTAGCAGGCCGCTCCCCTGGCATTGTTTATGCCAACAGCCCAGCCCAGCCCGCCTCCGTTCTGGAGCTTCAGGCCTCAGTAGAGCAGTCGCTGCCCTGCCCCGGAGCTGATGCCGGGCAACGACGACTTACCCAGTTTGAGCTAGGCCGCAGTTCTCCTTACCCAGCAACGGCAGCACTGCTTAACAGAAGGAGCTGGCGGGTAGCTGCATCTCCTACCGGCAAAAAAGAAGGCACCTCCTCCAAGGGCGGGGCGCAGTGCATTGCAGCCGGCGACACCAGCCTCCGACTCCCACTGCACCTGAGAAGGGCCTTCTCCGGGCCATGTGACAAACAAAGACAGGGTGTCCGCCTCCCAGTGAAGAGCATGCGCACAGTCCACTCCTTCGTTCGCCTAACGGCGGAGTACGAGAGTTATTCGGAATCCTCCTCGAAGAGGGAAATGGAAAGTACGACTTCAGAAGTCATCTTAAAGTGTTTAGTGGCTCACGTGCTACTACTTCGATCTCTCTCTTCCAATAGGGTCTCAGACTGTACAACTAAGAGTCGTTCATCTGCTGCAGTTCGATCGGACTAAACCATTTGGAAGCAACAAGTACAGCGCGCGTAAGCAGCGCTTTATGTTTCAAGTCTCACACCTTGCTTTACTAGCCTGCAAGATGAAGACGCATAATGGATCCTACTCTAGTTACCCACAGAGTAAGATACAGGAAAAAACTAAAATCAACAAGAAAAATTTCCTTATGCAACCTATCCATCCATCCAGTTCAGTGACTTTTTCTATACTGAAAAAAAGCCTGGAGATCAATTGTCAGTCTGGGACTCTGTTTTTCTGAACTGAGAACTAACTTTGGCCACCAATTATTTCCAATATATGTCCTACTTTTCTAGCAATTGTCCTGCCATGCTAAAAAATTGTAACAAAACAAGACGTCCACGCACTCAACTGAAAAAGTCTATATAGTGTTAATTTTCCATTCAAATCTCCTATAATGATTGGTTTCTGAGTTGTCTTGCCTCAGAATTACAAGAAACTCTTTTACCTAAACAGGGAGTATTACTTTACATCATTTGATTTACACAACAGTCCATATTTCATATGCAAACCTTGTTTTCCCTTTAAAAATCCTATTTAATGCTAAATTAGTCCAAAGATAAACACTGTAACAAACATAGTGTGTAGGTAGGAATTAATCATTCATGGCAGAGAATGCAAGAAACTTAAAATCCATGCTTTTAAGGTCCCAAAGCTTTTTGTATGCTAGAAATATGCAGCAAGAAATTGGGAGGTTCCCTGTGTCCACAAATCACAAAAGAATAAAGAAGAGGTACAAATTAATAATACCTACCTTTTTTACAAGTATTTGAAAAGTGGACACAAATTTGGTGAAAAAATCAATATCAAGAAAATTGTATGAAACTACAACAAATGCAATCAGCAAGAACACAAATTGACACAATTGGTTTCCATTCCTTCTGACAGCTCCCTCTGGTTCCATTATTTTCACCTCTAAAATGCTATTAAAAGAATTCTATACATCAAGTTCCATTAAACTCAATGGTTTGGTTTATATGCCACCTTTTGTACAGGAGCTCAAAAAGATGTACACAGTGCTCTTTCCTCCTTTTCCACATAGCAACAACCCTATGAGGTTGGTTGAGCTGAGAAACAACAAATGGCCCCAAGTCACCCAGTGAGATTCCATGGCTCAGGGTAGACTAGAACTCAGGTCTCCCCACTTTTACTCCAGCACCTTGTACATAGTCGTAGCCAGGGCTTTCCAAAGTGCCGCCACTGGCGACACACCAGCGGTGGCGGTGCGCGCGCGGCGGCACGGGGGGGCGCACGGCGGCGCGCATGCACGGTGGCGGCACGGGGGGGTGTGTGGTGGCGCGCGTGTGCATGGCGGCGGCAGCCTCCGCTAAAACGCGGAAGCCGCACCGCGGCCGCCATGCACACGCGCGCCGCCGCTTCCGGGTGGTGTGGCGACACACCACGCTGTGTGTGGCGACACACTTTTGTGTCGCGACACACAGTTTGGAAAGCTCTGGTCGTAGCTATGAGCATCCCTAAGATCTTGCTGCTTTCACCAAACAATGAAAGTAGCATTGTGCTGCAAGCTTTACTCCTATACATGTCTGCAATATTACAATATACATACAAAAGGGCTAGACTTGCATCATGTTGCCATTTTCATCATTCTCACCCCTACAATTTTAATGTCTGCTGCTTATTAGAAAACCATGATTTTAAAAAAATGAAAAGTAAACAATCTACTGTCTAAACCAAAGTACACTTGAAAAAAAAAGTAAAATAAGCTCCTTTGCTTTTTTCTCAACACACAAATGTCAAACAGTAACAGTTAAACTGATGAAGCCAGTCTTTACAATAATGAAAGCACAGGATTATTTCAGCATATATTTACTAATTTTCTGCCTTATGCAGTATCAATCTGTCACTTGAAGTATAATCCCATTCAGATGAAACATTCTCGGGCATTAACCTGCAGTCTGTTCATAAGCACTGAAATCTACCATAGTATCTACGTCCAGAAATCTAAAAATCAAGTGCAAGGTCCAGATCATAAAGCTCAGTGATCTCTAAATGCGGGTGTGGAACCTACCAACAAACTGTAAGAATCTTCTAGATGCTATTACCAAGCTGCAAAGAAATTGCTATTAGAAATAATGCAACCCATGAATCTACTACAGTACACCAATATTCGATTAAGATATCAAAGCAAGATATTCTGAAGTTATAGCATGTTCCAGAGAGTGCTAAGAACAACTGTGTTCTGAAATAGCAATCCATTATATTATATTGACTTTCCAAGTTCTGGAATAAAGGGCACTTGGCAACCATAATGAAAGCATTCAGAGAGAAAAGGTAACAAGGGAAATGGCTTGAGCAGCCCTAACATTTCAATAGCTTGTTCTTTGAGGCATTATCAATTTCATGGAGAGCTAAGATGTTTTGGATTTCAAGACATCACTATCAAATATTTAAACCCAGATTGCTAGGATTTTTCCAAACTTTTTTGGGATGTAGCAGATTCTTATATTTTTGAAATTGCATAGAAAGAATTTTGCCTGATCAAGACAGTTAAATGAACATCTTTCAGTCTAAGATACACACTTAAAAGGATCTTATATTTCCAGAACTTAAAGAAACTTAATACAAGGGACTTCATATATGTAAGATAAATATAGTATAAAGTATACTATATATATAGAATAAAGGTGTCATGATTCCAAAAGAAGAAACTCATAGCAAAAGCCTTGGATAATCTCTCCCAAAGATGCTCACAAATGCTCCCATTGCACATTACTGTATATCACAAGTAACTCTGGATTATGCAGGCAAGGCGGCGGCTTACTGGCCATTGACCTCTGCTTTTACTACATTTGTCATCTCTGTTTCCTTCTTCTTCTCAGATGATGATTCTACTGAGGAAACTATCTTCAGCTATCATTCAGCTGAAGTTCAACAACTGCCAAGAAATGAAGACAGCTGAGAAGCCAATGTGAAAAACCAGTGGCAGCTACTACTCTCAGCTGCCACAGCTGCTCAATTACTACACCATCAAAGCACATGAGCAGTAACCATGACCAAGAACACCACCTCTGCATGCTCATCTGCCTCCTTTTGGGCAGTGCTGTAGTTATTAGCACCCTTTTTGTTTTCCTGTTGTGAGGAGGAAAAGGTTCTACTGCAGACAATTGTGCATATGTAGTTATGATAAGATTGGGACTACCTGCTCTTATATTTTCAATATATATGATGGTTTCTTCAGTATGGAAACAAAGCTAAGTCCTTTAAAAGTGTTTATGTGCTCCTCATGAATGAAAGTATAGTTCATATAGGACTTGGCAGTTTGCTCGTTTCTTCACAGTACCAACAGTGGCAGCTCCTGAAAGTCATTCACTCACACAGGGAAGTGAGCAAGCAGGAGCGTGGCTTCATTCCCTGTGTTCCTTTGGCCAAAGAATGGAAAACAGCCATTGCCTAAGACTTAAGGCAACAGCTAAGTCCCTAAGTCTTTGGGGAGGACACCCCACTGGGCATTAATTGCAGCCTATAACATCTCTGATTGGCAGTGCTGGTGGGATCAGACTCCTCCTGAAAGATTATTCTCCATGTTTGTGCCTTTAGGGGTGCTGTCCCCTAAGGCAGTGCCTTTTCTCCGCTAGAGACAAAGGAGTTGCTACTTCCAAGGAAAAGAGAGCAGATGAGAAAGCGGTGGCAGGCATTTTTCTAATAACTATGGCCATTCACTCATACATCCTCCAAGGTAATCCACTAGCAAAAGCATTAAGAATGGTAACTGGCTTCATCTGCTTACATAGTTGACTTCTTCCTTTAAGCCAGAGCTTTCCAAACTGTGTGTCGCGACACAAAAGTGTGTCGCCACACACAGTCTGGTGTGTCGCCACAACCAGGAAGCGCTGAACATCATCAGTGCTTCCGGGTTTTCCCGCAGCGACACACCAACTGCAAAACCCGAAAGCAGCAGCAGCAGCAGCGCTTCCGGGTTTTTGTGCGCTGCCGCACTTCCGGGTTTTCCCACGGTGACACACCAACGCCAGTTGGTGTGTCGCCGCGGGAAAAACTTTGGAAAGCCCTGCTTTAAGCAGTGGGAACTGCTTTGATAATATCAGATCACATTACTAGCTCACTCAGGTGGCCAGTGCCAGTAAGCTAAGATCTCCACTTTCTTCCACCAGACAAAAGGTGGTGCCAACGGCTGTTTCCACAGCACACTTGCCCACCATTTACTCAATTAATCCACACTAACCTCTTGGCTATTTCACACAATGTGTTAGGCTGACAACGGGTGGGCTAGTTGGTCGTTCAGCACGACATGGGGACACCCGCCCTAGGTGATAGTACCTATTAAGAGGAGACGCCCACCGGCCAGGAAGCCCCTGAACGCCTCTCAGACCCAGCCCTGCCAGCGCCTCGACTGGCCACATGGGACCCGATGTAAGGAAGAGAAGTGGGGCCCAAGTTCCGCAAGGACCAGTGGATATTCCGAGGAGCTGTCAGATCGGCTTCTGGGTTCAGGTTCCCGGGGCATCCATAGCACGGGAGCGGCCTTATGCCTCGCTGTCGAGTAAGAGAAGCGGCAAGTGAAGAATCAGGATGGAGCGCGACCACCTCTTACCGGTGATTCTGCTCCGCAGCCCCAGCCTTCCCCGCTGCTAAGACAGTCGTTGACGCAGGAGAGGCCACTTACCGAAACCAAGGAAAAAGGTAAACCCCAGGCCGCTCCTCGCCACCGTTTGAAATCACTAAGGATGTCCACACCTCCCAATATTCCGGCTCCTCATTGGTTTCCGCCGAGAATACCCGCCTCCTCAACCTGGAATCTTATTGGCTAGTTTGAATCTGGCAGTTGCGTCTATGTTCCTGAAAGAAGTAGAGGCGGCAGCAGCTTTTGGCTTTCACTCGGACAGCGGCTGCCCTTTCTTGTCCGTTTGTTCTTCAGAAACTTCAGCCCTTGTGGCGGTGGCCCAGGCAACAGCCTCGCTGTCTTTTTGCAGAGTCCGGCGGAAAGAAAGCAGGGAGAGCGAGGCAGGAGGCGCCCACGCCAGGCTTGAAAGGCGAGCTCAAAAAGAGCCAGCCCCAACCTTGGTTGCCTCCCTCCCTCCTCCTGCCCCGCAGTTCCTGACTGGGCTCTTAGGCTTTCCACAGGGATAATGTTTGACTTAAGGTAACAAAATAATTTCTATCTGTGTGTGCAGTTGTTGAAAAGAACGGGGTGTGGTGCTCGGTTGTTTCCTTAGTGGTGAACTTTTACTTAGGGACAGCAGAAAAGTTGGAATGGAGCAGAATTGTTCTTTTTATAATAAAATGAATGCCAGAAACCCAGATATCTCCCAGAATCTCTGGGAGTCGGGTGGCCTATAAATTTAATTGGAGAACATTATTTAAAGAAACATCCTTTGAATTGGTGGCTGTTGTGCCCTACCTGGGCACAGAGATTTCGCTTCTGTCTGTGCTCCTGCCCTCTGAAGATGCTGGCGAAACGTTAGGAACCACAACTTCCAGAACACGGCCACACAGCCCGGAAGACCCACAACAGCCAACGAACTCCGGCCATGAAAGCCTTCAACAATACATCCTTTGAATTATCTACGGAAGGTGACAGCATCTAGTGGACCTTGGTATGAGCTAAGAAAGGTTGGCTCTGCTTAATACTTAGGTGGGAGATATCAGGAAATCCCAGGGCTGTAGGCCAAATTGGGAAGTAAAAAGCCATCCTGGAGGAAAACAGTGGCAAACCATTTCCATATTAAAGCTTTCCAAGCTTTTATGGCAGGGGTGGGGAACCTTTTTTCTGCCAAGGGCCATTTGGATATTTATAACGGGGGACCGGGGTGGGTGGGGGGCGGGGTTTCTGGGATTTCCGCAGACCAGGGGCCTTTTGCGGGTGGGAGCCAATCACAAGCACTGGGGGGTGGGGTTTGCGGGCGGGAGACAATCGCGTGGAAGGGACGGGGTTTGCGGGCAGGAGCCTGACGTTGCCCACCCATTTTATGGCTTGGTACCTGAGTGCTTACAAGACTACCTGCTACAACCTCAATTGGTCCAACTTATTAGGGAAGATCTATTAACCCTAACCTACCATTGGAAAATAAAGGGAACTGAAGGAAGGAGGCAGGCATTGCTTTTCAATGGTAGCTCTGGAACAGTTTCCCTGTAGAAATCAATATTTCTCCGCTCTTATTGCATCCGCAAAATGCCGCCTTATGGCCTTGTTTAAGATCCCTTCTGGGGAAGGCGGGTCTAGTAACTCACCTACAGGGCCGTGCAGAGGAGTTTTCTGGGCATCTGGAGGATAAAATCGCTTGGATCCATTCCAAGTTGGATGCCAAGCGTGCAGCATGGCCTGTGGAGATGCCTGGGGAGCGTACTTACCCAGTTATCTGGGAACAGTCTGATCCTGTTGGGCCCGAGGAAGTGGACAGGGTTCTCCGGTCTGTAAACGCCACTTGTCAATTAGATCCTTGTCCCTCCTGGCTGGTGAAGTCAGCTTTGGAGGTGACGTGTGGGTGGGTCCAGGCGATGGTGAATTCATCCATGAGGGAGGGAGTGTTCCGGGCTGCCTTTAAAGAGGCGCTGGTGCGCCCCCTCCTCAAGAAACCATCACTGGATCCCACCATGCTGGACAATTTTCGTCCAGTCTCCCACCTCCCCTTTTTAGGGAAGGTGGTTGAGAAAGTGGTGGCGCTGCAGCTCCAGAGGATCCTGGATGAAACGGATTATCTGGACCCTTTTCAGTCGGGTTTCAGGCCCGGATATGGGACAGAAACAGCTTTGGTCGCACTTTCGGATGACCACTGGCGGGAGCAGGATGGGGGCAGTGCATCCATCCTGGCTCTTCTTGACCTCTCAGTGGCTTTCGATACCATGGTATCCTTTTGGGTTGACTCAGGGAGTTGGGTGTGGATGGCGCGGTTTTGCGCTGGTTCACCTCCTTCCTCCAGGGCCGGTCCCAATCAGTGTTGATAGGGAACAAGAGATCCGGCCCATGGCCCCTCCTTTGTGGGGTGCCACAGGGTTCGGTACTCTCTCCGCTCCTTTTTAACATCTACATGAAACCGCTGGGTGAGATTATCCGTCGCCATGGGATGTGGTATCATCAATATGCTGATGATAGTCAATTATACATCTCCATCCCGGGTGACTTAAGTGATGCTGTGACCACCCTCTCTCGGTGCCTGGAGGCTGTAGGGGTCTGGATGGGGAACAACAGGCTTCAGCTGAACCCTGGCAAGACTGAGTGGCTGTGGGTCAAGGGCTCCCTGGCATCCAGGAACTTACCATCTTTGGCTCTGGATGGGGTTGCACTGCCCCAGACAGTTCAGGTGTGGAACCTGGGGGTTCTCCTGGACTCACGACTCCTGCTCGAAGAGCAGGTGGCAGCCGTGGCCAGGGGAGCCTTTGCACAGCTTCGTGTTGTGTACTAGCTACGCCCCTTCCTAGTAATTTCCTGCATAGACTATTACAACGCGCTCTACATGGGGCTACCCTTGAAGAGTATCCGGAAGCTACAGCTGGTGCAGAATGCCGCTGCGCGAGCAGTTTTAGGAGCCCCAAAGAGGGCACATGTAACACCCTTGCTACGCGAGCTGCACTGGGTGCCAGTTTGCTTCCAGGCCAATTCAAGGTGTTGGTTATCACCTTTACAGCCCTACATGGCATGGGTCCAGGTTACCTGAGGGACTTCCTCACCCCCATTACATCGACCCACCCCACCCGGTCAGGCAGAGAAGGCGTGTTACTGACTCTGTCCATGAGAGATTGTCGATTGGCAGGGTCCAGGAGGAGGGCCTTCTCTGCCGTGGCACCCGCCCTCTGGAATAAGTTACCCCCGGAGGTGAGGCAGGCCCCCACTCTCCCGGCTTTCCGGAAGGGGGTTAAGACCTGGTTGTGCCACCTCACTTGGGGTGGGAGGGAGGATAGCCAATCATGGGGGTGGTTGGCACCTTGATGGGACCAATGATGAGATCATTATTTGCCATCTTGGACTTTATATTTTATATTTTGCATTTTTATATTTATGTGTATTTATACTTATATTGTATGGTTTTAACAATATTTTAATCTTTTATCTTTAATTGTTTGTAAACCGCCCAGAGTCGTTGCAATACGAGATGGGCGGTAAAGAAATATGATAAATAAATCAGGCTGGTGCCATCCCTGAGCGCATTCAGGAAGATGTTGAAGACAGAGGTATTCCAGAGAGTGGTTTAATTTGTTCACAACCATCTTTTATGTTTATTATTATTTCAGTACTATAAAGCTTTGTTTTATGTTTTTAGCTTACTTTGGATGTTTTAAATGTTTTCTTCTTTGTATACTGCTGAAAGTCAACTTGATTGTAGTGGGGCACAAATGTAATAAATACAGTGGGGCAAAAAAGTATTTAGTCAGCCACCAATTGTGCAAGTTCTCCCACTTAAAAAGATGAGAGAGGCCTGTAATTGACATCATAGGTAGACCTCAACTATGAGAGACAAAATGAGAAAACAAATCCAGACAATCACATTGTCTGATTCGGAAAGAATTTATTTGCAAATTATGGTGGAAAATAAGTATTTGGTCACCTACAAACAAGCAAGATTTCTGGCTCTCACAGACCTGTAACTTCTTCTTTACGAGGCTCCTCTGTCCTCCACTCATTACCTGTAGTAATGGCACCTGTTTGAACTTGTTATCAGTATAAAAGACACCTGTCCACAACCTCAAACAGTCACACTCCAAACTCCACTATGGTGAAGACCAAAGAGCTGTCGAAGGACACCAGAAACAAAATTGTAGACCTGCACCAGGCTGGGAAGACTGAATCTGCAATAGGCAAGCAGCTTGGTGTGAAGAAATCAACTGTGGGAGCAATAATTAGAAAATGGAAGACATACAAGACCACTGATAATCTCCCTCGATCTGGGGCTCCACGCAAGATCTCACCCCGTGGGGTCAAAATGATCACAAGAACGGTGAGCAAAAATCCCAGAACCACACGGGGGGACCTAGTGAATGACTTGCAGAGAGCTGGGACCAACGTAACAAAGGCTACCATCAGTAACACACTACGCCGCCAGGGACTCAGATCCTGCAGTGCCAGACGTGTCCCCCTGCTTAAGCCAGTACATGTCCGGGCCCGTCTGAAGTTTGCTAGAGAGCATTTGGATGATCCAGAAGAGGATTGGGAGAATGTCATATGGTCAGATGAAACCAAAGTAGAACTGTTTGGTAGAAACACAACTCGTCGTGTTTGGAGGAGAGAGAATGCTGAGTTGCATCCAAAGAACACCATACCTACTGTGAAGCATGGGGGTGGCAACATCATGCTTTGGGGCTGTTTCTCTGCAAAGGGACCAGGACGACTGTTCCGTGTACAGGAAAGAATGAATGGGGCCATGTATCGTGAGATTTTGCGTGCAAACCTCCTTCCATCAGCAAGGGCACTAAAGATGAAACGTGGCTGGGTCTTTCAGCATGACAATGATCCCAAACACACCGCCCGGGCAACGAAGGAGTGGCTTCGTAAGAAGCATTTCAAGGTCCTGGAGTGGCCTAGCCAGTCTCCAGATCTCAACCCCATAGAAAACCTTTGGAGGGAGTTGAAAGTCCGTGTTGCCCAGCGACAGCCCCAAAACATCACTGCTCTAGAGGAGATCTGCATGGAGGAATGGGCCAACATACCAGCAACAGTGTGTGCCAACCTTGTGAAGACTTACAGAAAACGTCTGACCTCTGTCATTGCCAACAAAGGATATATAACAAAGTATTGAGATGAACTTTTGATATTGACCAAATACTTATTTTCCACCATAATTTGCAAATAAATTCTTTCCGAATCAGACAATGTGATTGTCTGGATTTGTTTTCTCATTTTGTCTCTCATAGTTGAGGCCTACCTATGATGTCAATTACAGGCCTCTCTCATCTTTTTAAGTGGGAGAACTTGCACAATTGGTGGCTGACTAAATACTTTTTTGCCCCACTGTATATAAAATATTGCTGCCAGGTAAACAACACAGATCTATCCTTGTCAACAGGAGTTTGACCCCTACTTGAGGGAAAAATTCTTTTTTAAGTTTTTCAATATTGTTTTTAATATCTTGGACTACTAGCTGCCAAGTATACCCAAACTTACCTGCCATTCAGCATTTGGGGGCCTTGATGCAGTAAGGCCTAAATCTCCATGGAACCATTTTGTATTACTAACTCTAGATTGGTGAGTTGGATTTTGCTGGCTGAGAAGTTGGCAATCAGAGCAGGTTTCTAAAATACTTCTGCCCAGAACAGGTAGCAAAACATGATTTTAATTTAATTCCAGATTCTATGCCATCCTTTTATTTGTCTTGCCTAATTAAACCATAAGCAGCTTGCACTATCCTGCTGGATGTGGATTATAGGAATCAAGAAGATGATATACAATCAAAAGTTGGCATACATATACAACCATTTTCATGGTGATAATTGAAACAGTCAGTGCACCAGTTCCTAGATGAGTCTGGAGGTAGAGACTGTTCTGAAGTTAAAGCTTGTAAGCGTAGTAAATAATGCTGGGATAAGGGAAAAATGAGAGTTAGCATACCTAGATCATATACATTCTACCACCAAAAGTTGTACAGTACATATAAAGCACATAATCCCTTTGTATTTACAGTAGATATAGTGATTTCACATTAGATTGCTACATGGGTTGATTCCAATTTCTAAAAATGTAAAGATAGGAAGGTTCAAGTTTAAAAGACATGAAAATAGTTCAAATTAATTTTGCAAAAAGCTTTAATACATGTTTAGGCAATAGGAAAATAATCTTATTATGTATCTGATATGAACCAGTTTAATCTGGCAGAGAGCCAGTTTGGCCTAGCAGTTAAGGTGCTGAACTAGAAGCATGGAAACTTCACTTTAGTTCTGCCTTAGGCTCAAAAGCCTGCTGGATGACACCAGGCCAATCACTTTCTCTCAGCTCTAGGAAAAAGGCAACGGCAAACAACTTACAAAAATGCTGCCCAGATAATTGCACTGATTTGTCCATGTAGTCACCAGGAGTCAAGTCTGACTTGAAGGCAAAACCAGAAAAGAATGAAGTACATTTAACTTTGTTACTCATAAATTGTCTTGGTAGAAATTGCTAAACTTGCAACCAGCAAAACAATATCTTTTAGGAATCCTAGGAGGTGTGTGTGTGTGTCCTGCTTTAAAAATGCAGACAATTTCTAAATACTATTATGTTATAAGAAATTATAATTTAGAGTATCAATTCCCAGATTATACTGTATTCTGGGATAGAGTTTTCTTGCTATTTCTATATTTAGGCTCAGTGCCAGGATAAATTGACTTCAAGGCAAAGAAAGTACAGTAGCCCAATCTTATACATGTTTAGTGAAATGCAGATAGTACTGTGATTAATGGGACTTAATTTTCAGGACACAAATATAGAATTTCTATCTCAGGTATTATTATTGCTCAGTTCACTTAAAGGGATATTTATGAGCTGTCTTTACATGACAGAGCCAAAATTAGATAAATAGATTTTAATCACAGATGAACATAGCATAATCCCATGCAGCCTGATTCTTTGTTTCTTTCCTGTAGTTCATTCTATTTTTTTAATATTATGATTGCATGTACTCATTCAAAATGCACACTGCTTGGACCAGTGAATCTATGAACAGGGGAAGAAATGGAATAATGGAATTGGGCTAGAAACCAGGAGACTGAGAGTTATAGTCCTGCCTTAGGCATGAAAGCCGGCTGGGTGACCTTGGGCAGTGGGGAAAATAGGAGGAGGAAGGAGTATTAGGTATGTATTGTCGAAGGCTTTCACGGCCGGAGTTCGATGGCTGTTGTGGGTCTTCCGGGCTATGTGGCCGTGTTCTGGAACCACAACTTCCAGAACACGGCCACACAGCCCGGAAGACCCACAACAGCCACAGTATTAGGTATGTTCGCTGCCTTGAGTTATTTATAAAAATAATAAAGGGATAAAAATTAAATAAATAATAATTGAATTATTGGTTGGTTAGTTTTTCCACCAGCTGGCTGGACCCTGCTTAGCTTCTGAGCTCTGACAAGATTAGCTAGACCCTGTTACCTATCAATATATAGTATACAAAACCATAACCAATTCAGAATCAAATCAAAACATCTGAATTACATCAGCCTATCAGGCACCCTAAGTCTTTAGGGGTAGTTTTGTTCTCCTTGTTGGGGCCTCAGAATTGCCATTTGGCAGTGACATGGAGGTAGGCCTTCTTCCCTCTGCAGCCAGAATCCCAATCCTGACAATTTTAGGTGTCTTTTAAAAACTTTTAAAAGCCATCTTCCCCAGTCACTACTTCCCCTGGTGTTTTTATTTTAATTGACCATTTTTATTCTGTTTTATAATAACTTAATAGTTGTTGTAAAGTGCTTCAGGATTTTCTATATAAGTGGTATAGATATATTTTTAATAATTAATATTTACAGGACCAAATAACGGATGATATGACTATCAGAATGATAGCTTGTTTATCATTTTGTGTATCTGCTGAAAGCATATAACATGGCAATGGTTTTATATTATGGAGCTCTGATACTATAAAAATGCAAGCCTGCATGTGAGGATTTTGAAGTGACAAATCCTCTGCCACTTAAGAAACCCTGCCAGTTTATGGTAGCTAGGTTGGGCAGTGTGTAAGGTAGATGTAAGTTTTTAAATCCTTTAAGACTTTAAGTCGTCTTGTCAGAACAGTAGGGAAATATCTACTGTATATTATTCTAAGGCAAGGAGACCAAGCCTAGTTCACCAAGAAAAATGGGTATGGCTCTACTGTACTAAACTTTAATTGCAGATGTAATGCTTTCCATGAAGCTCTCTAGGATGAACCCCCACAGCAATGCTACTGTTTGTCTGCCCTAACTTCCATCCACCATTCTTTTACTCATATGATATATAGTACATTTTCTTTAATTATTACTAGTTAATACTTTTAAAGATAAACAACCTTTTTTTAATATGAATGGCACATGCGTTTCAACTTTTTTTTAAAGGTAGCATGTTTTGGTTTGGGCTACTGTAACGCTATGAGAAACATTAAAATTGAAAGATAAATCAAAGATAAATCAATGCACAATCCCAAAAAGGTGATTTTAGAGAACCTTCATTAATGAGGTACCTGCTTTCATTACCATGTAAGTTCTTATGTTATAACAAACCAGTTCACATTTTTGATTAATTGCAGTCTCCTTATTTAGGTATATAGTAAAACTCTTAGAAACTTTGATTTGGTTTGATTTTATGACACAGCTCTGCGAAATGGTATATTGAGAATAAAGACACTCTGATCTAAAGTAAAAACATTCATAGCCCACAGGTTTGTTAACAGGGAGCAGGAAACAGATTAATGTACACTGTTTAAAAATGCATTATTAAGTATTTATATTATCAGCATGACAGATGCAAAAATCTTTATGCTACATTTGTCTTAAAACAGAATCTAGGCAATATCAGCCTCACTGAATTAAGCTTTAGAATTTTTTGACATTAAATCTCAAATGTGTAAATTAATTCCACCAATGAATTTCCATCTCCCTGGCTTCACATTACTCCCAAGTCACTTGCATCTTCAGAGAAGCTGAGACTTTGTGGAGTCTATTTGTTTAAGGAGGCAGGTTTGGTTAATGTGTAATTCACAATTTAAATGGATAGCAAGGTGATTTTAAAAAGCTAGATTTATATTAAATTATCATAATTCCCTAAGATATTGAACATAGCAGTAAAATAACTATAAAAATGACATCTCTCCAGCAAGTAACGTTAAAACCATTACACATGAATTCAGGGAAATTACTATCATTAGCTCAGGACATATAGGAGGAAAAATTGCTTTTTACATAGTAAATCAGTGCTCAAGAATTATTCCCCAATCCTGGCCTTTCCACATTCTGTAAAGTCCCAGTGCAATGAGACTTGCTTCTTTTAACATGCAAAGAACCATGAATTAGGTAATGTTGGGCCAAAGCTGGCTAGCACAAGGGAAGCTCATCTTTGCTTGTTCACAAGTGAGATTAGAACAGTTGGTGCCATTCCTTCAGTTTCCTGCTATCATGCTGACACTGTTTGGGGTAAAATGGAGGGGTAAGGCAAAGGGTTTTGAGGAAGCAGTCAACACATACAGTTCAAAATCAGAATATGCAATAGGAAGCATCCTTACCTATGAAGGAGGGTTCAAGTGCAGTTTAGTACATGTGGCTGGGATGAAAACACAACTGGCCTCTGGTGAAACTTACTTTTTCTGTTGATCAACTGAATTCCTACACTCAAAACCACCACAGCCTCTCATCCCTCACTATGTGGCTTCCCTATTTCACAATTTCTTCTATCAAATGGAAAGGTCTTGATATTGCCATATTTGCTGCTACAAAGCTACATGCCTTGCTGCAACTTGGATTCCTCATCCCTCATCTCAAGTTTAAGGAAGTTTTAATGGCCACAAAGGTTGGAACCAACTAAAAATATAATTAAGATCTTGTTTCCTCTTCTGCATATAGGAGAAAAACCTAAACATGACAAAAGCAGCTCCAAATCTTAACCAACTTTTAATAGGAATGCACATCAACCAAGTTTTGGCACTTTAGTAGATAGCCCCTCCATAATTGGGAAATAGAGAGGGGGGGATATATACTGTAGCTAGCATAACCATGTTGCCTTTTATCATCCAATGGGGAATGTTTTCTTTCCAAAATGTCAGACAAAAGTGGATAACATAGCTATAAATGAGGTATTATCCCAAGTCAAAGTAAATAACACATCAAAGAAAGTAAGTGTTCAGGAAAGAGAAAAAAGTCAACTGGAAACCATGAAGGATACATATAATGAAAAATTCAGAAAACTCCCAATGGTCTCTAAATACGCAGAGACTACAACTCCCCAAATTTACTGCCAGCTTTGGATACGCAGGCTGGAATTTCTGGGAACTGCAGTATCAACATATCTGGAG
This sequence comes from Charina bottae, assembly GCA_023362775.1. NCBI lineage: Eukaryota > Metazoa > Chordata > Lepidosauria > Squamata > Charinaidae > Charina > Charina bottae. Next base: position 152,354,783 of record JALMGJ010000001.1, on the reverse strand, counting down.
GACATCAGATTAAGAAAAGCTGAACTAGGCTTAATACTGGCTTCTATCTCCATTATTTCTCTTGTAATATTAATGCATTTGGTAAGTGGAGATTTTGCAGAAAATCAGTGTCTAAGGGCCTTATTCTCCTGAATGCTTCCACATTTAAATCCATAACCAAGATCCAGAAAAGCAAGACAGATAAGAGAATCCTTGTAGATGAGAATGAGAGAAAGTACAGGGCATAAGCACCTTGCCAGCTGTCTCCTGAAAGTGCAGCATCTATTTTTTCATCACAGTTTATCTGAGAATAACGGACCTCCTAAATTTTCACCTATACTTTTAAATGTATACTTGCAAATGGAAAAGAAATTGTAAAGCAAAATATATACTTCCTCAGCCTAGTGTCTTACAGACACTACATTGTCTGGATCTTACATTGGATCTTATGCTGATTAGGAGAGTATGAGAGTTGAAGTTCAATATGTCTGAATGATATCAGGGTGAGGAAGACTAAGAGCTGATTCACATAGTTTTCCTAACATGTAAGCAATCACAGCTCATCCCAAAAAATGTGTCTTGATTTTAGAAAGCCAATATTTGTATGAATTGGCCTTTTCACAGACATTGCTGACAGGAATTTCTGTAATGGAGCAACGCTTTTTTCCATGACTACTAAGGTAATAGAAATCTTTATAGCTGATTTATGACCTTGGTCACTGAAATTTCCAGGATGGGATACACCTATGTATAGGAAAAAGCTGTGAACATCCATTTGGCATTTGAGGCCTTAGAACAGCATGTAACTAATGAAAGACTTAAGTTTAGACACACCTGGTTTCAATGAATTCCTAAGTGAACAAAAGCTGATAACAACTCTTATATGGTACAAAGTTAAACATGGTATCTATCTCCAAGTTTGAATTCATACTTACTATTTATATGCAGTTGTTTACAGATTCAAAATAAGAAAACAATGTACAAGTAGACCTCATTTAGTGACTGCAATTGGGGCCGGCAATTGGTTGTTAAGCGAAGCGGTCGGTAAATGAAAAATCACAACTGTGACTGTGCTTACGATTTTACTTTAGCTTTCCTTTGCTTTACAGCATCAGAAAAATATGAATATATCTCCTATAGTATCTGCCCAACCGGCTCAATTTGGCAGGATTGGTGTGCTCTGGGTTCCATCAATTAAACAATGCCACCTATTGGAGTCCTGGAAGTGCACCTCCTCCATAGCAGCGCCTGTCCTCTGGAATGAAGTCCCCCCCCCCCCCCCCGAGATTCAAACATCTCCCTACTGGTGTTTCGAAGGGCCCTAAAGAACTGGCTGTTCGCCAAGGCCTTTGGAGAGTATGACTGATGCCCCTTTCTTTCTGTTCCCTTCTCAGTTTATTTTCTTTGCCATTGGTGTTCTTCTGTCTTGTGCTGTTTTTGTGTGGGTGGTTTTTTTTCTATTTGTTTTTAAATGTTTTAACTATTGTAAGCCACCCAGTTAATGGGAGTTGGGCAGCATATAAATTTAATAAATTATTAGCCCAAATGGCGGGGGTTTCTGGAACTCAACTCATGAGGAAGCCAGTTAAAGGGCAAATCTTATAGCCCTTTCCCCCCATTTCCCTGTCCTTTGGAATGCTCACCTCAGTGCTGGAATAATTAGCAAGAAGAGAATTGATGTTTGTATTTACATTCATCGGAGAGGAAGGGATTATAAGAGAGTAAGCAGGCATATAATGGGGAATACACATTGAAAGGAATGCACTAGCTGGCTAGCTAGCTGCCAGTCAGGATCTGCTTAGGAGGCAAACAAAGGCCTTTAGTGTGAAATTGATTACGGTCTTGTCAATTTTGGGCAGCAGTTGCTAGCTAGCTGGATGGTTCTAATCAACTAATTAAGGTCACAGAGCTGAGCTTGTTAAGTTGTGGTTAGTACTTTAGGGAAGCCCTGCACTGTGGAGGAAAGCAGCTCAGGAAGAGATAACTCCTTTAAGCAATCTCTCTGCCCTGCAAAGGGACAAAAAAAGGGGTCAGGCATAGGACATGATACCATACTGACCGTAATGGCAAACGTGACAGAGAGAGATGCTGCAAAGCTTGCAAATGCAGGCATTGGTCGCAAAGTTACTTTTTCATCACCTTTGTAACTAAATGGTCACTATTTGAGGCAGTCACTAAATGAGGACTACCTGTATATGGCAGATTGCAAAAGTCTGGACTCCCTTTTAATAAGTACTTTCTAACATCTTTATAAAGGTTTTGGAATGGTTTTCACAATCCCCAGACTTGAATATTATTGAAAATCTGTGAGAAGATTTCAAATGTGCAGTATATGCAAGGTAACTTTAGAATATTTCTGACCTAGAAGATTTCTGCAAGGAAGAGTGGGGAAAATTTTGAAAAGCAAAAATAGACTCTTAGCTAGCTATTAGAAATGCTGAAACTGTTATTTCTGCCAAAGGAGGATTACATTATTAAATATATGATTTGAGACTAATATTAACCACATGTAAATTAAATTAGATCAAATTTAGCTTTTTCTGACCTATCCACTCCTGTTTGGATTGCATCCTTTTGTGTATCACTAAAATGCCAGTTGGCCTGGAAAAAGTTGCACACTTTGATTTACATTATGAAATTAGAAAATAACCATAATAAAATTTGTTTTCAAAAAGGTACTCCACAAGCAAGGCCTACTTAATTATTATATTCCAATGTATATTTATAAAGCCACCAAATAGACTTTCAAATCCAGATTGAATTGAAGGAATGTATAGCAGATACAGGTAGTCCTCACTTAACGACCACAATTGGGACCGGCAGCTCTGTTGCTAAGCAATGCAGTCACTAAGCGAAACATCATGTGACTGACAGACTTACAACATCACTCCCATTTTATTGTTAAGCGAGTCACCGCAGGTCATTAAGCAAGACCACAATTTGTGATTTTACTTCTCCATTGGCTCTGCTTATTGGAAGCTGGCCATGAAGCGTGCAAATTGCGATCAAGTGACCATGGGACACTGCAATGGTCATAAAAGCCCACTGGTTGTGAAGTGCCCGAATGGTGATCATGAGACTGTGGGGGACACTGCAACAGTCATAACTGCGAGGACTGGTTGTAAAGTTACTTTTTCAGCACTGTCATAACTTTGAACAGTCGGTAAACAGGGCAGTCATTAAGCAAGGTCTACCTGTAGAGTGATAAACCTGGAAAGTACAGTTCGATATATTGAGTGACCTTTGACCAGACTATCAAAGACAGTCAACTTTCTTTTCAGAAACACTGTAATACAAAAATAGAAGCAATGTTAAGAGTGTTCTGCACATTAAGCCATATTTAAGTGCCATGTGGGCACTTAATCCCACATTCTAGGGTTCCAGTGCTCATAAAATTTAAAGTAATCACTTTTACATATCTGACTTTTAGTAAGATCTCTTTCTGAAGAGGATAGTCTTAGATACTGATGGAAAATAATGTTTTAGGTAGGGCTATGTTTCCCCTTCTCCTGCCCCTATGATGTTCAGAATTCAAAGAGAAGAAGGTACAGTGGATATGGCAATTATTTAGGAACAGTGTCAGTTATGGAAATATAGCATAAAATAGGCAATGTACTTCCATCCATGGAACTCCATTAAAGTTTACAGACTAGTTTAACATATACTAAAGCAGTGGTCAATAATGGCCAGACTTGAACAGATAAGAGCCTAAAACTGAAAAAAACAGCTCAATTGAAAAACTTTCCCCAATGTCATGCCCTCCAGATATATTGGACTTCATAAATTCCCATCTGATCTTGCTTAGAACTGGGGAGTACTATGGAAGGATATACTACTTAGAACTGCTGAACACATAAACGGCAGCAGCCATCATTCCTGCCATTATACAGCTGCTATGACCAAGCTCTGTACTGAAAGGATCCCTTTGATATATGATCAGGAAAACATACTTGTCTGCATGCATTATTGTTCTAGGTGATTTATCCAATGCTTGAGTGGGGAAATTGTTAAGTCATCTTGCTGATAGCAGTATATACTATATTTGGAAAAGAACAAGGAGCTATGTTTTTCATGGTAGAAATGATGTAATAAAGTTATAACATGATGGTTTTGAACGGAGGTAAAAAAAAAAAACTTGCTGCTGTCCATAAGTCCATTTTGAATTTTTCCTGCCTTCCTGCTTGAACTATACACGAGAAAGCAGTCGGATGACTAAATGGTTTGGGCACAGGAAATTTGTGCTCTTCATCAAGAGTAATGTCACAGGGATATAACCATGTCCATGCATCTTTCACTAATCGTGGGAGAGCAGCTGCAGGACTGGAATGAGAGATTGTATCACATTTTCCCAGAGAATACCTCATATAGTTAACAGTTCTAGATAGGACTCCCATAGAACTTGTGTGTTGTCAAATGAAGTCTGGACAATGTGCAAAACCTTATTTGTTCTATAAATCACCACCCACAGTGCATGTTTTGAAATAGCAGTTTCTCAGCTTTTGACTTTTTTATAGCATAGAAAGAGTAATAGCATCTTTGATGTAGTTAAAGGGGAAGGATTTTTATACAAGCAAATTATGTGTAGTGTGCCATCTGTCACCTTAACTGTGCATTATTTCCTGTCCACATACATTATTTTTCAATTGCACACACCCACTTTTTGACACCACATTTTCTCTGCTCAACCAATACAGCAGATATGAGGAAAAAGGTGCAAGTAAATTATTCCTTCCAGGATTTCTAGAGAGAAAACACTGGCAAAAAAAAGTTAGAAAAAGTCCCCTATTTTTCAACAGCAAATTGGAACTGGATTTTTAGTACACCTCTAGTCCAATTTTGTTCCAGATACTTAAAACTAATGGACTGCCTTTGTGTTCCACACATATTTCCACAGCACATATTTCCAGCAGTTGGCCCTGTGAACTAGGTAATAAAGAATGATTGAACAGCATTGCACCAGAACTTTCCTTGCAATTCAAAACTAAATGGAAGCCCAGTGAAAACTGAAAAAAACAGTCTGTAGCTTGAATCATGTCAACTGGATTTCTATTTTCTCAGTGGAAACGTTTCGCTCCTTATCCAAGGAGCTTCTTCAGTCTGAGCAAAGACTGAAGAAAAGACTGAGCAAAGACTGAAAAAAACAGTCTATCTAGGAAACAGATACGTAAGTTCTATCTGCAAAAATTAGAACTATATTATAGGAAGGGTAGGGGGAATTTTGATGGATGTAACAGGACCAATGACTGTTGCCAGCAACAGACTAAGATTTTATCCCTAAAATTCCTCACATCCTATATCAGACGTAGCAATGCTTTCCCAGTTTGAAAAAAATGGTGGTGATATTTTATTGTCCCCCTGCAATTAGGTTTTAGATGTATTTGCTCTCCCTGTACAGAATCTGTGAAAGTGACCTGCTCTTGTATCCCCTTGCTCACTTCAGGCAGTTCAACTGGTCCTAACCCTTTCCTCTTAAAACAGAAGGAGTACAGTGCAAAATCCAGTTAGTGCCAATACCCTCTGAGAAAAGGTAACAGGTATCAGGAATGGCTGTGTTCAGAAAACTGGCCACTGAAGTCTTTGACCAGCTTATACACAAGCCCAGATGAAAGCTGTGTCAGTTCAAGTGAAAAAAACAACAACCCTGCTGCTGAATTCGATACCACGGCTTCTAGGATGAAGGGACGTATAAATAAACATGAACTAACAGTGAGTGAAAAGGGTCTCTTAGTTGTGTTCCATCTGCCACAAAGGCACAGTCTAGCTCAAATGCCTCTCCAAAGGCAGTCCCTGAACACTTTACGACCAAGAGACTAGTCTCTGGCTTTTTTGTTGTATAGAAGGCAGGATCCTATTTGATCAAGATGAACGATGATAGAGAAGGAGGGACAAGTCTCTGCATATGCTTTAGACTTCACTTTCTGTTGAGGGTTTGCGCTGGTGCTTCCAGCCTGTGTCTGGAAGGGAGCCACGACGCTCAGGAGTAGTGGCTGCATTGATGCTGCTGCATTCTGACTGCTCCTCCTTCAACAGTTGCTCAGTTTCAGTGTCACCCAATGAGCCAGAGCTGGCTTGGATAGAGACTGTGTCAGTCTTCATGCAGACATGGTCGCGGAGAATACATCCCCGAGAGCTTATCTGTTTAAGATCATCCCATTCAGACTCATCATTGGACAAGAGGCATATTCCTTCAACAATCTTGATCTTGTCCTTGGTGTAGTTATGATCAGGACCACTCTACAAACAAATAATACCAAGACATATGTACAGTCAAATATAAGAAAGCAAAGTACTAGTTCTTGTCATGTGAATAAAGAAACAGTGGACTACAGCCTCTAACTCATAGGGCAGATAATCTTCCACACAAATCATCACAGCATATTTATAAAAATACTAAAGGTGGGATAGAAAATAAATAAAATAAATAGCTCCATCTAAACTAGACTTTCCCAACTTGGTGCCCTCCAGATATGATGACTAGTGAAGGCAGGAAATATAGTTTCAGGTGTTGAAGGCTGGTCTGAATTAATTCAGATTTAAGAGTGTTACAAAACAGAAAGGGCTATAGGGGAAATAGCAGTTGATCTAAAGAAGTGATTCTAAACAAGAACAATGGCAATATTGTTGGAAAGAAGCAGAAGAAACAGGCAGTTTTTGGAGTTTCTCATTACACCCACATAGCACTGCTGCTCCATGAGCTGCACTGGCTCCCAGTAGGCTTCCAGGTGCTGGTCATCACCTATAAAGCCCTCTATGGCATAGGGCCAGGCTACTAGCGGGACCACCTTTCTCCCATCGTTTCTGCTCGCCCCACCAGAACTAGTAGAGAGGGCGTGCTCCGGGTCCCTTCCATTAAACAGTATCATCTTATTGGACCTGAGTCATGCCTTCTCAGTGGCAGCACCTGCCCTATGGAACAGCATTCCCCCCACCCCCAGAGACTTGGATGCCCCCAACCCTGTTAGCCTTCCGCAAGGCATTGAAGACTTGGCTGTTCCCCCAGGCATTTGGGTTAGGGAGGTGATGAGCTTTGTTGCTGTTGGTGATGAGCGGAGTCAATGGTTTCCTTGGGCACTTGGGGTTGTTTTAATCCTGTAAGCCACCCAGAGTCACTTGTGTGAGATAAACTAAACAAACATATTCTCTAGTCAGATTAATTAGAGACAGAAAAACTTTCCTTTGACTCCTGAAATATAATGACTCCACATTCTTTGTGGAGCCAAAGAATGAACCAAACCCACAAAAGCAAAATGTTACTGAGATGTAAGCACACAGTATGCAAAATATTATCCTTAATTGACAAATCTGAAAAAGGAAGCACACATTTGAAGATGATTAATGGAGGGCAAAAAATATTTTGTCCCAGCATGTTATAGCTAAATATCAAATAGTAATGCATTCTTTGTGGATTTCTCTAACTTCTAACATTCTCCAAGTATGAAATACTATCCAGCCTACCAGCTGTTCTGAGAAATGCCTTTGCAAACTTACCTTTCTTAAGTGATAGTAAAAGAAGCAGTAAACATATTGAGGGACAGCAAGAAGAAATAATTCAAAAATTACAAGAAACAAAAAATTGAGAAATCACTACTAGAAACAACGACGTAACAAAATCCTATTAATATAAGCAATCATTAAACTGAGAGATAGTTTAAGAGTCAACACCAAAATAACAAGAGCAGAAGTCTCCCATTACATAGGTCTTATGGAGCCCCCCTGCCCTCAATTCTGAGGCTTGCTTCTAATGCTCGAGAAGAAGAAGTATAGTAAAAATTAGAAATATTGCCAGTATCTTATTTATGCAATATTAAGTGTCTGAGGGGGATCTTTCCTGAAGTTGAAAAGTATTACACAGAGCAATCCATAATTAATTTTAGGATAAAAACAAACAGCACAAGATAATATCCCTCCAAAATAGCAAGATGCATATGAGAAGACAGGAGAGAAATACTGATTATTCAAGGTAAGGAAGCTCTTTTCTCAATCATGCTTCACCACTTTCCAAAAGGCCTCCTTTGGGTGATTATATTCTGACGCCAGGCTTGTTGATCGGAAGATTGCAAGTTCGGAGGTTCGAATCCCTAGCCCTGCGTGCAGAGTGAGCTCCTGCACTAGCTCCAGCTCTTGCCAACCTAGCAATTCGAAAGCATGCAAATGCAAGTAGATGAATAGGTACCACTTCGGTGGGCAGGTAACAGCGTTCCGCGTGCATCATGCCGGCCACATGACCGTGGAAGCGTCTTCGGACAACGCTGGCTCTTTGGCTAACAAACGGAGATGAGCACCGGCCCCTAGAGTCGGACACGACTGCACAAATGTGCGGGGGGTACCTTTACCTTTATTCTGATTACATGCTAGATGCAAATTTAAAAACAAAACTCAGGCAGTATAAAATGACATAACCAGGGCAATTATGAAATAATTTCCAGTACTTCTTTCTAAGGGCAGATTCAAAACCATAGTTCAACAACACACACAGCAGAAAGCTAGCCAAGCAGAAAGTTATATCAGAGAGCATTAGGCCACACAACACCACAGAAATAAGGGAGGTGGAAGTTGCACAAACAGAGTTGTGATACCTGATATGAGGCTGTGGGCAGGTCAAAAGAGGAATGGTGAAAGGCTATCAGAGGGGTGAGAAAGATGCTGAGGAAGAAAGACAGAGGAGACTTCAGCACCATAAGAAATCATGGCTAAACTCTTGCCCTTCATCATCAGTATCCCAAAACGGACCTGTATCAAGTAAAACTATTATTGATTTCCTTCAACCATAATATTAATGGGTAGTGAAGCACAATGGATACAGGGCACTAAGAATGTCAGAATGTTAACATCAGATCTGCTGGACTCAGTCAAGTGGAAGACTTATACATAAAGAGATTAAAGCAGCAAAGAATATAATTGGCTAACTAAAACAAGCCACTTCAATTTTCTGACTGCCTAAGGCAGCTAAGGGTTCCAATAATGCAAATAAATTAGGCTATTGCAATTCTGTTTTTAATACCACAGCAGATATCTTAAGTTCTGAAAACAGCTCTTTACCTCCTTCTTAAAGCAGAGCTGATTATATATGGCTGGCTTGGGAACTGTTTCAATCTTCACTTCTTGAGTAGATGTCCGGTAAGAGGGGTTACTGTAGGTCAGATTACTCAGATTAGGATCTGTGAATTTGGACTTCTTATGCCTGCAGGAACACAGCAATCAACAAGAGAAAACATTTGCCTGTTTACTAGATTCCAATCTCACATTTACTCCAGGAGCACAAGACTGCTACCATGGGGATCTCCCTTCATTTTATCCCATATCAACAACCCTGTGAGATAGGCTAAGGTGAGAAGGTGTGACTAGTCCAAGGTCACTCTCTGAGTCTCAATGCATGAAAGTCCTAGTCCATTACCTTAATCACACTAGCAACTACAAAGTTCTACAGCTAAAGCTCACCCCGGCACCAAGAGCCCCATAATGAAATTCAAGGCAAAATAATGTCTGTTTCATCAGATCTCTGGTTAATTGTACAGTCATTAGTACACCTGTTTAAAGAGACAAAGTGTATTTTATTTCATCCTGGCAAAATAATAATAAGCAATACCACTGACAAACAAGATAAATATTCATACAAATATGAAAGATTTAAGCCAAAGTATATGCAACATTCCGCTATATTCCTATTTACGATTTCCAAGCAGCATATATAGATAATGGAGGAGCCAATCCTTTTTACAGGAGGAAAATGAATGTGAAATTCTGTTAGCATTCATCCTAATTTTCTTGAATTTTGCAGAGATATATGAAGAGGAAGGTTTCCCTACAAATTTAAGTTCTGTAAATAAACAAGCATTTGACCTTCATTGTCTAGCATTATCTTGCTTCTTAACCCCAGTTACCCTGTAAGAATACTACACGGTCACATCTATTATCTTTGCAAGCTAAAATGATAAATCTCCCTAGAATTTATTGTACTGAGGTCAAATAAAGCCTAGAGTGTGCTGGAAGTGTTCTGACTGAAACATAAATTCAGAAAGACAGATGGAAGGAGGATGCACAATTACCTGTATATAATCACAGTACCAATCAGCAGCAGAATACTCAGTATACTGAGAAGACCTCCAGTGATGTAACTGACATGTAGCCCTTCTCCTGAAAGAAGGACAATTAGATTAAGGATGATGCTGTCATGCTATAAATATATATTCAAGTTAGTAAAAATCTGTGTGTCCTAGCCTGTAAGTATTTATTTACATTTTATTAACTATTAGATCGTGATGAACAAAACCAGATTAATATAGTGTATCTGGAATCACTATCTAAGTGATCTGCAGTGGTTTCATTCAACATTAGCATCTTAGCACCCACCAAGATTTATTGGACAAAGCTTTGAAAAGCTGCAAAATAAAACAGCGGATGTGCAAGTTAGCAAACTAAACACATTACTCTTTTGTCAGCCTACATAACTTCATCCAATGGCCCCAACTTAACTAAAATGATAGTTGGTCATTTTTGTTCTACCTGAATCCACAAGATTCTGCACAAAAATGAAGAACTCACCTGCAGTTGCCAATATTGCTTCATTTGCTCGGTTGCACAAACCTTGACCAACTTTCTTATCAGAGCAGCTATATAACAACAAGAAAAAGTAGATGCTGAACTTCAAATCAAGCCATCTTCCTATTAGAAACTATGTTAAACTGAACTGAGATGAAGCAGAAAAACTAGGTAAAAGGGAGCATAGTCTTTATAACCAAAAGTTATTGCTGCTGCTGTTATTTTTAGAAAAACCTTCATTTAATATATCACAAAGAATGCAGTCACTTTCTGTCTCACTATAAGGAAAGAAGAATGCAGTACTGTAGCTGAACGTTTTGCATTAACAGATTAGCTGTAATCCCCTATCATTCTATAAAGATGTATACAACTTTTCTTTATGGTATCCAGAATTTGAGTTGTTTTTTTAAAAAAAAAACTAGGTGGGGAGAAGAGTCTATTAAAAGAAGAGGTTGGGCCCCACCTTTTCCCCTCAATCACTTTCAATCAACAGAGCCACTCACTTTCCTTCTATTGTTTCCACAGAAATATGGGGCTTGGTTGTTGGAGTTTTAAATCTGTCAGTAGAAGTCTTAGGAGTTGTCTCAGGCTTTGGAGGCCCCATGCTAGGAACTAGACAGAAGAGAAAGGAAAATAACCTGAGACAAGGTAGACAATTAAGCCTGACAACATTTTTCAAAATGTTGAAATGTTGAAAAAACATTTTCAAAACTGGGAACATAAACATTTTTGTTATCCAAGATATGGCAGAAGGGTTTAAGACTCCTCTTGTAATGCAATACGTAGTGTTCTACTATGAGAATAAAAATGAGAACAAGCACTTCTAGTTTGCCAGGCATCTAGAACTTGTTAGAAGCAATGGAAAACAAATACTTAAATGGTCTTATTTTATCCATCAACGACTGATCCCTAAATTACATTTAATATTATATGCAGGAAAATGCTTCAAACATTTTCCTGCATATAACATACATTCACTATACACAAATTCCTAGTGAAATATAATAAACTTCTGAACTGTACTCTATTCTAAGATGCAGAGCATTAAAGAATGCATATATGGGACATCTCAAGAAAAAATACTTCACATTTTTAATAAAACAGTGTAGAAAAGACAAAATACTATTCTCTTGTCCCTAGGCATTTGAACGCTTTGCCAAAGAGATATTTTATAGCTGTTGCTTATTTTAGTGCATGAAGCAATTTTTCTCAAAGCAGCTTTTAGTAAGAGAGAACATGGGCTATGATTCATGCTGGGAGGTATACCATGCAAACAACTTACCACTGGAGCAAGGCCGTCCATCTGGTTCATCGGGACATGCACAAACAAAGTCGGAAGCCCTCGCAAAGCAGAGATGGGTACAGCCTCCATTATTCACTCCACAAATGTTTGTGCCTAGAAGGCACAGACCAGATATTTCACAAAATATATCATTTTCTCCTCCCCAGCATAGGACGTCATGTTCTCTTACCCAAAATATATTGGTGAAAGGTAGATCCCCTGACCAAAGTGCCAATATCTTAAATGAATGTTATCCTTACCAGTACCTATCTATATCACAGAATCTGAAACATCATGCTTTCCCCAAGTCCCAAAGGAAAAAAACACTTTATAGAGCAAAAACACAGAAATTTCCTGTCTTTTTAAAAGTTGAATGCTTGTCATGATGACATGCAAAATGTGTTAGGTCTGTATTCTGCTGGCAGCCTGAAAATCCATGAATGTAGTATCTCTTCAAGCTCTGTAGATAGGGTTTCTTTGATCTCCACATGGATTCCCTTTTAGTAGAGGCCAAGATGCTTAACCACAGGAATAACTGGCAAGCTTGTGGCCTCATTTTCAAATCCAGCAGTTTGCTCTAATTCCCATTGAAATGAATAACAGCAATTTGCTAGTATAGGAGTTAAGAGAAAAATGAATTGGAACATAGGAGCAACAATACCAGGATTCAGAATGAGTAGGTTTTCTTCTGTTTTTTCCTGCTGTATTGTAGATGAGATGTTAATTTGCTATATCCCTTAGTACTGAAAGGGACCCTTGAAAATTGAGCTCTTTTTGATATACTGTATATATTTTATACATTGTTTGTAAGATGGAATATAGTAACTGGTTTTTTAATATACAGATACTATCTATATACTACTAAAATTCTTGTGTCTGTTTGATACTTTGTAACCTTTAATTGGGCAAAATGGTACATCATAGGGCAACAATTTTTGAACCAAGGTACCTCAAATGGGCTAACTTACAGAATGCGCCCAAGATCTGGGACCCATGACTCCAGTAAAATTTCCAAATAGAAATTTGGCAAATTTTATAAAACATTTTATGACATAATACAAAATGTCATAAAACATTTCCTGTGGTCAACTCCTGATGTTTGACTGTGCTATATAGTTCAATATGAATAACATGGGCTATTTTCAAGTCAGATACATCTCTGAATATCTACCTTAATTTTTAAGAACTTTTCCAGTGAAGGCAGTACATTAGAAGCTCTGCCATTGTTGAAGGCATTGAGGAATCTGGTAAGGAAATATCTCTGAAAGGACCCAAAGGGTCATGGGTTGTCTAGTTATTATTTAAATATCTCTTTGCAGGTATGCAGTATTCAGATTGAAGCAGGCAAGGGTGTTTCGAACTGGTATGGACATCATTGCTGTACCTGTAGGTTACTCCTTCAACCAGCTTTGCTCTTCTGGGCTCACAAAGTAGGTGGGCATACTCAGAAAAAGTACAGAAGGCATACCAGAAGTGGTGATGGGGTGTGAGCACTTGCTGCCATTCTGCTGCCATTTCCTTAATGCTTTGGATCAAAATACTGCACTCCTCTACATCTGATATGTATTTCCCCTAGAGTGGTTTGAGGCATAAGCAACAAGGGAGGTGCAGGTTTCTTCACATACTTCTGACCTAACTCAATATTTGTACCAGCCTGAGTTTTGTTTAATTAATGTGGGCTAATAGTAGCTAACAGCCAGAGCTGAAAGACAGGTTTATTTCTATACCTTGTATGGTAAAGCCATCATCCCAGCCTTTGTGTCTGAAGTGAACTCAGATAATTTCACAAGTACATTCCTAAAGCCAAACAGCCTTCCATAATGATATGCTTTCAACTACTTTCTTCAACTGAACCCACCAAGAGGCAATAGAGACACATCAGAATAACTCATCAAGTGGAAAAACAAAAAAGAGAATTCTCTGTATTTTGATTATTACACCCCCCAATTTCTCCAGCCACGTCTCATGGCCATGCTGGATCAGTTGATGAGAGTTGTAGTCCAGTCATTGGTGAATACTGGATTGCAGAAGACTTGTTTAGAGAATATATTGCTCATTCATCTGTTTGATGCAATAAATTAATGAATAAACCCAGATGATTGCATATACCTGTTTGCCTTTGAGGAGAAACCACAATAATATCCATAAGCCCTTCTACATTGGCTAACACGGTCTCCTTATTGCGACCAGAGTATTTGTCCACACGCTGGATAGATTTTGTTTGCCAGTCTGTCCAATATAGCCACCTGTCCTGCTGCTCAGAAAATAAACAGACACAGGATTAAGATACTATATAATAAGCTCAGAGGAATGATAAGTGACATTTCAGCATTCACCACCACCTTCCTTTGTACCTGTGTCAAGGCAAAGGGATGTGACACTTGACTGATCAGCACTTGGCGTAATTTCCCATTAAGATCTGCACTCTCTATGCGGTCTAAGTGAGCATCTACCCAATAAATCCTAGAGAGACAGAAAGAATAGAAGTTAAACTAATATCCACTTCTGAAACTTACTTTCTTTCTCCCAGTTACAGTTCCTGTTTCTAAGGCAGCCTGCGGGCCAGAAGTCCTAGGCTGCCTTAAAAAAAGGAAAGGTTTTTAAAAACCAGGATAAGCACACCGGTTCTATAATTGATAATTTTGAAATGCAATGTTATACTGACCTCCTGATGTCATAATCTAGGGTCAGTCCGTTGGGCCAGCCTAAATCAGTATTGATCAATATCTTTCGTTCAGAACCATCCAGGTTTGCACGCTCAATTTTAGCAATATGTCCCCAGTCAGTCCAGAAGAGGTATCTGGAAGAAAAGAAACCAAATGCAAAATAATGCATGTCAGGCAACTCTTTTCTAGAAATGGAGGGACAAGTTTCTGTCACTGTTCTTTGCAGAGCGAGTAGCAAAGGCCACAGGCTTGGATTCTTGGTATACCCTTGAAGGCATTCATCTGCTTTTTGAAAAACAGCTTCAAGTAGTCTGTTATCTGACTGAAAAAAGGTTGTCTTCCAGTGTCAGATCACAGTCTTATCTGACCTTAGCCTAACACTGCCCAGACATAAGTAGAACCATAGACAGGAGGGCTTTGAAGGCTGCTATACTGTTGAAGTGCTATTATTGACCGGCTAGAAAGATGGCCTGTCCACCAAAGAAATCCATTCTCCTGCTGTCCCAAGGCAGACCTCCACTTTGGGCAATGCTTTCTTGCTCATTCTAAACCCTTCCTCAACCTGACATCTTCCAGGTATATTAGATTGCAGTTCCCTCCCAGATCACCTAACCAGTGAGAACTGTAGTCCAAAATATCTTGAGGGCAGCAGGTTGGGAAAATTGCTCTATACTTACCTTTTCAGCTAATGCAATAGTTTGTTTAAATAAATATTTTTGCTAATACTGGCCTTTCAGTCACTTACCCTTTTCTAGGAAAGACAGCAATTGCCCGTGGTTCATCCAGACTGTTATTTATCAGCACTTTCCTGCAGCTTCCATCCAGTCTTGCAGCTTCAATTGTGTTGCGGCCAGTGTCTGTCCAATATAGATTTCGAGCTACCCAGTCCACCGCCAAACCATCTGTTCTCTTCAGTCCTTGGCCAATAACAGTTTCCATATTACTGCCATCTAGTTCTGCTCGCCTGGAAGGAAGAAGATATCATAGAGAATAAGGAGAATATTCTAACTGAACTTTTTCCACAGGGCAGATCCCTTCAGACAAAGACCAATTTGCAAAAAGAGTATGGGATTATGTAGTTAATTAACATACAATCAGGAATTTTGGAGGTACCTACCTGATGACATCTAAGATGACATCTGTGTAGTAAACCTTGCCTTCTACACTGTCATAGTCCAAGGAGATAACATTATTCAGCTCTGGGACAGGGACATAAACATCAATGTGATCGCTAGTATCCAGTGAGATTCTCCTGATGGAGCCCCGGCTAGAGAAGAGTAGGTAGGTTTCAGGAGAAGGATCGCAAGACCTCTCATCGATCTTCAACTGAATTCCAGTAGGACAGGCACATGAGAAGCCTTCAGGGCTTGGGAGGCAGAGATCGGAGCAACCACCATTTTTCATGCCACATTTGTTAGCACCTTAGGAGAAAGGGATCATCTCTGAGATTACCAGCAAAAAGGCGAACATTACTTCAGTATAGATTTCCCCAGGCTGATGCCTTCCAGATATAATTGGGCTTCAGATTTCATAACTCCCACACAACAAGGCCTAAGGCATAGCTTTCCAAACTGTGTGTCGCGACACATTAGTGTGTCGCGACAAAACCCCGAAGTGCTGATGGCACGCTGCCGCCGCCCCTGCAACAACGTGCGCAGCGACGGCGGTGGCGTGCGCGGCGGTGGCAGCGGTGCGCCATCAGCACTTCCAGGTTTTAGCACGAAACACGAGGCTGCCGCCGCTGCCACCACCGTGCATGCCGCCGCCCCGCCGCCGCCGTTGACGTGTCGCCAACGGCAGGACTTTGGAAAGCACTGGCCGAAGGAATTATGCTTGAGCAATAAGAATAAGCAATGGAGCATGATCTACAGAAAATGTCTGGAGGCCAAATAAGCATGCTGTTTTTTAAAAAATATACATGGGTGATTTTTAAGAATTAAAGCATGCCCATGAAAATTCTGGAAGTCTGGCTTGAAGAAAATATGAAAACTTACCAAGAAGTCGCCCTCTGTCAATGGCCTGGATGTCCATTAATCCAGGCAGGTTTGTTCTCACCAAGATGACATTAGCCCCAGTGCTCTTATCGGCTCTGTGAATGCTTCTTGTTTGCCAATCAGTCCAATAGATGTAAGAGTCCAATAAAGTCAGGCCATAAGGGTGCTGCACTGGGGAGAGCAGGGTGCGGCGGTTTGCACCATTTAGATCTGCAGCCTCAATACGCTGAAAAGAACAGAATATTGGACTGTCAAGGAACTTCTGATCAGGTGGCACAGAGGCATCCAATAAGGAGTAACTCTTCCTGTTGCCCAAGAAACCCAGGATAATGTAACCTAGATTTTTATTTCTAGCATTCTGCTAAACTCTATTTCAGTTTCACCCAAGGATGCCATAAGACAGAGGAAAGAGAGAGAGGCCCAGCCCAGAAGAAACAAAGTCAGCAAAGCCTATCTTGACTCCCCAGCTATGCTATCCAGTGAATCAACCACTGATTGGCTGGGTTTCCAATCGTTGCATGCGAGATGGGCGGTAGACAAATATGACAAATAAATAAATAAAATAAATAAACACACACTCTGGACTAGCAAAAATAGGAGTCAACCCAGCTGTCAGCATGTTGTGTTAATTAGCCCATCTTATGGATCAGCAGGTTATGAGAACATAGGAATTGTACTTTGCTATTCTGGGTTTAGGATTTAACGTATTGTATGAACCCTGCCATCGACGATGCTGTCATTTGGGTGCCTTCGTCGTGGCAAACCTTTAGGAAAACCAACAGTCAATTCCAGTGCTCCGTTTTCACTTTGAAAAGGAGACATCCATTGACAGGATGTACCCAAGCTACTGTACATATAAGGCTAAAAGAAAGGCAGTGGCCGCAATTCTGAGAAAGGAAAACCATGCTGTAGTCCTCCTTTCCCAAAAGACTGCCAGCATATAAGCAAAATGTTCAGTATTTAGGGAAGGTGCTAAATGTGGTCTGCAGAGCAGCCCTACACATCTCTGTAAGTGGAGCATTTGGGGACAAAGCTGTAAGAGCAGATGCTGCTTTTCTGCAATGGCCAATGAGGCAGAGGGTTTTAGGCAGGTTTTCAGCTTCATCTGCTGTGGCAACAGATGCTTTTTAAGTCATCTGGAAAAGAGTACGGTATGGGCAAAATCCCTTTTTGTTAGGGTTAAAAGATGTCAATGTGCCTTAAGGATTGTGTCTATAGATTTCCAGTCCTCAGAGCGCATTCCACACACCTACAATTCCTGCTTTGTGGGACAGAAATGTGAGTGAACTCAACATCCCCAACTTTTTTTCTCAGAGACAAAGAACATACATATATAAAAGATTAACCCAGTCACAGAAAGCTTTGACTCCAAGCTACCATGTCTAAATTCTAAAATCTGACTCTCTTCACCTCTTAGCTGTGATTCATCAGAACAGCAATATACAAATAGACTCAAGTGAAACAGAAGTTGAGGCAATGTCAACCAATACGAAAGTTTAACCAATAATGTTTGACTGGTTATGGGGTTCCTAAGATCTCATACTCATCTTTACATTCCATTGCTTCACTTTGAGGCAACTTTCTACACCAAAAATTTAAAGTCACAGACTGCCCTTCATGTCAGTTCTAACCTCAGTATGTGCATCCGCCCAGAATAGTTGTGATCCAGCTTTATCCACAGCTAGACCATTAGGCCATCCTAGGTTGTTGTTAATAAGCACCATGCGGTTCGAGCCATCCATCCCTGCTCGTTCCAGCTTAGCATTCTCACCCCAGTCTGTCCAATACATATACCTAAAGGAAAAGAAGGGGCAAATAAACTATCAATTGAAAAGTCAACATATTGCTTATTGTCATGTCCCCCCGCCCCTTGCAGACTTTCTCTTGATAGCAAGATAATCCATTGCTAGCACTCACCCCATTTCATGGTATAATGCGAGTGCTCGTGGGCTGTCCAGATTTTCCCATACCAAAACTTTTCTCATTGTCCCATCTAGGTTAGCCACTTCAATTCTGTTTGTTCCTGTATCAGTCCAATATACTTTGCGGCCAATAGCATCCACAGCTAATCCATCTGTGGTCTGCAACCCTAAGTAAAAAGAAATATATTATTGTCATAGTGTCAGTAAAAGATATATACTATCCTTTCCCCTCAAAATATCCAATGGATATTCAAGGCAACCTTCACACTAGAGCTTTAGAAGTTCTATTAGGAGGAGATAATGCTAAAAAAATGTTCACCTCATTGAAAAGAATCCATCTCTGAAAGAGCCTGGAGGAGACATGCAGCATTTACCAAACCATCTATTACCTGTAGTAATGATATCTTCATACTGAGAACCATCCAGGGAAGCTCTGCTGATCTTCCTCAGTGTGCTGTCTGACCAGTAAACCTTTCCTGTTGAGAAAACATAAGAACATTAGTATCATTTATTTAAATACAATTCCCTTGTTAGTCCATAAATATCTAAGATTACTTTAGTGAAAAGCAATACTGTACAAGTGCATCCTCAGGATCTGGTACAATCCAACATCATAGGAAAGAGAGCTATTCATTTATTACATTTATTTTGTCTGTCTTCCCCAACCATAGCAAATTCTTTCTTTTACTGAAATAACTTTGTAGTAGTGTAAAAAATGAATCCCCTTCTAAATTAGAAGAACCTACAAGTAATTATTGCTAGAAAAAGGATTTCCAAGGATGGAGGAGAGTGAGGAAGGAAGTGTGTATCTCAATAACATATAGTTCCCTCTGTCAAGAAAAGCAAGAACAGCAGCAATTTATTTATAAGCATACCATGTGGAATTTAATGAAGGCACACATCATCAATATAATATTAATATAAAGTATTTTATTATCAGTGCTTTCAACCTTGGCAATTTTAAGATGTGTAGACTTGAATTCCCAGAATTCCCCAGCCAACATGCTGGGAATTGAAGTCTACGCATCTTAAAGTTGCCAAGGTTGAAAAACACTGCACTACATGATGTACTCTTCATCAGAGCAGAACCTATGTGGAATACATTTGCCTTGAAAATTATTTGGGGAAACCCCCCCCTGCTTTTTTGAATATGAACAGGAGCATTAAAAATGTTTTTTTTGGGGGGGGGATTATTTTCAGCTATCCTCAAAAATAGCCTTCTTCAATCTGGTGTCTTGTAGATACAGTATATTGGGACTACAGCTCCCAGAATTTTCAGCCAACATGGCCAATAGGAATTCTGGAAGTTGTATCCCAAGACATTTGGAGCCATACTAGTTTGGGAAAGGCTCCTTTAATAAGACTTAGAGCGTTTTTTAAAAACCAGCTTCTTTTGCAATGATTTCACAAACACAGGGGAATGTATTGTCCACTATGAATCATATCATTTAATGGAGAGCTTGCATTTCATTTACTGGTAAATCTACTCTGCCCCTGAACTCTTCCACACCTAAAATGGTTAAATCATGTATTGCAAACCTTCTTCAGGATCCACTCCAATGGCAATGGTGTTTTTCATGGTAACGTTGACTGAGACAACTACATCAGCAAAATATGGAATGTCAAGTGAAACCAGGCGAATGTCTGACCTTCTTGCAAAGATCAGGAAGGTAGTCATTCCTGCAGAGTTGAAAATGGAGCAATATTATGGACAGAAAATGCAGTTCAATGAATAATTCCAGGAATTCCTTTTCACAAATGTACCTTCTTACTGCAACAAAAATTTCAGCTGGACAAAGATGATCTTGGCAATGAATGAAGCCAACAAGTTATTCAAGACCATAAATGTATGGCCATAAATGTGATGAAAGACCACAAGAAATATTGAATGTGATTCTTCAACTATGCACTAATTAATTTTTTAAGCATATGCTTAAAGAAAAATATTGTTCAAAATAATTTACCTATAGTACCTTACTACATGCAACCCAGATAAAATATATTATGATAATCAGGATCACTACTAGCAATGTCCAGTATCTAAAACAAAAATTATTCATATCTTCAGATTATGTATATATTAAACCAATATAAGAATTATGTATTTATCATATTCAACGGATGATACATTACTGTTTTCCAACAAATCTTAGTGATATCCTCATATGCCATTAAACTGTTGTATGTTTACGGTTTAAATTAATTATATTAAAATCAGTGAAAATATTGCATAATATGGAAAGCAGCAGAATCTTCACATTATGGGTTGTTAGAGGAAAATATAGGAATTAGATTGCTTCAAAGATTAATCTACTTAGTTGGGGGTCTACATTATGATAGCTTTACAAATGAGGCTCATACTCACTCAGTTATGATATTTCAGCTCAGCATGGAGTTGAAGGGGGTTACATTTAGGCAGGGATTCTACAGATATAACTACCCCACTTTAACACAATGTCTGTTAATGAATTTATATCTGATACATTTCTATAAAGCATAGCGCTTCCTTCAAATTGTATCTACTTAAGTAACTGATCAGACATATTTTATATAGGACCAAATTTTTATGTAGACATTTCATCAACATCATGGTCATTATTACTTTTGGCTGACTATAGTGCAACACACGTAAAGTCCTACCTGAAACAGAAAATGTGTTCATGTATGTTAGTAAAATACTTTTTGCATATTGCAAACTGTATTCTGAATATATAACTCTTCTAGGGGGCAGAATGTTGGGTTTAGGAGACTTTACTCTCTTACAGGGACTAACAGAACCAGGGACCATTCAGAAGATGGAGACCCACCAGATAAACATGTTCTGCCATCTGGTTGTAGGTTGATACCAGTAGGACAAGAACAGCTGTAGCCTTTAGGAAGAGGAGCCAAGAGACAAAGATGACTGCATCCACCATTATTAATCTGGCATGGTGTGTGTACTGAAAAAGAAAGTAATGAAACCATGTATCAGATGGAAGTGCTTAGGAATAACTGCAGCTTACAAAATTCTATAGGCATAAATACTGTATATATCTGAACTGGGTAAGGGAGCACTTTCCATAAAAACAAACTCTAAGTTAGAGATGCACAAACTGAGGCTTCAGGGACCCAAATCTTTCAGAAAAATCCCCAGAATCTAATTAAAAATTCATACCAATTTATAATTTTTAATTTAACAGAAGGGGAGAGTGACAGATAATATTTCTATTAACTGCATTAAATTAACTTAATTGCCTTTCTAATGTAATTTAATTTGTAAACAAAATGAAATCTAGCATGGTTCTGGCCCCTTTTACCTCTGGTCATGCCTACTTTTAATTTTTTTAAAAATAACATTAGAATTAAAAATGTGGGTGGGGGGGATGTCTGTGGTTGCCATCTAGTGGTGCTGTAAACATTATGGCACTGTCAGAATATATGTTAATGAAAAACCTGAAAAACTTTCTATCTGTAGCACAAAGAAATATGTAACTTTCTACCTTGATGCAGAAGTCCTCCATACCTGCAGGTCTGTGTCGATGAAAGACATGAATGTCCATAAGGTTTTCTAGGTTGTCCTGTAGAGTCTCACGATCCTGCCCTGTCTTTTTGTCAGCACTCTGGATGCTTTTGGCCTGCCAGTCTGTCCAGTAGATCCGAGCTCCATACAGAGTAAGCCCAAATGGGTGAGGCAAGTTGCTCCCGATCAATATCTGTCAATCCCAAAAGCAAATCAGCCAACTGCCAGGAACAAAGCAGGTTTTAAAAAATAGCAATGCACAGCTGCTTAGAAGCAGCAGTAGAATATACAAACTGTAGAGCAGAGCTTTCCAAACTTTTCATATTGGTGACACACTTTTTAGACATGCATCATTTCGCAACACACTCTTACAGCAGGGCACAAGGCAGGCAGTAGGACCTGCGCGGAATCACAGCAGGTTTGGAGGCAGCAAGGCACAAGGCAGGCACTAGGACCTGCGCGGAATCACAGCAGGTTTGGAGGCAGCAGGGCACAAGGCAGGCACTAGGACCTGCGCGGAATCACAGCAGGTTTGGAGGCAGCAGGGCCCAAGGCAGGCACTAGGACCTGCGCGGAATCACAGCAGGTTTGGAGGCAGCAAGGCACAAGGCAGACACTAGGACCTGCGCGGAATCACAGCAGGTTCGGAAGCAGCAAGGCACAAGGCAGGCGCTAGGACCTGCGCAGAATCACAGCAGGTTTGGAGGCAGCAAGGCACAAGGCAGGCACTAGGACCTGCGCGGAATCACAGCAGGTTCGGAAGCAGCAAGGCACAAGGCAGGCGCTAGGACCTGCGCAGAATCACAGCAGGTTTGGAAGCAGCAAGGCACAAGGCAGGCACTAGGACCTGCGCGGAATCACAGCAGGTTTGGAGGCAGCAAGGCACAAGGCAGGCACTAGGACCTGTGCAGAATCCTGGCAGGGCAGGTTTGGAGGCAGCAAGGCACAAGGCAGGCACTAGGACCTGCGCGGAATCCTGGCAGGGCAGGTTTGGAGGCAGCCAGGCACAAGGCAGGCGCTAGGACCTGCGCGGAATCACAGCAGGTTTGGAGGCAGCAGGGCACAAGGCAGGCACTAGGACCTGTGCAGAATCCTGGCAGGGCAGGTTTGGAGGCAGCCAGGCATAAGGCAGGCACTAGGACCTGCGCGGAATCACAGCAGGTTTGGAGGCAGCAAGGCACAAGGCAGACACTAGGACCTGCGCGGAATCACAGCAGGTTCAGAAGCAGCAAGGCACAAGGCAGGCGCTAGGACCTGCGCAGAATCACAGCAGGTTTGGAGGCAGCAAGGCACAAGGCAGGCACTAGGACCTGCGCGGAATCCTGGCAGGGCAGGTTTGGAGGCAGCCAGGCACAAGGCAGGCGCTAGGACCTGCGCGGAATCACAGCAGGTTTGGAGGCAGCAGGGCACAAGGCAGGCACTAGGACCTGTGCAGAATCCTGGCAGGGCAGGTTTGGAGGCAGCCAGGCACAAGGCAGGCACTAGGACCTGCGCGGAATCACAGCAGGTTTGGAGGCAGCAAGGCACAAGGCAGGCACTAGGATCTGTGCAGAATCCTGGCAGGGCAGGTTTAGAGGCAGCAAGGCACAAGGCAGGTACTAGGACCTGCGCGGAATCCTGGCAGGCCAGGTTTGGAGGCAACAAGGCACAAGGCAGGCACTAGGACCTATGCGGAATCTCAGCAGGTTTGGAGGCAGCCAGGCACAAGGCAGGCAGTAGGACCTGGGTGGAATCCTGGCAGGGCTCTGAGGCAGCAGCAGCCGCGACACACCCAGACACTGCAGCCAACACACTAACATGTCCCGACACACAGTTTGGAAAGCTCTGCTGTAGAGCAACTTTTCCCAACCTGATCCCTTTCAGATATGCTGGACCTTCAGGGACCTGGCTGAGAATTATTGGGGGGCACCAGGGGAAATGTCTAAGGCTGTAAACTGCCTCAACAATGCAGCCCAGTTTCTCCATACTTTTCACTATCTATAGTCTTCACTCAGAGGTTGTCCATTTGTCCCTTCAGAGGAGCAGCTGAACTCCTCTGGAAATCAGAAAAGGGCATATTGGATCAAAGGGAATACATGTATGTTTTCTGCAAACAAACACTGTATGTCTCCTATTTATCCTTTCCCAGAAGTCTTCAGTTCAACTTGGCTATCTTACCTTCCTATCACTGCCATCCAGGCCAGCATACTCAATTGTCTTCATGCCAGCATCTGCCCAGTATAGGTGTTGAGACTCATAGTCAATAGCCAGTCCGTTGGGCCAGGTCAGGTTGGAAGAGATGATCACCAAGCGATTAGAGGCATCCATTCCTGCACGCTCAATCTTCGGGTTAGCTCCCCAATCAGTCCAGTACATGAACCTGCATATAAATGCCCAAAATGGGGTGTAACTGCTGTTCCTTATTAATCTGACAATTGTTATTTAACTGCATTAGGGGGAAAAAGAGAACAGAACAGAAAAGAAAACGCTAAGCAGGTGAAGGCTTTCTCCTTTTGCAGTGGCTATTTTAGACCAGCGTCTGCATCTCCTAGTTTATCCATATTTGTAGTCAGGAAATAACTTAAAGAATGTGGTCAGACTGGGTGAAGATCACTGTGTATTTCTATATTTCATGGCACTGCCCATGACCCTGTTTCCTTGACCCAAACTAAGTATTTGCTTTCATTTGCCTACATGGTAGCAGCCTTCCACATGGCGTTGAATTACAAATTCCAGCAGCCCCAGCCAACATAGCCAAAAGTGAGGAATGCAGAAAGTTGTAGTTAATATCTTACACATTAGTCAAAAAGATTACATGTTACTCATCCCTATTCTGCAGATAACTTTAATATGGCCCTTCCTGCTTATTGTCTGTGGCTTGCTTGCTTGCTTGCTTGCTTGCTTGCTTGCTTGCTTGCTTGCTTGCTTGCTTGCTTGCTTGCTTGCTTGCTTGCTTGCTTACTTACTTACTTACTTACTTACTTACTTACTTATTTGTAACATTTCTTCACCACCCATCTCGTACAAACAACTCTGGGCGGGTTACAAGTGCATTAAAACAATAGAAATACCAATTTTAATAAGCAATCTCTTTATCATTACATAACAGTTATTTTTATATGACATGAAGCAAAGCATGGGATTTCTTAATACAACTAGATTTATCAGCAATACAGTAGAAGAATTAACGTAAGTTACTGATTCAAAGTTACTGATTGGCCTCTGATAACTAAAGATCTAATGTTGATGCTTGCGGTCTGATTTGTCCTTGGAATTCTTAACTTGGTCCAGTATGAAGATGAAGAGGGCAAGCTCATTTTTTAAAAGTCTATATTTAGTCCAATAAGGCTTTGTAGCCTGCTCAATGTTCAAAAAGCAGTCCTAATGTTAAATAATTATTTTTTAATAAGGCCCATAAAGAGAAGCAAGAATTAATAAGATCCAAGTGGCCTTCTACAAGTATCTGCAGCAAACAGAAAAGAGTTAAGCAGAATACCTTGTGTTCTCCATCAAAGACTAAAGACTTCATGTGCTGAACTCAGATGTTCCCCTTAGCTTTGCTTGTTTGTAAGAGATAACCCAAAAGTAGGCAACCCTGTGCCCTTCAAAAGATTTTCACTCATCCCCATAGCTACCATGACCAATGACAAAGGTTTGCATAACTTGTGGTCCAAAACTCAATACTAGATTGTCTATTGTCTATTCACAATACCAGAGAATACTAGATTGTCTATCCCTGAGCTAATCCTTTAAGGATACTGGGCAAACAGGATACTTATGGCTGGGTCTCTTAGTCTTGTTGTTTTATGAAGACCAGAAGTATCAGCACATAAGAGTTAACTCAACAGACCTTTCGAAAATTTATAACAGCAAACTCTCAGGGACAGCACTGTTATGAAGAATCAAAATGTAATGACATACAGGAATTGCAGCTATGCAGTCTTAAGGGAAAAGTTCTCACCCTCCAACAGGGTCCACCACAATATCTCTTGGTCTGTCTAAATTTTCCCATATTAGAACAGTCCTCATGGTCCCATCTATGTTAGATACCTCTATCCGATCTGTTCCTGCATTGAATAGAAAACAGAAAGAAAAATAATCAGCCTTAAGAACCAGAAGAAAGATCATAAAGGAAAACAATCCATACTGAAGTGTCATTTCTACTGCTATTCACACTCCATCACAAAGAGAACCAACAGGACAGACCAACAAAATGACTTCCTCAGCAGACCTACAAAGTATCCTCAGTCTAAAACAATCACTTCTGACCTCTACAAACTCTTTTTCAATTAATTTGATCAGCATATCTAACCACCCTTATTCAGAAACTATTGGTTCTATTAAAACCAGTAAAACACAGGATCAATTAACCAAAACCTTTCCTTTACTATAACCCTTCAGACTCAGGTTTGAATGCTTTTCTGTGTTCTTTTTGTCCATAAGAAAAACAAATTTACTTTGAAAGATAGGCTGAGGGTTCTGTCTACTGGAATATTTCAGTTTGGAAATTCGGTCCATAATTTCAATGATACAATACAAAGCAAGCTTTCACATTTGCATCTGCCAATGATACGGACAAACCAAGTACATCAGTATAAGATTAAAATGTCTAACTGAAACATTTCAAATAAAGTGGCATGCAGGGACATTTCTGCAGGAATAAATTGATATGCTGGAGATTTTCCTATTTCAGAACATTCCTTTCTTAAATTACAGAAAATGAGTTCATATTCCCTGAATTTCTATGCAACCTGTCCACTGTTCACGGGAAGGTGGAATGTTATTAAAGCCATCATGACCATAAGGTTTGAAAGAGTCCTATTCGTAAATGTAAATATATGTATTGGGAATGGACCAGTTAAGAATTTGGAAGGCAGTTTTTCAGTGAGTCGTTAGCTTTTAGCGTAGCAAATGAACTCTTGTACAGGGCAGCGGGCTTCAGTACCTGCATCTGTCCAGTACAACTTGTTGGTGACCCAATCAACAGCAAGACCAGCTGGGCTTTCAAGACTGCTGTCTGCCACAATCTAGCAGGAAACAAACACAAGGAGGAACGTTAGGGAGTAGTATTCCTCTGACCTGAAGCACTGCCTGACCTTTCTTGGACTATCAACATTCAGTTGTGGGGGAGAAAACCTGTCTAAATAGAGATCTGGAATTAATCCACTTTAAGACATATGCATAGAATAAGCTAAAGGTTCCCCCCGCACAGTTGTGCCGTCGTGTCCGACTCTAGGGGCCGGTGCTCATCTCCGTTTCTTAGCCGAAGAGCCAGCGTTGTCCAAAGATGCTTCCACGGTCATGTGGCCGGCATGACACACGCAGAACGCTGTTACCTACCCACCGAAGTGGTACCTATTCATCTACTTGCATTTGCATGCTTTCGAATTGCTAGGTTGGCAAGAGCTGGGGCGAGTGCGGGAGCTCACTCCGTCACGTGGGGCTAGGGAATTGAAACTCCAATCTTCCGATCGACAAGCCTGGCGTCTTACCCGCTGAGCCACCACACCCCTTATATGCATAGAATACCTAGAATGCATAGAATACATTCACAAAAAACAAGCATTCGAGCTGATTTGTTGAAAAACCCTGGAAAAACACAAATACTTGCTTCAAACATTATACCAAGACATGGTTTAATCTGGTTTACTGAATGAACCCAAATTGGTTCATTCAAGCCAAAATCAAACAAACCACATTATGCCTTTGTACAATGTGGGAACCTAGCTGAAAGATGGTTTAAGAAAAATAGTTTGTTTTTTAAAGACTTTATTATTATTTTTATCTGATCATTTAATTGCTTATTTTATTTTATATTTACACACCTTATTTGTTTTATTTTGTACCTGCATAGCTATGCCATCTTTGAACAAAGGTAATGCAATCTACAAAGAATTATTGAAACAAGAACATCAGAGTTACAGAGCAAAGTAGTGAAATCAAGATGATTAAACAGCTAAAAAACAGCTGTTTTTTTCCTTGAATAGGAAAGTGGAAGGCAAAAGGAAGAGGGGCCGACCAAGGGCAAGATGGATGGATGGTATTCTGGAGGTGACGGACTCAACCATTGGGGAGCTGGGGATGGTGACGGCCGACAGAGGGCTCTGGCGTGGACTGGTCCATGAAGTCACGAAGAGTCGGAAACGACTGAACGAATAAACAACAAAAAGTTGAAAAAATAAAATTTAAGATTTAGATATTTATAATGAGCAAAAATGGGTGTAACAAAACAAAAACCAAGAAGACAAGCAACTTGTGAACTTCCACTGAGCTTGTTTTTAAAAAATATTACCTCTTGGCCTGTTCCATTCCATTTTGCCCGACTAATGGAATCAGTGCTAACATCTGTCCAGTAGACATAGTCACCCTGTGCATCCCAGTCCAGAGCCACAGCACTGCGCACATCTGCCAAGGGGATGACGACATCAGACAGGTCTTCTGTGTCGAAGCTGATACGACGGATGTCCATCCTTCGGGCAAAAAGCAGGAACTTGTCAAGACCTGATCAAAGGTCGAAAGGTCTTCTTTTAATATCTCTAACAGAAAATTATGGTAACAAACACAAAAAGTGATCTTTGCACATCTAAGTTCTATTACATCCATGCCCTCTACATGGATGTAGAAGTCCAATCCATAATGCAGGCCAGACCTGAGCTAACTAGCAAATAGGTACAAAGCAGAAGGAAGTGAGCATATAATGTTGGAAGAGGGATTTTAGGATTAGAAGATAGAAGGACATGTTCTTAGATAAAACATCCCTGTATGAGGCAAAGGACATGACAAAGCAAAGTTAATTGGCAGTTCTGTCATTCTAAATATTAGGAAGAATATGAACCTTGTTGGATCAGACCCAGGACCCATCTATGCCACTTCCAACACTGGCCAGTCAGGTGCCTTTAGAAAGCCCAGAAAGAAGAAAAAATAAAGCAAACGCTGCCTTCATTAATGCTTCTAGCAACTGACTTTCCAAGGTACACTGCCTTTGAAGCTACAGGCTCAATGTAATTATTATAGCATTAGCAGCTGACAAACCCATATTCCATTAATATGCTAACTTTAAAAATCAATTGAGCCACAGGCTGTCACTGCATCTAGTGGCAAACAATTCTACAAACTATGCACTGTGTGGAAAAGCAATTGGTTGTGAACTGGCCAATTATTTCATTGAGTGACTTGCAGTTCTAATATGATCTCAATCCAATTTCTCTCTACCATGCATTCTCAACATTATTTTACAAACTTCCATAACCTTCCTATGCCAGCAGTCTTTTTAGTTGTTTGAGACAATTATACCGTAATTTCCAATTTAGCAAGAAACCATATGAAACTAAGAAAATTAAGTATTATTCCCCCAAGGCAAGAACTCCATCTTTCCTTACAGGGAAGATTCTCCAAACAGCAACAAAAAATCCAAATGACACTCTGCCATCAATTTCATAAACAGATTATAACATTGGCAATCTCTTGTCAACCCTTTCTCCACAACCCCCTCACATGAAAGTTACTGTTTCATTTAAATTCAATTTTGCTAAAATTCTTTAATCTCTCTCATGCGTGTGCACACACACATTTTATGAATACATAAACTCTTCATCATACTTACTCTGGGCACAAGTATGGCCGCCAGTCTTCCGAAAACCTGTGGGGCAGGCACAGGTATAGCCCTTGTTATTTGGTAAACACAGATGAGTGCAGCCACCATTGTTAGTTCCACAGCGATTTCTCCCTGCTCAAATAGCCAAAAAAAAAGAAATATAAATATAAATACACACACACACACACACACACACACACGTGTAAGAGGAACAAAGCCATGACCAACACAGGGGAAAAAAGCCAGAGATACAAGGAAGCCTGCTCTATTTTGGAACTGCTTCTTAATTTATTGTGCATTTTTATTTGTTTATTCCTGAAGTAGAAATATTCACCAGAGACATATATATCCTTTATATAGCTGAATACTTTTTATACTTTTAAATTATTTTTGTGCTACAACAAGCAAACGTATTGATATGCCATAGGCCACTAGTAATGGTCTTAAGGCCAATGGTAATTTTTATTATGTTGTTAATTTTAATACTACCAGGATAGTAAAGTGTGAATAAGATTAATGAGGATATTTATTGCAATCCAACGTTTGTCGACAATAGAATAGGTAGATTAATTAACAGTTAAAGTATACCTTAGGAAACCTTTCTCCAGGTATACAGAAATATGCCAACAGCAATAGTAGTAATATAACAACAACAACAACAACAATTGAAGATTTATCATATTATACCACCATTTATGAATTTCTGTGGGCAGCTGTTTGGCCACTGCTGCTAAGAAAATGTTAAGGCTATGCACTTTTACCTGGGCATATGTCTTTGGATATACTGCATGTTTCCTGAATGTACAGCACTGACTAAACAATTTGATTTGAATCACTAAGGTAATTTTTATATTCTACATAAAGTGACAGATTCAGGAAGTATTTGCTTGTCTGTATCTTGTGATAGAACACTTGTCTTTTAGCAATAATATCCTTGCCTTTTCTCTCTGCAGTTACCTGCTGGTTGGCGTTGAGGATGCAGAGTATGGATATCCATGGGGAAGTGAAGCTTGTTGCGGATGATCTCCTGATTTTTTCCAGTAAATTTGTTGGCACTGTTTATACTCTTGGTATGCCAATCTGTCCAGTACAGGCTATCTTCAAATACAGTGATAGCAAATGGATGTGGAAGGCCTGCAGCAAGAGTCCAGTAAAAGCACATGGAAAAGTTAAGGTCACCCTTTACTATTTCCAAAGGCTGCTTCTATCTCCGAGCCAATAAAGGTCTCTCTCTTTTAATAATACCCCTCCAAAACTAAACAAATCTGCTGCCGGCTTCTGCTGCTTTAGCGCTCCACAATGCCAGTTTTCCTGGAGATATAGACAATGGCTAGCATCATAATGCAATTTGCTGCTCGTCTTATATGTCCCAGCCATTGAGATTTTATAACTTGTTTATGAATATTGGTGGATATCAACCACAAGATATAGTTTTGAAAGTACTGCTGGCATTAGGTTGGTAGCAAAACAGATATGGGTCCAGAGCAAATGACTGAAGATCTGAGCTCTGGCACCAATGATCTGATTTGCTACACAGTATTGTGAGTTAGCCAGAGCATCCCTTAGTACTGCTGCTTATCCAGTAGCCAACAGTCCCAATTTCCTTATCTCACCTTGACTAATAACAGCCTTCCTGTTCTTTCCATCCAGATCAGCCCTCTCAATAACATGATGTTTGGCATCTACCCAGTACATCCGATGCCCTGCATAGTCAATAGTTAGCCCATTTGGCCAAAAGAGATGAGTGTCAGCAATAATGCGCCGATTGGAGCCATCCATGTTAGAGTATTCAATGCGAGGAGTATTTCCCCAATCTGTCCAGTAGATGGTACTATTGGAAAAGAGAAAAGATGTGAACAGTGGAAGTTCTTTGAAAGAATGACAGACATTGCTAAACTAGTGGCTGTTTTGGTGAGCAATCTAAAACTAAAGACATAATACAACTGGGGCTTATGAAAGCAAGCAAGGATAACAGATTCAGACTATGATTATGCACAACCATAATCTTTGTCAATCAACTATTAACTAGAACCCTTTGTCTTCACAAATGAGCACCTACAATGGCCTTCTTCAGACTGAGTACCCTCCAGATGAATGAAGTTAATTTTCCAGAATTTCTTAGCAAGCATGGTAATTGCTCAGAATTCTGGAAGTTAGTTCACACAACTGGAGGGCAATACGTCTGAAAAAGGCTGATCTATGCCAACATAGTTACATTACAGAACACAGGAGACCCCTAGGTCTATTAAAAAGTTCATTAAGTCCCAGTAAGTGGAATTCTGTTACAGGATGCTCCAACTTGAGTGTGTAGAGAAGGTGATTTTTGCAGATTCCTTCTTCTATCTGCAGATCCTCTAAAATGGGGAATGAGGTGTCATAGGGTGCCACGAGCAAGAAAAATAACAAGTTGGTAAAAATCACCAACTCCCCCTTTCCCCTCTAGTAGAAATCGTCACTAGTTCTCATGGCATTTTACAAATGGAAGGTATTTCATTTGTAGAATGGCAACTCTAGATTTGACCCCATACAAGTGGGGTCTTCAGACTCAGCAAGTTTCATCTGATCAATGAAGACAGCAAGCTGTGACTATCTCGTACTCACCCCTCCATGGGGTGAAGAGCAATTGCACGAGGTTTTTCTAGGTTCTTCCAAAGGAGCACCTTCCTATGTGTTCCATCCAAATTTGCCACTTCAATGCGAGATGTCCCAGAGTCTGTCCAATACAACTTGTCGTGGATCCAGTCAATGGCCAGGCCACCTAGGACCCAGAGGAAGGAAGCTTGTGGTAAGTAATGGTTGTGCAAGAATAGTCCCACTGAGCCATGGCTAAGGCTATCCTGTTCCATAAAAGGAAAATGGAAACAAGGTTCTTTCTCTTGTCACGTAAATCACTAAAACATTTAGGTTGCTATTTGTAATATCCATTATGCCCAACCCCCAATCCATTATAGCAGACCACAATATATACATATATATATATATTTTAAGCCATGGGCCACACCTAATTTTTGGATGGCTTGGTGTACTCCAAAACCCAGGTGGAGATAGGGGAAAGATTAGCATAGGTCTGATTTACACTTAAATGTAATTGAAGAGTAAATCAAATGCAATTCATTATATCCTATGCATGTATTGATGTTCCTCTTCTTCCCCAGTAAAACATATGATTTGGTGGTTACTTTGGGGGAGCTCTGAGGGCTGTAGCAAGGCTTTTGGGGGTCACATGCTACCCTGGAGGCTCAGGTTATGTAATTTTGCTACACACAGAGCTGCCATTTTGACTTCTGAAGCCACTGAAGACATTTACCTGGACTCTCCAGTCCTGTAGACACCACTTCTTCCACATTGCTACCATTCAGATTGGCCCTCATAATGCGGTCCAATGTGACATCAGACCAGAATACTAATTCCTTGCTATGGTGGAAATCCAGTGCAATAGCATTTTCAAGGTTGTTCAGAAGCAAAGTGTACTCTGAGCGGTGGGGTAAGACCTGCCGGATATCAATTCGATTGGCAAAAAGCAGCACAGGTTCTGGCCCTGAAGGATACAGGAAAAGAGATGTGAAAAGACTGGGATGGCTGGACACCAATGAGATGATGATGGCAGCACAGAATCAGCTCATGGATAGAAAACAAACACAGAAGCATTATATGCATTGTACGCCCAGAGTCCCCTTGTGGGGGGAGATGGGCGGTGATATAAGTTGGGAAAATAAATAAATAAATAAATAAATAAATAAATACGCATGCATGCATGCATGCATGCATGCATATTCACACCGTTTAGAATATATACCTGTATAGCTCCCTCCACTGTATTTTATTTGGCTATTCAGCAGTTTGCTAGAAATGTGGGAACCGGCATCCATGAAAAGTAATCGTTCAGTAAGTTCTTAGATAAAACCCCTTTGTTTTCATTGAGGTCTGAATCTGTAGTTCCTGTCCTGGAACTTAGCCTTTTCCTGGGAACTGGTGTAGCTACATTTTTATCTGTTTAAATTTATGAAATTTATACACCACCTCAGTCCAGTTGGACCCTAGGAGGTTTACAGTATAAATAATAATAATAATAATAATAATAATAATAATAATAATAATAATAATATAGTAATGGAAAAATAGAAAACAATATATCAATAAAATAAAACTTACATAATTGCCCCCAGAATCAATCCTGCAAGGCTATCCATAAAAGCCAGGTCTTTCCAACTTTCTGGAAAGCCATACGAATGCCGTCCTCCCGTAACCTGACTTCTCAAAAATCAGGTAATTCCATATCAGAGGGGTATAAAAAGCTCTGTCATAGAATATTCCTGGCACAGGAAAGGGCCTGTCCATGGTCTGATCACTTCTAGAATACCTGGAAACAGCCCATTCCAAGGCTGGAATGTTCTATGAGAGAAAGTTTGGAATACCTCCATACTCCACCAAAAAACCTTATGACAACATGCCTGTTACTTGGCTCAGAAGCCTGAAAGCCTTTTGCAAATGAATTTTTGCTGAAGTTTAAGCGCACATTTTTTTTCCAGGTGTCTTACCTGATATGCTAGGACAGGGGTAGGAAATCTGTGCCCTCCAATTACTGCTGAACTACAATGCTGGGAGTTCCAGTTTGGTAACATCTAGAGGGCCACTGATCACTCACCCTTGCACTAAAAAAGGTAAAGGTTCCCCCCACACATTTGTGCAGTCGTGTCCGACTCTAGGGGCCGGTGCTCATCTCCGTTTGTTAGCCGAAGAGCCAGCGTTGTCCGAAGACGCTTCCACGGTCATGTGGCCGCATGACGCGCGTGGAACGCTGTTACCTTCCCACCGAAGTGGTACCTATTAATCTACTTGCATTTGCATGCTTTCGAATTGCTAGGTTGGCAAGAGCTGGGGCTAGTGCGGGAGCTCACTCCGCACGCAGGGCTAGGGATTCGAACCTCCGAACATGCGATCTTCCGATCGACAAGCCTGGTGTCTTACCTGATGACACTAGTACCAACCAAATTGTCAGCAACATATCTAGAGAGAACCATTATTATCACATTTTCTATTTTCAAAAGGAGCATGCAGCTGGGGGAGGGAAAAAACAACAACCCAAAACACCAGTCCAGCTTTTCCCAACCTAATCCTGTCCAAAAGTGTTGGATTAGGAGTCCCACTGAATCTAGTCAACGCATCCCAAAACGTATTGTCAAGGAATAATGGAAGCTATATTCTAGCCCAACTAGAGTCATTGGGCTCAGGAAAAGCAGACTAGTCTGTTACGCAAGCAGCAACTGAAAATTAAACACCGTGGAGAAGCTGAACCCATGAACTAGGCCAGCAGTCTTCCATTAGACGCGGCTGCTGGATTCCAAGCACCGAACGTTCCTCAGTGCCTGGAGCTGAAGGTCCTCCCTTACCCAGTGCTTTGCAGCTGCGCTTGTCTGGGCGAAGTTCATAGCCCTGCTCACACCAGCACTGGAAACCACCCGCACTGTTGGTGCATCCCTGACTGCAATAACCTTCCTCTGCGCATTCATTCACGTCTGGAATAAGAAAAGGGTAAAGAGTTTGGTTTTGGATACTCTGGTACATATTTATTTATTTTACAGATTTACTGTATATGGCCACCTATCTTGTAAAGCGCAACTCTGGGCGGCTCACAACAATAATAAAACCAAAACAGTAAAAACAAGGCAACCCAGAAAACCAAGCACCCAACCCATCATCTCCAGTCCATCAATCTACACAATTCATAATCTACACACATTATGAATGAAATAGGACAAAGAAAAAAAGAACTCAGTCAGATTAGCAGATTTTCTACTCTAGGTGCTTCAAAACAAGGCCATTATACGCAGTTGTTGGTTTCAATCCTAATTTTTTCAGAAATTAAGGAAATTCTCTTTCCATTGGAATCTTCCCCATTTTTCTATGGATTCTACCTTGCTTTTTTTTAAATGACTATTAAGACAGAGTTGGCAAGGAGTCTTTGATTGGTAGTGCTAGGATCAACTGTTCAGAAGCACCAGTACCAATCAAAAAGTCCCAAATAGTTATACAGTTGAACTTGGTCAATGCCAGTGCCTGTCAGTGACTTGACCTTGACTTTGGCAAGGACAATTCCATTCCTAGTCATACCTACAGATGCACTAAGCGTTGAGGCTGCTTACCGTGACATGATCTACCATCCTCCAGAAGCCTGTAACCTGTGTGGCAGGTACACTGCACTATCCCGCGAATCATCTGGCACTTCTGGGCACAGTCCCCATTGTTGACATCACAGTTTTCCTCTCCAGTTCGAGGACCTGTGAAATGATGAGAGGTGGACAGTGATTGTAACACAGCCCTTCTTTTAGAATTTTCCTCTTATCTAGGACACATTATGAAAAATGCCCAATGTAGTAGTCAGGAGGGAAAAAAGACTTCTGCTGTTCTCAGGTGGAAAAAGAGACCCCATATTTCACACAAAGAATTGCTCCTACTTTGTCAAGAAAGAAATAATTCCTATATCTTAGCTGAAGCCTAGCTCGGCTCTTCAATATATATCTGGAAGGCCATATTCTTCCACAAACAGTCTGCTCTCTTACGTCCGTAAAAACAACCCAGAAAGAACAGACTAGGGTTTGATGAGATAATATAGGAAATAAAATTTCTGAGGCCAATAGTAAGGCTCTTTCTGACCCTCTTGTCTTCTATTCGTCTCTCCTAGAGTTTCTTCCCTTGTTGCTTTACTGCTTTCTTTCTCCCAGCAATCCCACCCTCCTTCCCCCGATCTCTTAACTCCTTTCCTTCCCTGAATATAGTGGACTCTTAATCAATTCCAATGAAAACTGACAGAGGTCAATTACTCTATTGCCACTTCATTTTCCCTCTTGTCCTCCGATTCCTCAGCAACAAGCCCATACTGGCAAGGAGTGAAAATGCCACGGGTTAGGTCAGAGTACTACCCCAACTTCCAGAATATTCTTACCTGCAACTTTGCTCTGGAGAGCTGTACCTAAAGACGCACAACGGGCTACTTCAGAATGCGCTATCCAAGGAAATAATTGTTTTCTTTTCACGGTTGCCCATCTATTTATTTATTTATTTATTTATTTATTTATATTTGTATTTATACCCCGCCCATCCCCTCCCTAACGGAGGACTCTGGGCGGCTTACATACATCGTTATACATCAAATTATACAGTGTTCTTTCATTATACAATTCGCACGTAAGGGGAGGGGGTAAGGGAACCGGCTCTTCCTGGCTTTCCAGACTACATGTCCCAATGTGCCTTGCGTTGGAGCCGGCTGCTGACTTCCTGTAGATGTTTGTTGCTTCTGGGATCTGCAGCCATTCGAAAGATCTTCCATCCGATGGAACCTGACCCCAGACAGGACAGGACGCCAGCATATTTTCCCACTTTAAGGTGGTACCCAATTTATCTACTTGCTAAGCTTTCGAACTGTTGGGTCGACAGGAGCTGGGACTAGCAACGAGAGCTCACCTTGTTCTGCGGGGATTCGAACTGCCGACCTTCCGACCGGCAGTCCTACAGCTTCAGCGGTTTAACCCGCTGAGCTACCGTGTCCCATTAAATCTTGCTCAGATTAGCTCATCTCCACAGAAAGTGGGATCAAGACCCTCTTTTTTTCACCTTGTATATGTTGATGAGTGACATCCCTACAATCACACCCTGCAGCCTCTAGAACTAACTTGCAAATCAGTTGTGAGCACACATACTGAAGTTAGTACGGGGGAACTTACGGCAGTTTTGGACAGGGCTCTCATCACTGCCATCCCCACAGTCGTTGGCACCATTACACAGCTTCCGTTGGCCAATGCAGCGCCCGTTTCTACACAGAAATTGGTCAGGGGAACATTGTGGGATTCCTGAAGGGGAAATTTTCAAAATTATAAAACCAACAGCTGAACTTGGCACAGATACAAGCGCAGTAAAAGGCATTCCGTTTTAGGGTTTTTACCCGAGTCCTCACAGTCTTCCTCATCGCTGTAATCAGAGCAGTCGCCCTCCCCGTCACAGCGCCAAGACAGGCGGACACAGCGGCCAGATTTACAACGGAACTGGTCGGCTGTGCACATAGAGGTAGCTGAGGAAATAAACATGAGAAGGAATTTCAAAATGGCTTCACAACCCGCTTTTCTACTGCCCCAACGGCTGCCCCTAGGCTGGACCTGACTTAAAAGTCCCAGGGTACTCACTGCAGTTTTTCTCATCCGACTGGTCATCGCAGTCAAAGTCACCGTCACATCTCCAGCCAGCATTAATGCACAAGCCGCTGTTGCACATGAACTCTCCAGAGCGGCAAGGCTGGTGAGAGGCTATGGAGATAAAGTAGCATATGGTGATTCACGCTCCTCTGAGCCCCAATTAAGCCCAGGAGATTCAGTTTGCTAACTAGAGGGAAAGCTGAAAAGCTTCTATTTTGAACATTGGAATGACAGGTGCCCATCACAAACTTTTTCTGTTACTACTTCTACCGGGAGGCACATCTGACCAGAAAACAGCACAGCTTCTTTCACTGCTGCAAATCACAATAGATAGTATTTGATTTTTTAATTATTTTTAATTATATTTTTATCCCACCTTTTATTACATATACAGTATATTTCCGTCTTGAGTTGCCCAGTATATTATAGTTTTATCCTGTGTGTGTGTGTGTGTGTGTGAGAGAGAGAGAGAGAGAGAGAGAGTACACCAGTGTTTCTCAATTTTGGCAACTTGAAGGTGTGTGGACTTCAACTCCCAGAGCTGAAGATGCTGGCTGGGGAATTCTGGGAATTGAAGTCCACACATCTTCAAGCTGCCAAGGTTGAGAAACACTGGTGTATACCATAAAAATAAATGGCAGGATAAAAATATAGTATACTGGTCAACTCAAGCAGCGAACATACCTAATACTCCTTCCTCCTCCTATTTTCCCCACAACAACAACCCTGTGAGGTGAGTTGGGCTGAGAGAGAGTGACTGGCCCAAGGTCACCCAGCCGGCTTTCAGGCCTCAGGTGGGACTAGAACTCTCAGTCTCCTGGTTTCTAAGCCAGCACCTTCACCCCTTCAACCAAACTGACTTTTTTGCAGTTCCAATATCTAAATAGCCTCATATCTACTATCCCTTAATTTCCAACCGAGCAAGCAAGGTTGTGAAGAAAGCAGCTCTTCGCCAAGCAGGCCCAAGGGCAGTTCTTACTCTCCTCAATCCAATCCTAGCCAGGGTTAGAGTTAGGAAGGGCCCAGCAGGGTCCATAATAGATTGGTGTACCCAGGAAGTGTCTTTCAAACAAGCATTCTCCCTTGCACATTTGGATGACATCACCTTATGGCATTGCCTTATCATCCAACCAATTTTTGTGAATGGATAGGCAGAAAAGGGAACCCTAAGGCTCAGCGTTGTCTCCGCATCAACACCTGGATGATCATACAGTGAATTCAACAAATTTCCCAACGTCTTCTTGGTCATCCTCTAGCAGCAATCGATGGATGGCTTCCCCATCCAAGCCAGGAGAGGCTCTTATGAGCCAGCCTTGTGGCTGGAAGGATTTAGGATCAGCTCTTTATTTTTTTAACTGGATGAGAGTGAATTCAAAAATGCTTTTCATGAACAAGAGAAATTTTGTGTGATTGGTATGAAAAGGTCTCTTGCAAATCAAAATATTATGAAGTCTACGTTTTTCTGCTTGATAAATTATCGGGTAAAATATCCTATTCTGACAATTCAAGAAAGTTGTTTAACACACTCTGCTCTAATCAATGCATCATTAGTAAGTGATGCCAACAAAATATTTGAAAAAAATGTAAACAAAGAACAAAGAGTGTAATTACCTTTATTTTATTTTCTTAATGTTATATTAGTTGTGTGGACAGGATAATCTTCCAAAGTGCCCAATAACCAGTTTTCAAATTATAGGTGGTAGTGGTAGGAGATAAAGGGTTCTTAATGAAACTGATAAGCCCCAGCTCTGATTCTTTCCCAGTTTTAGCCAAATAATAGTGTTTTAGGCTTCCTGAAAGATTTAGTTTAAGGGGCTGTCATCAAAGGGAAGAAAGCTATCCAGACCTCTTCTGTCCCTTCTATGATTCAGCCATTGAATGTGAGTGGATCTGGAGCACAGTTGGAGACAGTGAGTTGGAGAGCAGACTGCCCAATTTAGCCAGGCACATAGTTGTAAAAAGATCCAAGAAAATTGAGAGGGATGCTTGAATAGTGGGAGGGGCCAAATCTTGCCTGCCCCGAACCTTCTAAAACAGTAAGTAAAGGGAGTCAATATAAAATATAGGGATATCGTGTCAGAACCTTCCTGTTCACCAGCTTGGTACTTGTGTGGGACACAAAGTATGTTTACAAACTAATATTTCCTAATACCTGCAACAAAATTTGATGTCTTGAAAACATTTAATATCACAAACAAAAATTATTCTCTAGCCATCAAGCTTGCAGACTTATGGCTGAAGATATGCAATCACTTTGTCTTGTATTATACTCAGATATCTATTACAGGAAACCTGGGTCAAGGATATCAGAAGCTGAGTTAAAAAAAATCACATACTTCTCACCCAAGGTTCAAATTTCTATCCTCCTCCAATTCCTTAATGTTTATACAACCCACATTTCCTCACTCCTTTCTTGTCTTCTTAATTCCAAGAAAACCCAGCATGGCAAACAAAACTCCTAGAAGCAAATTTATGCACCGTCTGGATTTATACCATTTGATCTGAGTCTGCAGGCCCTTGCCCCAAGTAACTTACAGCAATCAGATTCATCAGACCAATCCCCACAGTCATCATCTCCATCACAGTGGTAAATGTCCAGGATACAACGCCCATAGGCACACTGGAATTCCTCCAGGCTACATGTTGCTGCTGGAACATCTGATGCTAAAAAGGGAGTAAAGAAAAAGTAAGGTTAACAAGAGATTCCCTGGACTATTCTGTGATTCTGGTGATGCCCAAAATAGAAAGCCAAGCAGACAAAGAGGTAAGCACCATGCACAAGTTGTCACTACACTGAAAGTTATCAAACTCTAGCTGTAGTTTCCCTCGCCCCACTGCAAAAAAAAAAAAAGCCTGCTAGGTAAAATTATGGTTTTTGAACAGAGCATTCATCGCTTCATAAAAATCCATCCACAATAAGATCTTCCACCATTCTTTAAGATTACTCCATGTTACAGCCTAGGAAATATAAATCAGGAAGCTCTTACATATTCAAGCTGTTTATAGTGAGTGGCATAGATCTCATGTCTTATCATATCCCCATTAGGACATTTGATTGATTTATAACAGGCAGTGGCCTATGGCCACTTACCAAGCAGTATCTGATACTAGGCAGTTTTACCCATCAAGATGGCATCATGCATAGAATTAGCACATTGAAAGTTGATGGGGGCATACACAAGGTTCTCTATACACTGACATACAACAGGGATTATGCAATTGAAAAGCAGCGTTTGTGAATATGAAGCACACCTTTATGGATATGGACAGTAACGAAATCCACTGAGCAAATCCACATAGACACTTTCATAATAAACACAAAAATAGCACATGTCAGTAGATTTATCACATATTCAATTCCACCACTGATTTTATCTTACATTTACTGCAATTATTATCTATGCACTCTAATGTGAAGACTCATTTGTGACTGACCACAAGCATTCCAGTGGCTTCTCTTGTGTTCAAGAGAATGAGGGCATGGTGTTCTCCAAAAGCCTAACAGCAAGCTAACCTCCAAGATAGCTTCCAGGCATTACAGAGCTATAATTTTCTCTATCTCTGGAGATGACTATGCAAAGGTTTGCAATTAGCCAAGTTGTATGATTGAACAGAGGAACTGTTCATTTGAGGATTTCGTTCTACCAATGCTGTTAAGCAGAAGTCACCATGAACTGCGGTGGCAAGCCTTTGAAGAGTACCGTTTATCTCAAAATTATGCCAGGACAAACATTTCTCTCTCTCTCTGTTTTGTATAAGAATTCTTCCTAGGCACATATAACATTAGTGCAGAACTCAGTATAATTTAAGACAAAAGATTTACAATGCTGCCCTTTCTCCAAGGCAATTAAGCCCAGAGAGCAGAATTCTTGGTGCTGGATAGTCAAACATCAACAGACTGCAAGATTTAAAGTTTTGAAAAATCAGTACTGCAACAGAAAGGCAGCTTTAGAAAGATGTCGAAGCAGCAAGACCCCAGCAAAAACATTCAGGTACAAATGACTCTTAACAGCATCTGGATCACACTCTGGCTCTGCATCTGCTTTCAATTACAAACAGTAAGAAGCAGGGGACTAAGAAGAGCACAAGAGGTGGTAAAGTACATCTGAAATCAGAACTCTAGGAGTTCTTAGCTACCTTGAGTGCCCTCTGGTTAGAACTATGGGATATACATCAAATTGACAATAATTGTAATAATAGTCCAGCATATGTAGAGGGCGCCATGTTGGGGAAGGCTGGTTTAAACTGAGGGAAAATTATTTATTTGTTTCTGTGGGTTTTTTCTTTAAAAAAAGAAAGCATTAGACTTTTACAAATATACAGAACTAGAAGAGCTTGTTAATCTCACTAAGCCATGCCTCTAACACAGCTAGGTTCCTGAAGAAAATACATA
This sequence comes from Charina bottae, assembly GCA_023362775.1. Lineage (NCBI taxonomy): Eukaryota > Metazoa > Chordata > Lepidosauria > Squamata > Charinaidae > Charina > Charina bottae. The sequence continues at coordinate 152,312,750 of JALMGJ010000001.1, read as the reverse complement.
TTTTAATAACCAGCAGGAAAAGTACAGCCAATGGAAAGGGGAGAGTGAAACTGGCTTCCTCTCCAAGACTTTCCTGGCTCTGAAATCTTTACAGCTCTGGCTGTTTGCCAGCTCTCATTATCTGCGAAGATAAAAGACAATTCCCACCACAAACCACCCCCACCCCCCTGTATTCCCCACCCTTGCCCTTCAGGAGCTGGATGCTTTTATAGTCCTCTCCCTCCAAACCTTTTGAAGTTTCCTCCTATCTAGAACTTATTATGAAAAATGTCCTTGAGGCATGAGTGGGGGAGGAGGAGAGTCCGCCTGCCTGCTGAGAATCCAGTTACTTCTCAGATATGGAAGGAAGGGCATAAAGAGAGAACCCAATGAAAATGTGAGGTGATCTGTAAAGGGAGCAATTCGCAAAGGCTGGAGCTGGCTTCCCTAATATTCTTGCAACAAATATTTAAAAAGTAAGTAAAGGGGTGTTTGAAATGGATGGTTCAAGTGCACCCAGACTGGGAGAGAGGCCAGAAGTCATCCATCAAAATAACTTCCTCCGATGTTGGGGTGGGGGTTGCCTAAATTGAACGATATCCTCTCTCATCATTTACTTTATTATAGCCACTTTGTCAAGCGGACTCAAGGTCCAGTTCAAAGTCCTAATAATCAGAAAACAAACAGAACTCTCTCAGTCTACCAGAAGATACTACATGGCTACAAAACAAAAAATGTAATAGCCTTCACAAGATAGTACTTGCAGAATACTTTGTTCCTACCTCCTCTCCTTTGAACAAAATATTATCTCCAACATAATTCTGTTTCTGTGTGGTTTTGGATTAAGAATATGAATGGAATTTGTGATTTGGTCAATTCCTTTCCAGGCTCCATTTAAGACACTCATTATCACACATAAAATCTTGTGTGTTTTACACCCAAATTACCTGTAGGACTACCATCTGAAATCTAGGTTCTTTTATCTTTTATCCTAGGCTGCTCCATCCCAGTTGATGGAGGATGACTACCAAATTAAGACTTCACCCAAAGGGAAAATAAATTTAAAATGTGGAACAAACAATAGGCAAACTTGTGACTAGCAACAGAAAAATAATGGAAGCACGATAAAAAAACCCCATACATTTAAAGGAAAGATATATGAATAATAAAATTATGGTTCAAATGAAGCAATTGCAGTGCAACTGCATAAACTCATAATAAACAGGAAATAAAAACAAATAAAAAACAATCAATGATAAAATGAATATTAGTACAAATCAGGAAAAAGTATATAAAATACCAATCCTTGATAACCCAGCTTCCAGTGTAAGCACACTTTAGCATTCCAAATATTTAAGCATAAAGGAAAACATTTTATCTACCATCCCAAAGGACTCAAAACCTTTTGACAGTGTTCAGGTTCAAATAAAAATGCCAAGAGTTCAGTTCCAAAAGTTAGAAAAGTTCAGAAATGAACAAGATCTAAAGAGGATTTTTTTCCTATCATCTAAACAACATCAAAGAATAGAATACTGTAGCCCGTTTCCCCATCTTGGGAAGGAGGCTAAAAGGTTAGAGTTAGAAGGAATTCAGGAACGTGTCCCCCAGTCATCCAAGAAGAATTTTGTCTTTTATCTGTGTCATGACTTTCATTCACTCTTTTATCACTTAGTGACAAAGGCATGCCATCTCATGATCTGATTGGCTACTGTGCATCTGTTCTCCTCCTCCCTCCACCACCCAATTTACTGGTTGCTATTTTTTTAAATTTTCATTGGTGGTTCGTTACATCCTAGGGCCTACCAATTAAAAGTGACACTATATTGATGGATTGTTAGACCAAAACATTACAAATTTCTTTCATCCTTGCCTTCTTGACTCTCCTATCATTAACAAAAATCATAAAATCCGCCAGCTCCTAATTTTCTGTTTTTGGAGCCCTCCATTTTCATCCACTTACTCGATTATTTACAGATTGTCAAACTGTACTTCTTACCTTAGTGTCAGAAACCTTCTGTATAGGGCAAAACTTAGAAACAAAATAGAGATAAGTCTATAATATACTGTACCAACAAAGCAAAATAAAATATACCTCTCAGTTGATATGTATATTGATTCTCACTGATACACAGTAAAATTAATCAAAACTGATGCTAAAGGTCAAGGTTACTGGAACTGGATAAAAACAGTCTTGTGTTAAAATAACATGTTTGCCAAGTCAAAGTATTGCATACATGAGAAACGTATTGATTTTACAACAATTACACAACATTAAATGTATTTAAGCAACCCTAATGTAAATCAGAGTACGTGACATCATCATCATCATCATCATCATCATTGGCGATCACTCGTAGCCGAGTAAGATTGTCTTCCAAAGGTAAAATTTTAACGGTGGATCCGTAAGTGGCTATAAAGGCCAATTCTGGATCCGCACAACCTCCCACAATGAGGGCATAGGTTTCCGGGTGGGAGACGGTCATGATGAGGGTTTGCCTGACGTGCCTTCCTTTTAGCTCTTTTCTCCCTTTCGCCCTGCACTCGTGCTTCTTCAAAGTCCATAGCGCTTTTAATAAAGGCTGACCTCCAATTGAAACGCTCATGAGTTAGGGCTTCCCAGTTCTCAATGCTGATATTACATTTTTTTAAATTAGCTTTGAGAGTATCTTTGAATCTCTTTTGCTGTCCACCAATATGACATATAACTTCTTAAATAAATAGGTAAGAAAAATCACAATTGAAAATGATGTAGGTTTCTTTTTAAAATGGGATTTAAAATTCTTGAACTTTTTAGTGGGGATTCTGCAATGAAAAGTCTGTAAGAATTTTCCATCCCAGTATAACTTCTTCCATTTATCAGGATCCATCTAAAAAAGCATTACCATGGGAGAAGATGTTACTCTTTTAAGACAGAAATAAAAGAACAGCATCAACAGCTGTAGTAACCGATACCCATGATCATTTCAAAGCTTAGAAGCAAATGCTTTTATCAAACGAAGGAAGGGTGATGTCATTTCAAGTAGTGCTTTCCACGGAGGAGTGAGATCTTGGCAAAATGCCTGCAGAGATTTGCCCTACTAGTCTATATTTTTTAATCCTACTCGGCAAGGCTAAGGCACAGTAGGTGCTTACATAATGAAAGAAAACACTGGCACATGTTCACAGAAGCAGAACACGGGGCTTAAGTGCTAGAGGCAAAAAGAAAGAGAGGGGACTTACGGCAGTTCTCTTCATCAGAGCCGTCCTTGCAGTCAGTATCACCATCACAGAACCAGTGTTCGGCTATGCAGCTACCATCACTGCAGCGGAACTCTTTGTCTGAACACTTTCTCATATCTGCAGCAGAAAGAATAGCTTATGGGAAAGCTCATTTCCTCCCTCCCTCCCTCCCTCCCTCCCTCCCTCCCTATCAGCTCTCACAGCTGCAAGTGAAAGTTCTTTAAAATCTATCACATTCCCAAACCTTCCAATATGGCAATTGCACAGAAAAATTACTGTTTGCTTAGCATGGATATTTACAAAGGCCTAGGTAAACTGAGGGGGCGTGGTGGCTCAGCGGGTAAGATGCCAGGCTTGTTGATTGGAAGATCGCAAGTTTGGAGGTTCGAATCCCTAGCCCCGTGTGAGGGAGTGAGCTCCCACCAACCTAGCAATTCGAAAGCATGCAAATGCAAGTAGATTAATAGGTACCACTTTGGTGGGTAGGTAACAGCATTCCGCATGCATCATGCCGGCCACATGACCGTGGAAGCGTCTTCGGACAACGCTGGCTCTTCGGCTAACAAACGGAGACGAGCACCGGCCCCTAGAGTCAGACACGACTGCACAAATGTGCGGGGGGAACCTTTACCTTTAGATAAACTGAGGTTGTACTTCAATATAGTTTGATCTGGCATGGAAGAGACACAGCGCAACCCCCAAACACCCCAATTTCTCAGCCCAGCAAGCTAAACATCTCAGCTCTTTCCTCTGAGCCTGCAGCCTAGATGTATCCTAATCTCATCTTTTCCCACAGCCCTCAAAGCTGCCAGAAATTGTAACACCAAACTGCAGTTGCAAATTATCAAGAAATGGGAAAGGAATTAAAACGGGGGGCTAAACTTCTTTTAGGCATTCTACAACAAATCTCTCCCCCTCAATCTTGGCCATTACAGTGACACTACCATCTCATCTTGTTGCTTCAGTTGCAAGTTGGGCTTTCACCTTGGTTCTGTAATTAGCCTCTTGCATTGATGGCATCATAGTCTTCATGCAAGAGCAGTGAAATATATGATCTTCAGCCCACCATGTTAGGACTGAAACCCATGCAAACTCTTTTCTAATCATCTGTGCTACAAACATCTTTGTCATGTAATGTGGCACTCCAAAGTGCTAGATTTTGGACCTATCACAACCAGGTTACTAACCACACTGCTCGTCACTGTTGTCTCCACAGTCATTGTCACCATCGCAGTGCCACAGGCTGCGTATGCAGTATCCATTCTGACACGAGAACTCGTCCTCCTCACATTCCCGTGGAGCTGTAGGAGCACAACCCAGAAAAAGAAAACATGTCAAACACAGCATTGTGGTTTGCTCAGCCAACAGAAGTCTCTATACTACCAGACATTTGGGGAACATCTATTAATTTAATTCTTCATTGTAAATTTAATCTGCTCATTTGAGTTCTCTGAACAGATTATAAGACTATTTAAAAAATGAAATGAAGTAAGAAAATACATTAATAAATAGCTCATGTCATTGAGAATACAACTGTTGGTAAACATATTGAATAAATAGCACAGGAAATGTGTAAGATTTATAAAAGCTTGAGCTCAGTGTAATGCAAGTTTCAAAGCATCTTTTGATAAGAGATACACACCTGTGGTTAGAACTCACCAATTAGGAAAAAGGCAGCACAAGAAGACAACTTTCAAGAGTTTGAAGAAGTGTGTCCCACCTACCAAAAGTCACATTTTGCAGTACACCAGGGAAGACCACAATACCTAAATTACTGAAGTTAGAGCAAAACCCACATAACTGCATAATCTTCTACGATACACCATCTATTCTCAAAGCTACTCTGCTGCTTAACCATCTACAAATGCCGACTACAGATCCACCAGTGGCAATCTGTTTGCTCTCGCAAAATGATTCTGCATTTAACATACGGCAGTCCTGCTCATCAGAATCATCCTCGCAGTCGTTGTCTCCATCACAGACCCATGAACGACGGATACATTTGCCATTGTCGCAGTGGAAATCCAAGGATGAACAAGTAGGCAGCACTGGAATGTAAGGAGAAAAAGAAACAACTAAGAACATTCAATATGTTGCAATACGTTTACTTTTTAAATCTTAAATACATGTGCCAAGGAAGTAACAGTAGTACTACTAATAATTATAATATATAATTTAGTAATAATTATAATTATAATATATAATTTAATAATAATTATAATTAGTACAGTAGTACTAATAATAATAAATAGAAGGGATGGGAAATACTGCCGTATTAATCACTTCTCAAACTTGTTTAATATGCATTTTATTTCTTCTTAAAATCAGTTTCTACCCCAAATAACAACTTGGTTATATCACTGAAAGTAAGTTAAAATTATGCTAAAAGAACAGCCAGATAATATTGTAGAGATTACTGAAAGTTATGCCAATAGGCACAGAAGTAATCAGATCGATTTTAGTCTATTAAATGGGAAAAAGCAGTCAGTCTCTCTCAATATAGTGCTCATTTGAAATTGTGGTGGATTTAGAGAGACATGAATTTTCAAAATAGGAACATAGGCTCTGGCCAACATCCTACACTTATGTTTTATTTTGTACACTCACACGGCAATACAAAAGGGCAAGTTCTCTGTATCTGTTAATTACTTCAGTCCTGAAGATCTGCCCCTCTGTCATTCTGCTCTGAACACTAGTCCACTTCTTTCAAAAAACTGAAAATACATTCATTTCTCCCTATCATGTTATACCAAAACAACTTCTAAGTTTTCCAGTGCCAGCAAAAGAGCACAAAGCAGGAATGTCAGATTTTCCATTGCAACACTTCCAAACAATAGTGCCACAGAATATTGGGGAACAGATATATCCAGTTTCCAGTGATCTGCACTCCAAAGCACAAAATGGAAAAAGCCTTATATCTGAATCCTTAGAGCAGAGCTTTCTAAACTTTTTATGTTGGTGACACACTTTTTAGACATGCATCATTTCGCGACACACTCTTACAGCAGGGCATCATTTCGCGACACACTCTTACAGCAGGGCACAAGGCAGGCACTAGGACCTGCGCAGAATCCTGGCAGGGCAGGTTTGGAGGCAGCAAGGCACAAGGCAGGCACTAGGACCTGTGTGGAATCACAGCAGGTTTGGAGGCAGCAAGGCACAAGGCAGGCACTAGGACCTGTGCGGAATCCTGGCAGGGCTTGGAGGCAGCAGCAGCCACGACACACCCAGACACTGCAGCTGACACACTAATGCAGAGCTTTCCAAACTTTTCATGTTGGTGACACACTTTTTAGACATGCATCATTTCGCGACACACTCTTACAGCAGGGCGCAAGGCAGGCACTAGGACCTGCGCGGGATCACAGCAGGTTTGGAGGCAGCAAGGCACAAGGCAGGCACTAGGACCTGCGCGGAATCCTGGAAGGTTAGGTTTGGAGGCAGCAAGGCAGAAGGCAGGCACTAGGACCTGCGCGGAATCCTGGCAGGGCTTGGAGGCAGCAGCAGCCACGACACACCCAGACACTGCAGCCGACACACTAATGCAGAGCTTTCCAAACTTTTCATGTTGGTGACACACTTTTTAGACATGCATCATTTCGCGACACACTCTTACAGCAGGGCGCAAGGCAGGCACTAGGACCTGTGCGGAATCACAGCAGGTTTGGAGGCAGCCAGGCACAAGGCAGGCACTAGGACCTGCGTGGAATCCTGGCAGGGCTTTGAGGCAGCAGCAGCCGTGACACACCCAGACACGGCAGCGGACACACTAACGTGTCCCGACACACAGTTTGGAAAGCTCTGCCTTAGAGTCTCCCCCACCCAAGAGGATGAAAAAGGTCTGCATCAAAATGTAAAGGTGTAAAAGTGAGGTTTTCTGTTTCCTGCCCCCCACCAATACTCCATCCGATTCCCCTCTCCATTGGTTAATAGCATTCTATGGTCACTGGATGTCTACAGGCCACACTGAGCTGCTTTGGAGGTTCTTCCCCCTTCATTCTTTTAAAAATTTAAAGATATTTTATTCTGGTGCCTCCTTTGAAATTTCCTGCTTGGCATATGCAATAGCCATCCTTTCCTCTGAAGACAAAATACAAAAAGAATAACAACACATGTAACCTCGACACATGGAAGTGAGAAACAAAACATTACTGTATTTATCACATGACACCCCCAAGCCTCTTGATGTTTTCAAATACCCTTGACAGGATTCTGAAAAAACCCGATCCTCAAGCTTTTGCCAACTTTCTGCTTTTCCTAGTGTGAGATTTGGCTCCTTTTCCCACAAAATAAAATACTGAACTAACAAATAACAGCTCTAAATGTTTATTGGTTCTTTTGCAAAAGAGGCTTCCCCCATACCGCCACAAATTTGACTGGTATAGAGAGAGCAATGAGCAAGGTTCATTCATTTCTTTTATACATGTAATTCAAAGAAAAGTCAGTTTACATATTTAGTTTACATATTTACATATTTACATATTTACACAAGTTTGCAAAGTGTCAGACTGACAGTTCTCAGTTCCTGCCTCGACGTTTTACAATACCACGGCCGCCTTTTGTCAATTTCTCTGGGTGATATCTTTACTCTTTCTTGTGTGAGACTTTTCCTGATTAGTTCAGTCTTTAGTCATTAACATAGTCATAATGGCTTTGAAGGTCCCTTAAAGTTCAATGTAGCTTAGTTTGTGTCAATAGGAGGCAATAGTCTCGTTTTAACAAGCCTTTCTTTTAAGTAACTGACATACTAGTCTTGTTTTGAAGCCGACACCGAATCTCCTTTGAACTCAATGTATCTTAGTTCCTCTTGATAGGAGACACAACTGACAGGCTGGTTTTGCTTTGATTACCCATTGATTGTTTCTTAAGTTACCTGAAGCTGACACAGAAAGAGGAGTTTGCTTATTTCTCCCCCTTTCTTCCCAGACCCTTGTCATGCAAATATCCCTTGGTGCTCCGGCAGCTATGTGTTGGAGGTTGGTGTTAATGGGTGTCTCCCTCCGGATTCATTATCACCTATATGCATCGCTCTTTTCTGTTTCAGAATTTTTGGCAGCTATTTTAGGAAGAATGATTTCCTCATCCTTCTATTGGGATTTAATTATTCTTTGAGGAACACTAATTTTTAATATCTGACAATTCCCCCCTTTTTTTTTTTTTTTTCGAGCCCATTGTTCCTCAAGAACTTAGTTCATACCCCATTATATTGATTTGTCATCCACTCCACTTTCTCCCATTTCTCTACAGGTCCACTTTTTATTCTTTTTACTTCTTCGGGGTGTAACTTGTAAGTTTCTTCTAAGAACTCTCTTGGCCCTGGGTCATTCCTTCCGACCTTCAGTCTTATCATATTGTTTTTCTCTGGTTGAGTTATTAGGGTAGCGCTTTGTATGGTTCAGCTTATCATTCCTTGAATAATGGGTAATAAACAAGGTAAGGCAAGCAGTCCCCCGAGGCCCAGCGCTATTAAAACCAGGACCCTTTTCCAATTTTTAAACATGCCCCTGAACCAATTCTTGATCCCTAAGTCTCCCATACCTTTCCAGGTCTGTACTGGCACATGAGCTTTACCACACACACACCCTTCTTGAGCTAACAGGTAGTCCAAAGCTAACTTGTCCTGGTATATTGCTGTATGCAACCTTTCATCGGTTTTGGCTAGCAACAATAGGGTTTCCGATGTTTTATTGGTTATTATTTCTAGAACGGTTTGTAACCTTGTTATCCTATTGATTAGATATCCTGGATCTCGATACCCTCTGACTGTGGGTCCCCAAGATGCTGGACCATCGTAATTGATTATACGTTCCGGGGCCTTTGTTCCCCCATGTTAGTCTCCCCACAGTTCTTCCTAGACCAACTGTTATCTTTTATTTCCTCATGTGCATCGAACTGTTCCTGAATTTCTTTCTCCTTCTACTTTAGTTTCTGTCACTATTTCCTCCCTAATGTTTCTGACAACTATTGTGCGGTATATGGTCTGGGTTCCTTTGGAGTCGTGGCAGGTTACTATTCCATCCTCTCTGCGAACGCTAAGGGTTACATCCTTAAACTGGCATTTGGTGGTACTTCCCTTACACTCATGAAAACTCCTATAAATTACTGTCTGTTGGACCTTTCCTCCTGAATACAGTTTCTCTTTTTAACTGGCGAAGCGTTTTCCCCCATAAGCATGTTCCTGCCCAACCATAGGTTAACTGGGAAAACTTTGAAGTACATCCTCCTTTTCCACACTCTACGTCCCAATCTGGTCTGGGTAGAGTCAGATTATGGCACATCCCTTGTCTCGAGGTAGGTCCCAGAACTTTACAAGCAGGGGCCAAGAGATCCCATCCAGTTTTCCACATTCATAGCTGGTTAACCCAGTCATCAAATGGCTTTAGGTCTTTACAAGGAGTTTTCCTTCCTCCCTTTGCCCAATCTCCATGTGTTATAGCCAGGGTGACTTCACAGCTACTATATCTTCCCACTTGTTGGTGGGGTTAATTAATTTGGGGTTGCCAATCACACTGCCCTGAGTTCTGAAAACATGACCGTTAGATCTGGGAGCCACATACTTGAACCCAGACCAAGATTAAGAGTCTAGTGTTGGTCAAGGGCCACTCCATATTCCCAATTTAAACCGATGGTTCGGAGGTCAATGTCTTCCCTTTGGGGACAGATTCTAGTTTCACACACTGGGAGTACCTTGGGCTTCTCTGGGTCTATAGTTTCTATTAGCACAACCACCCTTTCTTTCCGTGGGTCTTGAGGAATGTCTATTTATGTTCTCATTCCCAATCTTCTATCACTACTATATCACATACAATTTTACAATAATTATGAAAAGGGGCACAGTCACAACAACACATAATTACAGGATCATTTTCTGAGGGTGAGTTTCAGCGGGTTATCAGAAAGAACCACCGTCCCGTTGGGTTGGGGCTGGCACAGGCCCTTTAGTTCTGGAGTGATGTGTCCATCCTTTCTCAGCTGTACGAATCGATGTCTCACCGGTAAGTAATACCAGGAAAGGGCCTTCCCACTGTGGCTTCAGCTTATCCTCCTTTCAGGATTTAATGAGAACCCACTGGCCAGGCTGATGCGGGTGGACTGTAAATTCGAGAGGAAGGGTCTAGGTCAACAGTCCTTTGTTCCTGAGGTGAGACAAAACAGAAAAGAGCCCACACACATATTCTTTCAACCTTTTATCACTAGCCTCCAACTGAGGGACTTCGAACTTCCTTCCTGTGTATGGCATTGAGGAAAGAAAGGACAGTTCACTTAACAAAAAGGTTTAAAGGCAGGAGAGTTATACACAAACTGAGATTCTGTTATTTCCAGTTGCATTGTGTTTAAGTGCATCCTCATTAGTAATTTTACATGTCAGGTTTACTGCCTGTTGCTATACTTGGTGGTGCCCTTTCCTTTTCTCTCCAGCTTAGTTTGATTTATTGTTCACACATCCATTTCTGCTGCTTGGCTGGCATCTTAAACACTGCAGAGATTAAAATAGTTAGGTGTAGCTTAGATAAACGGACTGGTAGACAAAAGAAAACCACTCACAACCTTCCAACTAAATATCTGTTGCTACTACCCAATTCTTGTTAAAAATTAACTGGTTTATACCCCCTTCCCTCTCCTATAACATGATTAATTTTGTCCCTAAAAATTAACATGGTCCTGTGGGTTTTAGGTTCCCCCAATTCCTAGCAGCTGAGACAGCGTTTATTTGATACAAAAATAGAGGCTGGGTGGGTTCCTCTCCTTAGGCTACCGGTCAGTGCCCAAGGAAAAAGAACCACCCCAGTCCTTACAAACAGTCACCTTTTATTTTACATACATCTTGTCCAAAGAAATACACTCCTTTTGTTCAGAGAAACAGAAGAAACCCCAGTTAGCATAGACGGGAAATTAGTACTCTGCTTAGTGCAGATGTAAAAGGATCCCATTTAGCGCAGGCAGGGGATAGGCACTTAAGAGATAGGCACTTAAGTGAGAAGATTTCTTTTAGCGCTTAGAAGAAACTGACTCATTTCACCCCCTTCCATCGGTATCTTAAGCATTAGCAGGTAGGGGTTAAACAGAGAGTAAAGGTGGGGTAGCTTAAGGCCACACACGCACACACATATACATGGGGGGGGGGAATTAGCAAGAGGCACACTTCAGGGAGGCAGGACAGAATGCAAAAAGAGTATTGCAAGCCTCAAAACAGTAAGAGTAGGAAACTTGACATTTTCCTAAGAAAATTAGGCTGGGGTTTCTCCCCTTACCTTTCTTGTACTTTTTGACTCAACTTTTTACTCCTGGCAAATGCCTGGATGAGTCCTGGCAGTCTTTTGGCAATGGTTTCAGAAGTGGCTTGCCAGTACCTCCTTCCCAGGGCTGAGAGAAAAATGACTGGCCCAAAATCACCCAGCTGGCTTCCTTGCAACACAGGTAGGACTAGAATTCAACGTTCCCATTTTCCACCCCTTTTGCCTTTCCCACTACACCAAGCTGGCTCTCTTAAAGAAATCGTTTGCCTTCCTTTCCTTGTCTTCAAGAAAAGGGAAGAAAAAATTAACAATGACTTGTCACCTCCTTTACAGTGGCAAGGAGTTCCCAAGGCAATGCTTCATTAGGTTTTGAACAAAAGTGTATTAAACATTCCTGTTTCTTTTCCAATGTCTTTCTTCCTTTGCTAAAATGCCTCCACATGCATTACCAAAAACAAATTTAGACCCAGGTGTAACAATCAATCAGACCCAGACACACACATGTCTTCAAGCTCTCTGAATCACATTTCTTAAACCTTCTTACTTCTCATACTTTCCTCTTGCTTCCTTCCTACTCAGACTTCTGGTCCCTCCTAGAGCCTGGCACTTTCTAAAATTCCTATCTATGCTACATACAGTTACCCACCATCAATTTTCTTACAAACAAGACAGAGTGGCAGAAATCAAGAGTAGCTGCAAGCATGGCAGCTTCCTTATATGTACTTCCCTCATCTCCTGCAATAGTTTGTTCTTTCCCATAAATGAAGGGGTTTTAGCAATAACCTTAATTTTTCTTAATGCTTCTTCAAGCAGCTGCCCTTGGCTATTTCTTCATCAAGGGAGCAAACTGTGGAAGCAGGGCCTTAAGGGCTAGTGGGCATCTATGATAGCCCAGAGCAGTCAGACACACAAACAATCAAAACACTGAATGCACAGACATACTTAGAAAACAAAGCAAAAACTACTTAGTGACTCCTGATTTTCACAAGCCTGAGGTGAAAAAAAAAATCCCAGCTGGAGGAAGAGATTATGCCCATTGCAAAGGCTCCAAGGAGCATGCACAGAGTGCCATGGGGCATTTTAAAATAAACTCTTCCCCAACAATAGTCTTCTAAACATTCCTTCCCCAGGGAGCTGATGAAAACCTGGACCACCTGTAGTTTGGTTCTAATAGAACATATATTGGCCATTTTTGTACACACAACTGAACCATGGTTTCCTTGAGCAGCGTCTTAGTCCAGGGGATCAAGTTTTCTTCATCCCACTGGTCCAAAACAAATGCCAAAGGGGATATAGCTGGTATTACCGGTTTACTTTCATCAAGGTACCTCTTAGACTCCCTTGGACACTCTTCTCTTTTACTTAGCCAAGCTCCCATTCTGGAGACGGACAACGGCGGGGTGGGGGAAAGATTCCTCTTGACCTCCACACGCACACACACACAATCAACCGACCCACACCTGACCGGACTCAGTGGACGTTCCAACACTTGAGCCGCGGAACTGCAGATATGGGTCTCAGATTAGCCGTGCAGGAAGGTTTCTACTCTTCCCTACGGTATCTCAACACTCACACGAGGTCTCAAATCAATTCCCTATGATCCAGGAAATAGCTCTCTCGGATGTGCTTGCCAGCTGGCTCCGAAAGGCCCTCACGAAGTAGGCGCAGCTATAACCCGATCCCTCCCCGAGACCACCCAGGAAACACCGACACCGGAGGTCCTCACGAAGTAGACCTAAGACGGCTCGGCTCTTACCTGGGATCGTGCGCACGATGTTACCTGGCCGTCCTCTTGGTTCCTTCGGTGTCCTCTGGAGTCCCCCTGTCTGTTATGTGCTAGTTCAAGGGGTTTCTTGGGTTGCGAGGAACCGTTCCTACCCCAGTCCCATCGGGCGACTGAAATCAGTCGGCGCGCCCCCAAGGGGAATCTGGACCAGTGCCGGTTTCAACGAACCCAGTAATCCCGGACGAGCCCCCAATTGTGAGATTTGGCTCCTTTTCCCACAAAATAAAATACTGAACTAACAAATAACAGCTCTAAATGTTTATTGGTTCTTTTGCAAAAGAGGCTTCCCCCATACCGCCACAAATTTGACTGGTATAGAGAGAGCAATGAGCAAGGTTCATTCATTTCTTTTATACATGTAATTCAAAGAAAAGTCAGTTTACATATTTAGTTTACATATTTACATATTTACATATTTACACAAGTTTGCAAAGTGTCAGACTGACAGTTCTCAGTTCCTGCCTCGACGTTTTACAATACCACGGCCGCCTTTTGTCAATTTCTCTGGGTGATATCTTTACTCTTTCTTGTGTGAGACTTTTCCTGATTAGTTCAGTCTTTAGTCATTAACATAGTCATAATGGCTTTGAAGGTCCCTTAAAGTTCAATGTAGCTTAGTTTGTGTCAATAGGAGGCAATAGTCTCGTTTTAACAAGCCTTTCTTTTAAGTAACTGACATACTAGTCTTGTTTTGAAGCCGACACCGAATCTCCTTTGAACTCAATGTATCTTAGTTCCTCTTGATAGGAGACACAACTGACAGGCTGGTTTTGCTTTGATTACCCATTGATTGTTTCTTAAGTTACCTGAAGCTGACACAGAAAGAGGAGTTTGCTTATTTCTCCCCCTTTCTTCCCAGACCCTTGTCATGCAAATATCCCTTGGTGCTCCGGCAGCTATGTGTTGGAGGTTGGTGTTAATGGGTGTCTCCCTCCGGATTCATTATCACCTATATGCATCGCTCTTTTCTGTTTCAGAATTTTTGGCAGCTATTTTAGGAAGAATGATTTCCTCATCCTTCTATTGGGATTTAATTATTCTTTGAGGAACACTAATTTTTAATATCTGACACTAGTGTTTGTTTGATTGCTTTGATAGCCGGTATCTTCTCCACCATTGCAAACCCTGAGTATCCACACCAAAGGTTTTTATCCAGTATTTCCCAAATTTTGCAGCCTGTGCCAAATGAGGAGGCATGTCTCCTAAGTGCTCATACAATCCAAAGGCATCAAAGTTAGTATCTAACTCCAGATCTTCCTTTTACATCTTCTTCACAGCTGTTGTCATTTTCATTCAATGAAATATTAAGGAAATCAGGATAGTCATCTCCTTACTGAAAACAGGCTTGAATTATTTCTACATGATTAACATCTCTTTCTCTCTGAGCTGGAAATGAGGATAATCTTTCTGGTTGCCTGCTGAAAATTCTTTTTCAGCATTTTGGGAGAAAATTCCAGAAGACAAAGAAATGTGCTGAATATATGGCTAAGCCACCTGAACATTCACATCCTAATCTAGAAGTCTCTGCAGCAAATGCTTCAGAAGGGCTACAGGATCTTATTCCATTTGGTTCCTTCCATGTCTTTTGAACAGCTTTGCTTGGGCTCTCAGGGAAGCTGAGAAGTTTAAATGGGCATAAAGGAAAATCTATGTGGTATATTTTATACCATTAGAAGAAAATCATTTTTTCCTTTTGATTAAGCAAGAGGTGTGGATTTTGCATAAGTATTGAGCAACATGTGGACATTTGTTGCTCTACCAACTATTCATCTGAAAAGGCCTTCAATGTACCACAAGTAATTTCTGCAATGAGAATGTATCTACAACTATTGAATTAGACCAGCATCTACATTCTCCTATCTTAAACACACACAAACAAAATCTCTTAGAAAGGTGAATGTCATTCATAAAGGCTTTCTCCTTGGGTTGCAATAAATTCTCAACCTATGAGGACTGTGTTTCCAAGGGTTGTCAACTATTCCTAGAAGAAGAAAGGATCTTATACCTGGCAGCTGTGTTTTCCAAAGGAACAGTTTTCTTCAACTAAACAAGCAAGCAACAAAGAGAAACCCTTTCATCTCTGCCCAGTCTGCTGATACTATCTTACAGCTGTCATCATCTGCAGCAGTAGCCCAATAAACAGGAAGAAAGCCAGTTTCTTTGCAGACAAGGAATGGCCATTTGGATAGTTAGTCTTTCCAGTTTCCCAATATCCTTGCCAGCTGGAATTGCAGCCAGAGACTATCTCTACAAAACTACTTCGGGATTTCTTTTAATGATGAAAAGCAGGTCTCAAAAGTTATACCTAAACATGGTTAATCCCACTGCCACGTTTTAATCATACTGGCTGGGATTGTACAATATTTTGAGGCACAAACTAGTTAACCACTAATTAACCAAATCCTTGGCGTCTGTGGCTACCCAGCCAGCATCTGTCAAAGTTATGAATGAACCTGGCTCATTCAGGCTGGTGCTGCAATTAAAGCAAAATCCAGACCTCAAATCTCACCCAAACCCCAACATCTTATCAGGCTTGCACCAGTCTGGTTCCCTCCAAAGATTCTGGGACTAAACTCTCAGAATTTCCAGCTAGTAGGACAATCAAAAGCTTCATCCTTCCAAAGAGCAACCAACACTATGTCTGCCAACACAGCAAGAGTCAGGTTGAGCATTCATTACATCAAGCAGCTGCAGCTAACACAGGAAACGCTCCTTGTGGAGTGTTCATTACCTCATGAGGGAACCTCTAAAGTTTAATCCATGTCAGGCATTACTAGAATATCTAGAGATGGTTAAAGCACAAACATTATCATGTACATACACCACAGACAATCTTCATGTGTCATAGTAGTGTCATCCTCTTGAACATCAATGACACCGCAATAGGTAGCAGTGCCTGACTTATCTCAGCTGGGCTCAGAAGCTGGCTGGTTAGTACTTGAATGGGAGACTACCCAACAGGGATATCAATACTAGAATGGGATGTTGAAAAAAAATCTTACAAGAAGGCAATGGCCAACAACTTCCATTTTGTTGGTAAGTCTCCAGGATTCAAACTTGAAGGAGGCTTTGCTTTTTTGCTGAGCACAGTTAAATGGAGGATTAGTGCAATGTAGACCCCATTAACTCAGGAATTATTGGGGAAGGAATTCCAATTTCTCTGGAGTATAACAAACTGGAGAAGATTGAGCTAGTGTTAGACACAGACTAGAGAATACAGGTTCATAGGTGTGAACGGCAGTCTAATGATACATCTAAATTGATTATTTCTAGCAATCAAAATAACCGAGGGGCTGGGGCCATGCTCCTATGAGGAAATGATGCAAATTTTCTTGTTGTCAATTTCAGTTTAGGGGGGGGAAATAAGTAAAGGAATGCATGACAGAGGTGTATATAGGTATGTATGGTATAAAGGTGTCTAGAAATAGGTTTTTCACTAGAGCCCAGGGTCATCCAATGAATCTGAATGATGGAAAGATTAGAATGTGTGAGACTGTCAGGGCCGAGCCTGGCCCTGCCGCCATGCTGGATTCTGAGTCAGAAGAAGACGGGCCAATAACAGAAAGAAGCTGTGATGGCGCGAAATTTGAATCCGAACCGGAGCAGCTGATTGGAGGGAGCCCAGAAGAAGAAACACCTTCGCCCATCAGCGCATGCCAAAGGAGATGGGAAAGGCGGGCTGAGCAGCATGAGGCCCAATTGGCTCCTGGCAGCAAACGACGCGAAAATCAAAGAATAAAAGGGCCAGCACACCCAGCACCGGTTGCTGGAGACAACCGTTCTATCTTTGCGCCCACATGCTCCACAGATCGCGATTCTGGTGCCACATGCGATCCCGTGCTGGGGCCAAGTACTGCCGCCTTTCCGGATCCTACCTCCGAGCCAGAGCTTCTCACCGCCGGAATTCCTGATGCTGAGTCCTGTCTTGTGATCGCCGCCTTGGATCCTGCTTTCCCATCTTGCCTTGCTACCACGCTCCCGGCTGCTCTCCAGTCAACACCCGCTGCCACGTGTTTTCCGGAGATTCTGTCTTGCCTTGCTACCGTGCTCCCGTCTGCCTCCCAGATGTCGTCTGCCACCACGTGCCTTCCTGAGAGTCCGGCTTGCCTTGCTGCTGCGCACCCAACCGCTCTTCCGCTACCGTCCGCTGCCACGTGCTTCCTCAACGGGAGGTTTCTCCCAGGAACCGGCCAACAGGGGTTAGGTACCTTTCGTGAACTGGGCTGCATTTTGTGATTTGTAAATAAAGGTCTTTAAATATCGCTTCCGTGTCTAGCTTTGTCGGAACAGGACAGAGACATCACAATTGGTCTTGACAGTAATCACAGATCTCCTTAATTCACCCCTTGGCTAAACTTGGCAGAAGATTCCCAGACACAGTTTGGCTAATTTTGAATCTTTGTTGCAGACAGGAATGAAGTCTTGAACACAACTGTTGATTTCCCACTGCAGAGCAAAGAATTCAGAGTGTGTGCTCTCTCTCTCTCTACACACACACACACACATCTTCCTTCCTTCCTTCCTTCCTTCCTCCCTCCCTCCCTCCCTCCCTCCCTCCCTCCCTCCCTTCTGTAAAATCTTGGCTTCTTCCTCCTGGCTTTCTAAGTGAACAGATATTTAGTGATTCCCTTAATGGCCTTGGATGCTTCAGAAATGCTTATGTAACAGTTCTCTCTAGCCTGGGAACTACTGGTTCTTGCCTCACTAGCATCAACCCTCGCAGGACAAACAGGAAGAAACACTTCTCACTGTGCCCATTTAAATTGTAGAATATACTTTCTCAAGATGTGATGTGGTGCTCAAGTTAGACAGTTTCAGAAGGAATTAAACAGAATAAAAGAGAAGAAGACATGTAATGGATAAGATCAGAAATATGACCAGAACAACAGAAACAGCAGTAGGAGCAGCAATTTCCCTTAATTATATATTGCTTGCAGACTTCCACTAACACCAGGTTGTTTACTCTGAAAATCGGGTCAGTGGACAAGATAGGCTGTTGGTCCGATCCAGCAAGGCTCTTCTTAGAAATCAAAACTAACAACAGCAACAAAATCCATCTTGTTCCGTATGTGTATGGAAACAGACTTTCTGCATGAGTCCTTAGGTGCAGAGTGAGTCCTTCACTAAAATGCACATTCTGTACATTGAAAAGCCCAACTCACAGCATACTCATTTATTACAATGCTTTCCAAAGAGAGAACCCTGTGCAATTTCAAACTGTTAATCTAGCACAAAACTGCAGCAGTAACACCAAGAAATACAGTTCTAACATCAATGACTTGTCCTGAGATTACTGCTTTTTAATTACCCTACAAATATTAATTAATCTATCATGCCAGGACATTTATGTGCATTGCTTTGTGACGATCACTGTAATTAATACTTTCTTAGATGTATTTAAAGTTTAATATAGCTAATACGGCCTGTACTTTTTGCATTTCATCTTCCCTTTAGTGTGCATGTTCACAGGTGTTAAAATCTGAAAGCTAAGGATCATATTCAACACACCTGTTGCTTACTGTTAAACAAACCACAAAACTCCCACCAATGACACTGATTAGGAAGAGATCTGAGCTAAGCTGCTGTTCTTCCCTCTTCTCTGCCCTGGGACAAAATTATGTTTAGATAACAATGATTTTGTTTTAACGCTGATTATATTCGATATTCTATTTTGTTGCTATAGTTAGGACCTCTGAGATTTTTTAACATACTTAGCTATTAATGGAATGAATTAAAGAGATTCTTTTTTTCCAAGCAGAGAAAACATGCACAATAGCCCACTGTTTTGTGCACATAAACATGGAATAAAGCAAGCATTATTTTAAAATAAGGACTGCCCAAATATTTTCACCTTTTTATATAGGATCTGGAAACTTAACACCAATATCCCTTACAGGAGGAAGGCAATTTTTTTAGAACTCAATCAATTAATTTCAGTTGTTGGGGAATTATTATTGTTGTTGTTGTTGTTTGAATTTCTATCACTGCCTATCTCCCCCAGAAGGGGGACTCTGGGAGGTTTACAATGAAATCAATAGTTAAAAACATATAAATATAAAATTACCATCCAAAACTCATATAAATAGAATAAATAGTTTAAGATCCAAGGAATGATAAAATTTCAAATAATAGGGAGGGCACTACGGCGCCAGCCACCCCCAGGAGGAGCTATTGCCTTTCCCATCCCAGGCAAGGCGGCAGAACCAGGTCTTCAAATTCTTCCTGAAGGCCGGGAGCGAGGGAACCCGCCTCAACTCCGGCGGGCAAGATATTCCAAAGGGTGGGCGCCACCACAGAGAAGGCCCGCCTCCTGGACCCCACCAGATGAAATTCCCTTATCGAAGGGGTCCGTAGCATGCCCTCTCTGTAACTTATACGAGCTACACTTAATCCTGCTAAATGAGCACAAGAGCCACTGACTGGCCAGAGTCTATATCATCACTAACCTGGCAACAATGCATATCCTTGCCCCCAAATCATATAGCAATACCAACTAGTACCAAAATCAACTACTCCTTTTTAAATGGATTGAAAACCTCAATTGAGAAATTGAGATGGCACATGTAAGAGCCAGTTTGGTCTAGTGGTTAAGGCAACGGGCTAGAAACCAGGAGACTGTGAGTTCTAGTCCCGCCTTAGGCATGAAAGCTGGCTGGGTGACCTTGGGCCAGTCACACTCTCTCTCAGCCCTAGGAAGGAGCCAATGGCAAACCAGGAGACTGAGAGTTCTAGTCCCACCTTAGGCATGAAAGCTGGCTGGGTGACCTTGGGCCAGTCACTCTCTCTCTCAGCCCTAGGAAGGAGCCAATGGGAAACCAGGAGACTGAGAGTTCTAGTCCCGCCTTAGGCATGAAAGCCGGCTGGGTGACCTTGGGCCAGTCACTCTCTCTCAGCCCAACTCACCTCACAGGGCTGTTGTTGTGGGGAAAATAGGAGGAGGAAGGAGTAATAGGTCTGTTTGCCGCCTTGAGTTATTTATAAAAATAATAAAGGTGGGATAAAAATTAAATAAATAAATAAATAATCACAGTACCTCTTTTAGTTAAAATAATTTTAAAAATTAAATGCAATAAAGCTTATGTCCAGAATGCACTGACTTTTATTTTGACAGCCTTCCTCATTTTGTCCTCTATTACAGATTCTTCCTTGTATCTGAATTGTTGTTACCATTTCATTATATTTATATTCCCTCCTTCCACCAGGAGCTCTATGCAACATACATAGAACTTTCTCCTCCAATTTTTCCCTGCAAACCGGTGGTTGGGATGAATAAAATAAATTCTTTTTGCACCATTCCATCTCTGAACTTGTTGGCCTAGTCTGAAGTTGTTGACTATTACAAAGCTATCATGGTATAGCCTAGTCTTCCCCAACCGGGATTGAGTGAGATGTTTTGGGCATAACTCCCACGTTCCCTTATAACTGGCCATGCTGGTTTGGATTAATGGAAAATGTAGCCCAACACTTCCAAAAGGACCTAGGCGTGGGAAGGTTAACGTAACTCAAGATCAGTATTGCTTTGTAACTAGATAGTATGTAACTAGATAGTCTGGATCGCAAGCTTTTTAAATATTGTTTTTCCCCAATAAGAGATCTTAAATGCTTTTATACCCTTTGCTGTTCCCCCATAGAGAGAGGTGCATGCTCAACCTGGGGTAATGCAGTATTGAATGCATGCCCCCTGCTGCTCCCAGAAATTAAATTTACACCTGCAGTTCAGGTAATCTTATCTTTATATGAGGATGAAGGGCAGGGATAAAGATTCCACAAACCCAAGACTGACTTCCAAACTCTCACTGGAGAGGAAATTGCATTCATTCATACCAGCACCTGACAATTTGAGCCCTGGAAAGAACTGTAGATATAATTCATTTGTGACTGTATTTTTTCCAGCTCAGAGACAGCCAGGCACCCAAATTTGAAGCATTTTTAAAAGCTCAGTAAAGACATGCACATACAGCAACTGCTACTTTCCTGAGTCTGAAAAAAAAAAGCCGAATTAAAATTCAATACATATATTTTTAGATATGAAGTAAGCTAAGCTAGTTTTATCACCCCAGCTAGTATAAATCAAGTTTCATTATTAGTCATGGAAAACAATGCCTTTAGTTAGGGTACTAGTCCTTTAATTAAGAAAGTCTGAACAGATTTTTTTTTCGTAAGAATCTGTTATGATTATTAAAAAATGAAAAAAATGTCTAGGAGGGAAAAAAAAGTCAGAAAAAACTGTTTAGGAGTAAAAGCAAATTTCACACCAATTTCCCTCACTACTAGACTGTCACCAAAATCACATTTATCTTTTGCAAATACCTTAGACAAATGTTGAAACAAAGATGATAGGTGTGAAAACCTTTCTCTTCCCTTCCCCCCACCTGTGTTGACAAGTCCAAATGCGTTAGATTGTATTTCCCATCATTCCCGGCCATCAACACATTTGAAAGGTGTATGACAGCAAGACTGGTCTAAAGGACAGGGAAGAACCTCCTAGTATTTTGTATCAAGATCCACCTACAGAATTGTCTTCCTGACAAGCAGAGTTTGAGAATACATGCTTATTGGGAAGGATGCAATTCAGTCAACAGACAAGTAAATATTTGTTTCATGTGTTTGCTGACCACATAGTGACCTCCCTATTTAATGGAGAGCATGTCTCAACTATGCTCAGAAATTTTATCATGGCACTAGGAAACCTGGGCCATGTGCCTGAATAGCCATTATTTAGGAAAAAGGCTTCCAAGGCCTCCCACTAAGATCAAGAATCTCTTTACGGACTTTGCAAATGTCACAGTCTTTCAGAACACCCATCCTCCTTCTGATATTTCTGGCTTCTTTACGAAAGCTTTACCGAATTTATAAACCTGACTAACCAACGCTGATCAAATTAAACACCACACCCACTTACATATGCACAGGATCCTGGGAATATTCAGCTGTTATTTTGTCCTATATGATTCTACTTGATGAGAGTCTAAGAGCAGGCTTCAGTCTCATTCATTTCCTCTCCACCCCATCCCTGCTAATATGAAGGACTCCTGAAGGATCTCTCTGCATGTAAGATCTTTTCCAATCTAACAAAATTAAATCCTTATTTTAAAGCACTCATTTATTCAGAAGTCTCCTTTTGGGGACTTTTTGCCTCGTGTGGCGCAGAGTGGTAGGCGGCAGTATCGCAACCGAAACTCTCCCCACGACCTGAGTTCGATCCCAGCGGAAGCTGGTTCTCAGGTAGCCGGCTCAGGTCGACCTTTCCTTTCCTTCCTCCTTTTGGGGAGGATTAGGGAGGAGATAAAGTTGACATAACTTACCTGGCGTGCAAGAATTTGGATGATCACTAGATAGGAGTAAAAAATTAAAAGTTATCTCTATCTCTGTGCTGTCATCTAGTGGTCAACCGTATTTTAACAGCCCATATATGGCATTCCTAAATAACAGAAGGCTTTAACTGGGATTTCTAAAAAGCCCTGTATACATTACCACCTTGTCAGTATAGAAAACATAAATGAACAGCAAAAATGTGCATATGAAGTCTAATACCATATAAGTGGGACACGTGTAGTGAATATATAAACCGACTACTTTTGAATTACTAATGAGGAGAAAAAAGGAGATATAGGAGATATACGAAAAATAAGGAGACATATTTCCTGAAAGCAGAAGTCAATTCAGTGTTCTTCTGCTCTCAATTTAGGTGAGAGACTTAGGAGACAGACAGTAACTGAGGTGCAGTCTGACCCAAATGCGACTGACAAAACCTATCTGCACTGATGGGTCTCAGGAAGACTGCTATAAAGGTAATAATTGTGTTTGTAAAGTAACCAAATAAAGCGGTTCATTGGGAAGTCAAGCACACAGAGAAAAAGCTACATTTGCTATCAAGTGAAATCTCCACTGCTAAGCCTGTATTTTCACCTCAGTGATAAATATAACTCTCCCTCAAGACATGAAGCTAGGAAATCAGACACTCTGAAGCAAGGAAGTTAAAGAAATGAGAACAAGACTTTAAGGAAGTAAATCTGTCAGAGAAAGATGCCAGGAGAAAACAAATGCTAGATTCAAAGACAAAGAGTAAGAAAATCAGGGAATTGATCATGACATTCAACAATCAAAACCAACATCTAATAATTTAATCTTATACTAAAAAGTAAGTCCTATTCAATGGGGCTTGTTTTCAGATAATCATTATATACTGTTGGTTGCTCACTCCAACATTTTTATTCTTTAAATAGACTGAAAGTGTTGCCATGTACCATCCTGGACACTGAATTTCCATTTGCAGTATATGTCAGAGTGATATAGGGACCATAAGACATATATAATGAATGTCTTCAATCAGTGACGAATCTCCTTTTAATAGACTACCTAGTGCTAATTCGTTTCTGAAAGGTCTGTCTAGTAGGGAAGGTTTCCTCATAATTTAGGCATGCTTGAAATTCCATCAAAGAATTACTTGCAACACCCATCGTGCAAGACTGGGCTTGTTTCATGTTTACTATTGTTCTTGTCTTTTTCTGTTGGGGAAACCCCAAAATTATTTACAAAATCTCTACTTATTAAAGCATTTGGAGCTAGTTCACTGCCATTCCAGATTTCTGAGGACTGGTTGCCGAAAAAGCCCTCAAATATAAAAGCTGCCAAGTATAAGATTGTTTTCTACCTCCTACTTTTATATGCTTATCTCTTCTTTCCTAGTTCACCTATTAGCGCATCTAATTAATTGCTCTCTGTCCTGCTCTCATTATCCTTTCCAGCTTTGAAGAGGTTATGCAAGTGGCTACCACATTCATTAATTCATTGTGTAGTGATGATGAATCTTAGTTTCTAAACCCGAGGATGGATGTCACCTCAATCTAGGATTGGCAGCTGCCAACAACTGCAGAAAAGCAGACAGACCAATACAGAGCAGGAAGTGGCATTTCTTACAGGAGACCGGCAAGACGATTTACCGGTACCAATCGCTGCAAGTGAGGTGCTTGGCTGTGGCTGAGATTTGTAAAGAGCTACATATGGGGTTTTAAAGAATCACCAGAGGAAACAGAATGCAAGGTTCATTAAAGAAAGCACAGCTAGGTGAATCTTACATAGCAGCACTTAAAGAGACTCTACTAAAAAAAATGGCAGGGAGCTGGCTGGGAGCTGCCAAAGGTGAAAATTAAGTGATACCATCAAATTTATAACACCATGTCCAGCAGTATACTTCCTGCTCTCAGTGCCTGAGAATCCTCCTTGCTCATTTACTTCTACACAGTCCTCCCATAAAGTTAGTTGTTGGAATACATAATTATGTATATTCTTTCCAATGCAATTTCCTTGCCCTCTCTTTGCTCCTCCAAATTCAAAATACTGTTTTCCCCTAACACCTTTTACATGGAAGAGTGGGCTTGTACCTTCCCTTTACTGAACCTCACCCACCCATCCTTGGTCTTAAAAAGCAAGCCAGTAACTTGAACCATAACTTGAACCTGAGTAGCGAAATAAGACATCTCAAGAGAAAATCAAGCTGATCCAGGGGTGGGAAGTGTTGGCAAAATGCAGAGGTATATTGTGAAGAAGATACAAGGAACTCAGTTGACTTTAATTTCTTATTTCGGCTTGTTCTTTTTCTTTGCTTTGTATGCCTTCTGGGAAAGAGAATTCTATTTTGCCCATGTACAATTGCTGTAATCTGATCTGAGCGTGAGATTTCCCTCCAGATCTTCCATATCCTTTTCTATTTCAAGCATCGTCTGCTCTGCAAAGCTCTGTCTGTCTCCTCAGTTTGCATGGAGCTTCCCCATAACTGTTAAAACGGTCACTCTAAAATTTCCCAATTATATAAGAGAATAGTGGGAAAAACTGTCTTTTTGAGGGGGTGGGGAGAGATTCAGGGCTTAACAGAAACCCTAATCTTTACAGTGACTACACCCATTTTTTCTCCTTAACCCCCCCACCCCAAAAAAACCCTGGAAAAAATCAGCTCAAATTTGTGTGTGTGCATGTGTAGTTTTTAAGTAGTGAAGTAAGTATCCTAATTCTCTGCAAGTGCTGTTACGACAATAATTTTGCCCTTAAATTCCAACAAATCCCCACTCCAATACATTTTTAAAAAGCTGGGATGTTCAGCTGAGCCCATTTTGTAAGTGCTCTAGAAGCTACATATAGGAGGCTGGAGGTCACATGTGTTGGAATCTGGCAAATCAAGCATGCCTCATTAGCATATGGGTGATTGCTCTAGGAGGCAAACTCTGTGCTACTAGAGGAAGCTGCTTGTTGCCCCTCCCACTTCCTCTTCTCTCTCTCTGATTCTCCATCGTGGAAGGATGCATGAGCCTGAGCTCCTCAACGGGGAGGCCATGCCTAGGCCTCAAGCCCCCTTTCTCCTTTTTTTTTTTTTGGTTTAAGGATAACAAAAACTGTTTTAAAAAAGCAAAATATCCTCTATTGGTTATTACAGCTGTGCAGGGCTTCATATTTGATTCCAGAATGGAGCTTCAGAGAACATGTGGGTACAAACACCACATCATTCTTCTGTGTTCCTGCAGCTGCCCTTTGCACCTCTTTGAAATCAAACATGAAGCACTGCACAGACCTGTTATTAAAAAAATGATTGGGCCAAAGAATAGGTCACTAAAGACATGCAAACACCTGAGGTTTTCAGCTGTCTTCACTAGATAAGATTTACAAAAGACTGATAAGGAAAAGAAAGCTGCTCAACAGTGGCATTTCACAAAGGGATTTATTCACGGAGAGTCCATGTTAGCATCTTGCCTAATTAAGAGATGTAAAGAAACTGACACATAATATTAGGCCCTAGTATGGATTTTTATTTTTTTTCTAATTATATAATAATTAAATACATTTCAGAAATCGGATATTTCAATGAGATAAGTTTGTGAGATCCATTTTCACCTTGGATTTCTATCCCTACAGTATATGCTGCCATTTTATTAAAATTATAACAAAGAGGATATCCCACCTTTCTCTGCATTCACTGTAATGAAGGTTCTTTAGCAGGTGGATGGTTTATTTGCAGATGTCAGATCTAGGAACTATAATTACCCCCAAAAGAAAGTATCTAAGGCAGTGTTTCTCAACCTTGGCAACTTTAAGATGTGTGGACTTCAACTCCCAGAATTCCCCAGCCAGCCTTGCTACACCTTAAATTTGCCACGGTTGAGAAACACTGCTCTAAGGGAAGCCCTCTTTTTTCTTCTTTCCTAAAATCCACTTAGATGGGAGAAACTTGAAAATCCCAAGGCTGTGGTTTGGACCAAGTTGTTTTTTAAAAAAATCCTAGAAAAAGGCAATAGCAAGTAATGTATTGTCGAAGGCTTTCACAGCCGGAGTTCGATGGCTGTTGTGGGTCTTCCGGGCTGTGTGGCCGTGTTCTGGAAGTTGTGGTTCCTAACGTTTCGCCAGCATCTGTGGCCAGCATCTTCAGAGGGCAGGAGCACAGATAGAAGCAAAATCTCTGATACTTACTCAGTGCCTATAGGGTTATGTGTTTTACAAAATAAAAATACGTATTTGGAGAAAACTTGGGAAAGGGGCTGCTCTTCAGTTCCAGAACACGGCCACACAGCCCGGAAGACCCACAACAGCCATCAATAGCAAGTAACTTCTAAATTTTTGCTAAGAAAGCAACATGGATGTACCTAGGTAGCCATTAGGAGCTGAGCCTAACCTAAGAGAAACTTTATTTGATCTATACCCCAACTTTATTTTGTACAACTCAATATGGCATACATAATGCTCCTTCCTCCTCTTTCTTTACTTATTTTAAAGTTCAATCTTTAAAGAACGCACAAGCTTTTGCAAAGTACTGTATATGTACAGTATAATAAATGAGTATTTGACTTCTTTGATTCTAATAGCCACCTTTTTAGATAACAGCTCTACCTTAGCTCCCATTTCAGCAATGATACTTACTCAGTGCCTATAGGGTTATGTGTTTTACAAAATAAAAATACGTATTTGGAGAAAACTTGGGAAAGGGGCTGCTCTTCAGTTTAATATGGTATAGGTTCTACCATCACGGGTATGTATACTACTTGGCCCCCATTTCAATTTTTGGGGGGACTTCAATTTTATCTATCTAATCTATCTATCTATCTATCTATCTATCTATCTATCTATCTATCTATCTATCTATTGCATACAAAATCAGCTGTCAGATAATCCTACAAAAATGACTATAGAAATAATTGCATAAACAACAGAAAATTAGCATCCAAGATCTGCCATCACTGCTGGCTTCTTGCAGAAGGCATCACAGCAGTAGAAATGTTGAATACCATCTCATTCCTCTCTCTCCTGTGGCCATGCTTCACTCTGTGTCCTGCCTCTGCCTCCAATCTGCTTTCCTCCCCCTCCCAATCTTCCTCATTCCCAATTTAGGAGTGTAATTAAAGTCTCCAAGGTATAGGCTGACCATACGTCCCATTTTGAACGGGACTGTCCCGTTATTTCACCATTTCTGGAGTGTCCCGTCGTTAATAGTAAAAATCTCAATTTTGTCCCGTTTTTGAAAGTTTCCCGGTGAAGCGCGCGCACACATACGCCTGTACGCCACACATGCACACCCCCTGCATGCCCCCTGTGCCCGCACACCCGCCCCCCCCAGACGCCCCCTCTGCGCACGCCCGCACGCCCACTTTGTCCGGCGACGTTTTTGCCTCAAGGAAATATGGTCAGCCTACCAAGGTATCCATCAGCCATACTTTCCTCTACCACCAGCCGCAGTTGTAAACTTTGTCTGCAATTGCCAGTCAGCAAGTGGTGATCCCAGAACATGTAACAGTTCAGACTTGAATTCACCACTCACACTTCTTTTATAATTATGTGATAGTGGAGGTGAGTCCCTAATAGGTCCTAAAGTAATGCAACACACACAAACAGACAAAATGCAAACTCTATTTTGGTTCTGTTTGCTATATCTGAGGGGCACACAAGAGAATGTAACAAAACTCTGCCTCTACTAGCTTCCAAGAAGGTCAAAGGAAGTGGCTGGAGAGTGGAGAGGTTTCAGCATTTCATAATTTAGCAACATGCATTGGTCATCCAGACTCTAATAATAGACTTAAAGTGACCCTTTAGGAAAAATAAGCTGCATGTCTTTTTTAAAGTGCCAAATACAAAAGCATAAAAACACATGGAAGTCTACTTCACCCTCAACCCCTCCCTCCTAATCGTGGATTATTTTCTTACTGCAACCATCTTCATCACTATGGTCCCCACAGTCGTTGTCGCCATCACACTGCCACTGAGCAGGGATACAAGTGCATTCCCCAAAGGCACTAACAGCACAGGTGAAATGGTTGCGGCCACAGGAACATTCAGAGCTGCTGCTAGCTGCACCTGCAGAAAGGAAATAATCAGCATTATCTTAGGGAAGAGTCTAGAAAGATAAGGACACAGAAAAGCATTCATACAAAGTGACCTTGCAAAGTATTTTCCAATTTACGTCATACAGTATATTATTCTACAGCTAACTGGGTACAACAGCTGAATGCAACTAAACTGAGTCTATCAGGAAATGCATCCACTGTACTGAATAAACAAGTAGCATAATTAATTTCCTACTTCCAGACCAATGTATGAATTAAAAATTAGTTATCCTATGAACATTATACTTCTCTGAATATTTGTGATGCAATTCTCTGATAAAAATTACACAGTGTGGAGAAAAATATGTATATTCTTCAAAGTAAGCAAAAATGCATTTTTTAGGAAATGTGTTGCAAAAATGTGTACAGTTGGCAAAATTATGTGCACAGACATGCATGCCAGAAGGAAATGTACCCAAACATGAGTGTGCATTTACATTGCAAACTTTTCTTTCAAAAGATTCTCAAAAGATGGAGAAAAAGGACACATTGTAGTTAATATTGGAAAAATGAGAAATACAGAAAAATCATAAAAGACCTATATGGCATCTTTACATTTATGAGGAATTTCACATATTATGATACAGTATATAATTTGGTTAACTTTACCATGTTCATACTGTATGCACAGGAAGAAACTCCATCTTCAGCTATGCTAAATATATATACATAAATATATGTAATCTGTGGTAATTTTATGTGTTGTAATGAGACAGTTTTATGTGTTCTAATGAGACAGGGCAAATTGGATGTGGTTATTGATGAGATGTCAAGATTAAATATAGACATTTTGGGTGTCAGTGAACTGAAATGGACAGGGATGGGCCACTTCACATCAGATGACCACCAGATCTACTACTGTGGACAAGAGGACCACAGAAGAAATGGACTAGCCTTCATAATTAATAATAAAGTGGCTAAAGCAGTGCTTGGATACAATCCAAAAAATGATAGAATGATCTCAATTCGAATTCAGGGGAAGCCATTTAACATCACAGTGATCCAAATATATGCCCCAACCACAGATGCTGAAGAAGCAGAAGTAGATCAGTTCTATGAGGATCTGCAGCAACTACTGGATAATATGCCAAAAAGAGATGTTATTTTTATTACAGGAGACTGGAATGCTAAGGTGGGTAGTCAAACAACACCTGGAATTACAGGTAAGCATGGTCTGGGAGAACAAAATGAAGCGGGACATAGGCTGATAGAATTTTGCCAAGACAACTCACTGTGCATAACAAACACTCTCTTCCAGCAACCTAAAAGATGACTTTATACATGGACTTCACCAGATGGTCAACACCGAAATCAGATTGACTACATCCTTTGTAGCCAAAGGTGGCAGACATCTATACAGTTGGTAAAAACAAGACCTGGAGCTGACTGTAGTTCAGATCACGAACTTCTTATTGCACAATTTAGAATCAGACTAAAGAGAATAAGGAAGACCCACAGATCAGTCAGATATGAGCTCACTAATATTCCTAATGAATATGCAGTGGAGGTGAAGAATAGATTTAAGGGACTAGATTTAGTAGATAGGGTCCCGGAAGAACTATGGACAGAAGTTTGCAACATTGTTCAGGAGGCGGCAACAAAAAATGTCCCAAAGAAAGAGAAAACCAAGAAGGCAAGATGGCTGTCTGCTGAGACACTGGAAGTAGCCCAAGAAGGAAGGAAAGCAAAAGGGAACAGTGATAGGGGGAGATATGCCCAATTAAATGCAAAATTCCAGAGGTTAGCCAGAAGAGATAAGGAATTATTTTTAAACAAGCAATGCGTGGAAGTGGAAGAAGACAATAGAATAGGAAGGACAAGAGACCTCTTCCAGAAAATTAGAAACATTGGAGGTAAATTCCAGGCAAAAATGGGTATGATCAAAAACAAAGATGGCAAGGACCTAACAGAAGCAGAAGAGATCAAGAAAAGGTGGCAAGAATATACGGAAAATCTGTATAGTAAAAGGTAAAGGTCCCCCCCCCCCGCACATTTGTGCAGTCGTGTCCGACTCTAGGGGCCGGGGCTCATCTCCGTTTGTTAGCCGAAGAGTCAGCGTTGTCCGAAGACGCTTCCACGGTCATGTGGCCGCATGACGCGCGTGGAACGCTGTTACCTTCCCACCGAAGTGGTACCTATTCATCTACTTGCATTTGCATGCTTTCGAATTGCTAAGTTGGCAAGAGCTGGAGCTAGTGCGGGAGCTCACTCCGCACGCAGGGCTAGGGATTCAAACCTCCGAACTTGCGATCTTCCGATCAACAAGCCTGGCGTCTTACCCGCTGAGCCAGGATAATAATATCGGGGATAGCTTTGACGGTGTGGTCATTGAGTTAGAGCCAGACATCCTGAAGAGTGAGGTTGAATGGGCCTTAAGAAGCATTGCTAATAACAAGGCAGCAGAAGACGACGGTATCCCAGCTGAACTGTTTAAAATCTTACAAGTTGATGCTGTCAAGGTGATGCATGCCATATGCCAGCAAATTTGGAAACCACAAGACTTTGTATTTCTAGGCGCAAAGATTACCGCAGATGCTGACTTGCAGCCAGGAAATCAGAAATCATGTTTTTGAACTGTGATGTTGGAGGAAAATTCTGAGAGTGCCTTGGACTGCAAGAAGATCAAACCAGTCCATACTCCAGGAAATAAAGCCAGACTGCTCACTTCAGGGAATGATATTAAAAGCAAAACTGAAGTACTTTGGCCACATAATGAGAAGACAGGATACCCTGGAGAAGATGCTGATGCTAGGGAAAGTGGAAGGCAAAAGGAAGAGTTGCCGACCAAGGGCAAGATGGATGGATGATATTCTGGAGGTGACGGACTTGACCGTGGGGGAGCTGGGGATGGTGACGGCCGACAGGAAGCTCTGGCGTGGGCTGGTCCATGAAGTCACGAAAAGTCGGAAGTGACTGAATGAATAAACAATGAGACCTTTCGCTTCCGGGTGCTGGACTGAGTGGAGCGAAGAGCTGATAGCTCCGCGGTTTTCTGTCTGCGGCGAGAAAATCGCTGAAAAATCACCCTCGAAGAGAGGGTGGGCAGAAGATTTATCACAAGGGTCGTCGAACCTGCTGCTCTATCCTGACCCCTGTATACCCACTACAGGGGAAGAGAGATTTGAGTGGTAACAGACGACTGGAACTAACATGAAAGCTCTGCAGAAACCGTGAAACTAAATAAGTTAAGTAGCTCCTCATCCAGCCTTTTAGTTGCACTTTTTTTTTTAATATTACTGGATTTATTAAGCACTAGGATTTATTTCTGGACTGTGATTTATAGATGCTGGTGTTTTATTTTTCTTTCTTGTCAGAGGAGTGTTTGAACGGTGGGTTTGGAAAGATAATTGACTCTGCCTGGAGTGAGCTGAGTGACTTTCTCTTTTGATTCTAAATATTTCTACTCTTGGTTTGCTTTCATCCTTATTGCAATTATAAGTATTTTTTTTTCCTTTGGGGACTAATTTGTCTGGATTTAAAGTTTTTATGGATAAATGAATTACTGATTTGATATTCTTTCTTCTACCTGTTTGGGATTTTTATTATGAAAGAACTCTTTTTGCTTTTCTCCATAAGTGTTTGAATATTTTTTGAATTATATAAGTCACTTTATAGAATTTTTATGAATGCCTTGGACTCCTTCTGTATATAAATTAGATGACTTATTCATGGTTGGACTGTGTGGATATAAGCTGCCGTGAGAAACCTTGGGATTGTTTATCTTTTTTGTTATTATTTTGACTACAATAAAACCTCTCTGTTCTTTTTTTATCTTTTATTTACTTGCTCTTACGCTTGGACATACAATTTTAATGGACTAGATTTTTTGCTATTCTGATAATTACATTTAAAGGACTATTTTTATTTTTAAAAGTTTTTTTATCCTCCTATTATTAAAGGGGGAGAAGAAGAGAGGTTCTTTGTCTTTGTCTTCCCCCTCTCCTCTCCTTTTTTTTTTTTTTTTCCTTTTTTTCCTTCTTGCCTTTTCTCTCTTACAGGGAAACTATCTACATTATGACAATCATGGCATTAACACCTGGAGCGTCGGTGGAGCCTCTTCAGTCAGAGATGAGAAAACTTCTGGAAGTGATGACATCATTTAATAAAGAAATGAGAGAGAAGGAGTGCATTTTGAGACGGAGACAAGTTCCAGAACAGTTGAATGAAGATGTAGGAGAAAGGACTGTTTCTATATTAGATAAACCCTTGGAGATAAAAGAACAAGACCTAGATTTGGAAATAGATAAAATTTTTAGAGAACAGAAAGTGTTTAAAGAACAAAAGTTAAGGATAATTTTTACTTTAAAAGTTAAAACATTTTTAGAGAAATATAAGACAGACATGAGGGAGGCACCAGGAGAACGTAAGAAGCATTTCATAGAATAGAATAGAAGTAAAGGATAGAGATAAATGGCTGACCTATAAGGACTTTTTATTGTTAAAATTGATGGATTGGCAGAAAAGGATAAATTGACACGTTTATTAAAAGAAAATTCAATTATTACTCTTTTAAAGATTAGAAACTATTAATGGACTATTTGGAAAATGTTGGAGGGGCAGAGCTTATAAAAGGATTTGAAGATTAAATTATATATAAATTGATATATTAGATAAGAAATGTTTTTTAATGTGATTTACAGATTTAGTATGTAAGATGCATTTTATAGAATAGAATAGAAGTAAGGAATAGAGATAAATGGTTGATTTATAAGGACTTTTTATTATTAGAATTGATGGATTGACAGAAAATGAGAGATTGATATGTTTATTAAAAGAAAATTTAAACTATTATTTTTTTAAGAGTAGAAACTAATAATGGACTATTTGGAAAATACTGGAGGGGCAAAGTCTATATGAGGATTTGAAGATTAAATCATATATAAACTGATATATTAGACAAGAAATGTTTTTTTAATGTCATGTATAGACCTAGCATGTATGACAAATTTTGTAAAGTATTGTGACCAGAGATTAATCGGAAGCTGACTACTTTCTATGTTTCATCTTTTTTCTTTTTTTTCTTTGCTTTACTACACCTTTTTTTCTTCTTTCTTTGATTTGTATTTCTGTTTCTCTTTCCGTTTCCAACTTTTAACTATGTATATTCAAAACCCAATAAAATATTTTAAAAAAAAAAAAAACAATGAGACCTTTAAAAAAATGCTTTTGGATTTTCCTTACACCTTTAGGGCGGAAAGAAAAATGTAAATCAAATTATTATTAATTACACACACATTTCTACACAAAGATAACACAAAAATCAGATGAAAAAGTCCCATCTTCAAATTCATTGTGTGATGTCACATTACTTCTATTTCATAAACCAGCAGCATCCAGTGTGTACCATTTCTTTATATTTCTGACTTTTTTATAATTTCAAAGTAGCTCACAAAAATATAATAATATTCTATCTGCAATAGGAATTATATTTACTTTTTTCGTGGTGATCCTTAGCTATATTACAGGAAAAAGGAAGGGAGAAAGGAGACAGTAGATTTGAGGAAAGCCAAATTCCTTTCAAGTGAACTCTACCACTAAAAACAGGACATGTATTTTTGTACCATTCAAAGGGTATCAGAAATCCGGAAGAGGATTCACGCCTCTGAATGTGACTCTGTCTCCACCTTGCATTCCAACCCAGGTCAGCCAAGGAGATCCGGAAATGCTTTGGAAGTCAGGGCACCTGACTACTGGCAAGCAAAGCAGTTATTTAGGGAATAAAATACACTCTTCTCATCGTTGTATCAGAATGGTCCGATGCTGTCAATGGTGCTTCAGATTCTAAATCAGAAATGGCCTTGGGATCTCTTCTTTTTCTGAGAAACATTTCTCTATTTTCAAGATAGAACAATAAGGAAGGGTTATGAATCCTTTCCCCTTTCTAGGAGTAGCAGGGGGCACACACTTTAGGCATGCAAGATGCACTAGGATGCTTTACTTGTATGCATGAGAGGCAGAGGGAACCCCAAATCCTTCCAACCTCAGCCGGCTGCAAAACTAGGAACTCACATTGGTGGGACAAATGCTAAGCCAGAGCTTTCCAAACTTTTCATGTTGGTGACACACTTTTTAGACATGCATCATTTCGCGACACACTCTTACTGCAGGGCACAAGGCAGGCACTAGGACCTGCGTGGAATCCTGGCAGGGCGGGTTTGGAGGTAGCAAGGCACAAGGCAGGCACTAGGACCTGCGTGGAATCCTGGCAGGGCTCGGAGGCAGCAGCAGCCGCAACACACCCAGACACACTAACAGACACACTAACGTGTCCCGACACACAGTTTGGAAAGCTCTGCGCTAAGCATTAAAAACAAGGCGCTGCAAAGCACATGCTCAGCCCAAGAATTTGTGATCACCCCCAGAACCAATCTCACACATTCTTTCACACACAAATATGCTCTTGGTTTTTCCCACAAGTATTCTTTTTCAGCAAAGCTTCTTAGTTGTTTCTATAGCGAGACAATTAGGAGGCAGAAACACCTACAATATAATGCAAATACCCAGAAACCTGCTCTGATCTACCTTCTAGTCACTCCTACTCTATTCCAAGCATTGTTTTAGAGGAAGTCCAGCTTTTTTTTCCTTTCTCCCTCCCCTGGCTGGAGTCTCCAATTGCATGATTAATCAATTGCCTTTACAGTGAGGAAACATTGATTACAAGGCAGCGGAGAAGTTCCCTCTGCCTCTCATACATACTTGCCTTGGAGAACTGCCAAACAGCAACTATTTCACTACTTCTCTCTTAAGAAACCGATGTGATCCTCAAGTGGCAATTCTTCAGTGAAAGAAAGTACAGTTAATCCTGTTTTAATGGAGGGATTTGTTGACCCGTTGTTTAAATAGAGAATTCTTCTGACAGAAACTAAGAAAGCCACTTTGCATTCATACATTCTATTGTGGAGGAAACAGCACTCGTAGAGCCCATCCAGTTGTGTTAACAGCAGAAGAGGCAGAATTAATTTCAGCTTGAATCCTTTGGCGCCAACTAGAATGAAAGCTTTGCAGAGCAACACAGCATACAGCTGTTAGTAGACACCCACCAATATTGTGCTCCATAATAGCTCTGGGAGATGGCCTGTGATTATAATGCATACAGAGGAAGAGGGTAAAATGTTTTACTCATACTTTCTGAAATATTCCATGACAATATGAATATCTGAAGCCAAAAAATGTTAAAAATCAAGCTTCTTCCAAATTCAGCTATGGGTCATTCATAAAACCTTGTACTGCTATATTAATATCTTAAAATAAATAAATAAATAATATCTAATAGGCGTATGTGATAATAAAATAAAGTCTGAATTAATTTTGACTACAGATTAATTGCCTCCCTCCTTGCACCAATGGCATGCTAGAGCCTTCAACACCTTTTCATTCACCTTCACTGAATATATTGAGGCTTACACAGAAAACTTTGAGATTGAGAAGTCTCCTTTTCATTCTCAAGAAGCCGTCAAATGCGGCAGCCTTGATTTACAAACACAAGGGGAAAAAATACAAGTCTATACAGGTCAGATAAGGTTTATGACTTGGGTAAGCACAAATAGCAGCTATCACCCATCTTGTAAAGATTAACTTGGAACCTGGGAAAAGTATCGGGGAAGTATGTTACTGCTATAAAAGAATGGAGTGCAGAAAGCAATAAATCTCAGAATAGTCGAAGTAAAGAGTGAAGGGAAAATGAAAAAAGGATGGCTCCCGGAAATTTGCCTTGAAAGCAAATACCTGAAGTCAATTTTTTCTGACGCCCACTGAAAAATTCTGAGAGTTTTCAACAATGTTTCTTATTTGTTGCCATATAGACAAACAAATAGGAACCAAAAACACTGGTATTATACTGCAAATTTCCAGGACTCTACTCTGATCTATTTCCTGCCCACCTCCAGAAGCAAGAGAAAAGATCTTGCCTCTGAAGATTTAGAGCAGGGGTGGGGAACCTTTTTTCTGCCAAGGGCCATTTGGATATTTATAAACGGGGACTGGGGGGTATGGGGCAGGGTTTCTGGGATTTCCACGAACCGGGGGCCGGAGTTTGCGGGCGGGAGCCAATCACAAGCACTGGGGGTGGGGTTTGCGGGCGGGAGCCAATCACAAGCACTGGGGGTGGGGTTTGCGAGCAGGAGCCAATCACGTGGAAGGGGCGGGGTTTGTGGGCGGGAGCCCCGCAGGCCTTAGGCAGGAGCTCCGCGGGCCTTATATGGCCCGCAGGCCTGACATTGCCCACCCCTGATTTAGAATATCAAATTTATTTTGTTAAGGAAAACAAGGTACAGAACTCATACTGAAAATAATGTGTTTCATACCTTGTATGTAAAGCAACAAAGGCCCACAAAACTGCAAAATAAAGTAAACTGATAAAATGAAATTAGGATTGAAATAATGTCCCTTCATTAGAAAGCAATCTAACAGAAATATATGAAGAGAAAAGAAATACTTCAAAACTAAGTACACCTTCAACCTGATTCTGAAATGTCTCACTGAGTTCAATTGGATTTACGCCCAAATACTTAAGGTAAAGCTACAAGATTACTTAAAGGGAAACTGAGCTTTAGGAATCCTGTATTAACTGATTTGCAGAAACTTCTCCCAGAATAATTGCCTGCATCTCAAACTGACAGCAATCTGTTTATGTTCTTGGTCAGATAGCAGACACTGTTCTTATCTCCTGTCTTCCAGAAATCCTAGAGTGTTGTCACTTCCTAGTTTTTAATACCCATCCAAGCATCATTCTTTCTTATGTTTATTGGTAAAACACCTCTTGATATTCTACTCACAAGTTATTTAAACCACTCCTATCTCTTTCTTTCATGGCTCTTTGCTTCCATCATCCCTCCCCTTCAAACAAATCAGAAGGCTAAGACTAATCCCTTTTCCCACTACTACAGTTGTGATATTCCTTTCTTCAAGCTTCTACACTGATTCCCAGAAATGTTCTGCGTAACATTATTTTCTATACTTCACACTTGAACTATCAATTAAGATTATTGATGTATTAGTTTATCACAACTTTCCCAATGAGGTAGCCTTTAGGTATGTTGCCTATGCTGGTGGGATTTCAAGGAACTGTTGTTCAATCAATTTATAGGGGACCAGGTTGGGGAAAGCTAATGTAGAGATATCATTCATCCAGAATTCACTGTTATAGAATCTGTGTAGTAAAGTTGGTCCCATATAAGAATATGTATTGATTTTAAAAATAAATCTTAACAGCATAGTTGTATGTATCATCTCTAGATCTTGTTCCTAGAGAAAAGGTTAAGCTGTAACAGCTTTTTGCTTTTCAAATATAATCAAGATCAGGACCTCTAAAGATAGTTTAGGCAAAATTCCTGGTTTTAAGATCTACATTACCCTTAGCCAGCTGTAGCTGTAGGCTCAGACTGAAGAAGCTCCTTGGATAAGGAGCGAAACGTTTCCACTGAGAAAATAGAAATCCAGTTGACGTGATTCAAGCTACAGACAGTTCCACCTGGGTGACTGAGAACCTTCATAGACATAGACACCTTAGCCAGCTGGTTTGCTGGGATATTCAGTTGATGAAAGATGGGCTTTTTGACCATTGGTGACTGGACAGGCATCAACGTCATGTAAATTTCAATTAACAGCTACTACGCTTCCAATGCATTCCAAAAGGGTCATTGATGGTATCAGTCTCCCCTTTCTTACCTGAAGCCACAACAATCTGCCAAAACTCTGATATTTTGATACTTCCAAAGCACTAGCTTCACTCCATCCCCTTAGTCTAATATATCATAACTACATACCTGTCTTAATTCACAGAGGTCAGATTCATCCTCATTGCTCTATTGGTTATAGACAGGATATAGAGTTCCAGGTGGTAGAGACACTATGCTTCCTGTTCTTGACAAATGCATTTCCTGATATTAGAAGTGTATGTGGGTATGTTCTAAAATTTCATCTTAAATGTAGTCTCACGGTATCACATTGCAAGCTACCCAGTAACTCTCCAGTAGGGGGGAAAAACCAACACGTTTAATCTTCAGATAGTATTTTATGTTTATTTTTTAGCTTTGGACGAGAACGCATCTCTAAAACCAATATTTCCTAGGGCAGAAACTCCCTACAAAGAATGGTTTGGGGGCTTTTTAGCTCATTCAAACAATGAATGAGGAATTATGAAGATATATAAAATGATCAAAATATGGAAAAAGGGGGATTTTTAATAGTAATTTTATTAAAGATTATAATTATAACAGTAAAAACTAATACAAACTAAAAAAGAAGAATAAAAAGAAAGAGTAGAAGGCACAGAAAAGAAAGAAAAAAAGGAAAAAGAGAAAGAGAAAGAGAAAAAGAAAAAGAAAGAAAAGTAAGAATATAGTAAAGAAAAAGAAAATAAATATATAAAGAAGTGACTTCCCCCTTCATCACAAGTATGAACAACTTTAGTAACTTATCTCCTCCTCTTAAAATACAACAAATGATCTCTTCTTCCCATATCCCATCTCTTATCTATAAACAAATCCATAAAGCATCGTCATTTCAGTCCTGGTGTTAGCAAAAGTCCATTAACGGTTACCAGAAATAACAACATATCTATTTTAACCTTGATCAAATAAACCAACTTTATTTCCTTCCTTTTACTTCTAACAATCTTAATCTTTAGTCCAAATAATGTCATAGAACTTGATTTCTTTTCATTTTTTCTTTGTCCCTTCTCACAAGATTCTTCAAAACTTTAATAAGCCTCTTTTGAAAATCCAACATAGGAAAATTATCCAAATCACTTCTCTTGGTTTATTGTTTGTATATTATTTGTGTATCCCTTTTAATTACTAAGACATCAGCCAGGGGATATTATAGGTGAAAGTTTTCTTCCTTCTTTCAAAATATTCAAGATAACTGAAATAAAACAAATAGTGGGACACTCAGAACAGAAAAAAGTAGTATTCTTTGCACAGCCAATAGTTAATCTATGGAATTTACCACCATTCACTCAAGGTGACTTGGCCTTTAAAGGTTTTTTTAAAAAAATTCCATTCAATCGTGTCTGATCCTTGGAGACTACCTGGACAAGTCCCTGGAGTTTTCTCGGCAATATTTTCGGAAGTAGTTTGCCATTGCCTCTTTCCTCGGGCTGAGAGAGTGTGACTGGCCCAAGGTCCCCCATCTGGCTTTGTGCCTAAGGCAGGACTAGAACTCATGGTCTCCTGGTTTCTAGCCTGGTGCCTTAACCACTACACCCAACTGGCTCTCTAAAGGGTATCAGACAAATGCAAATACAGGGAAGTAGATATCAATGAATTATAATAGTATTAACTCTTGTTTCATAGGTTGTATGTCTCTCAGTGGCATTTGCTGGAGAGTATGCAGAATGCATGGTGATATAAATATATGCAAATATTTTTGTTGTGAACCGCCCAGGGTCCCTCCTTGTGGGGGAGATGGGCGGGATATAAATGTAATAAATAATAATAATAATAAAATATATATTTTATCCTCCTGCTAAAAATTCCAGTAAACATGCAATGGGGTTTCTTTAAATCAACTAAACATTACTGAAAGAGAACCTTTTTGTCTCCAGATGAATGAAGGTACATGGTCCATATCATTGGCATTAGTGGTTAAGTGATGAAGTGATTAGTGGTTAAGTAATTAAGTGGTTAAGGTGCTGGGCTAGAAACCAGGAGTCTGTGAGTTCTAGTCCCGCCTGAGGCATGAAAGCCGGCTGGGTGACCTTGGGCCAGTCACTCTCTCTCAGCCCAACTCACCTCACAGGGTTGCTGTTGTGGGGAAAATAGGAGGAGGAAGGAGTATTAGGTATGTTCGCCGCCCTTGAGTTATTTATAAAAATAATAAAGGCGGGATAAAAAATAAATAAATAAATAAATAAATACATACATACATACATACATACATACATACATTAGAATTATGTCAAGCAGTCAGGGTGTCTCTATATACAGGTTCTGCAGCTTAAGGACTAGAAACAAATAGAAGTTGACTCCAGGCTTGGCTGCCAGCTCGACCGGTCGAATTTCTCAGAGTGCTGAGAACTGGCTGAATTTTCCTTGCTTGCAGTGGATTGCAGAAGTTGTGGACCACTGAAGTTTTTTCCCCTGAAGAAGGGGAGACCAGAAGATTGCTCGTGGGGCCATTGGAATTGCCTACCCTTGTTTTTTCTCTGTAGTTTCCACCACGGAGAGAACGGGGGTAAGTGCAAGGGAAATGGCCGAGAGATATCTTGCTCTCGCAGGGAGAACAAGTCTCTTTGAAGAGACACAAGAGCGTACAGCCGCTTTTAGATCACTTTAGGAAATTATTTTTTTTTAGATTAGAAAGTTTTTGATATCTAAGATCTATCTTTTGGACTTTGCTTAAAATGTTGGCTAATTTTGTGCTTTCTTTGCTTTAACTGATTCTGGTGGAAGCTTGATGGATTCTACATTTGCAACATAATGAAACGTCTGTATTTTTTTTTACCTTTCTTTTGTATTAGAGGGATTTAAGAGACTCTGTTTGTAATTCTTCGCTTGATAAACTGACTGACTATTTACTTCTTGAGAAACTGTTTGTTTGGATTAAGCAGCTTGCAGCTTGAAGAACGAAAGCTCGCAGCTTGAAGAATTAAAACACAGGGAAACGTTTTTTTTTTCTTCTTTCTCTACACTCTCCCAGGGTGGATTCTGTTTCACTTGGAATATATTTTTATTTCTCCTTCTATAAACTGTTTAAAATATTATTCTCTCCTGTATTTTGGATTATTGGAACTTTCTTTTTTCTTTTAACTTTAAAAACAACAACGTTTTGCTTAATAGATCCTGCTGGTAGTATTCCATGGATAGATCACATGACTATTGTTTTGACTAGAAGGGTTGTTATTTTAATCTGAAGGACATAGAAACAATGGCTTTTTTAATAGCAATTCAGGAGTTCAGGAGAGAATTTACTGAGTTTCTTTCAGATATTCAAAGGTCATTGGAATTACTGTTGGTAACTTTGCAAAACCAAGAGAAAGAGCAAAAAATAGAAATAGAAACAGAAAAGAAAAATGCTTTTGAAGTAGAGGAGAAACAGGAGGAGGGAATTTTAAATATATTAGTTCAGAAAAACATTCTGAAGGCTATACATTATAATCTTGGTATAGATATGTTGTGGCAGTGGAGACGGTGAAAATTTGGGTGTGCAGTTGGATGTATGTTGTGAAATACGTGGAAAGGGAGAGAAGGTTGCTCTGATATTCTATACGAGATATAGAAAGGAGCAGGCTGTATATTGTGAATTTGCCATTGCGTATTGTGATTTTGGCATAACCTAAACAGAAGATATGAGAAACTGTATGGATATATAAAGGTTAATGAAAATATGGATTTGGATTGTTATGAGAAACTGTATGGATATATAAAAAAGTGATATTCTAAATGTAAGATATAAGGCTAAATACAAACATAAGTTGATATCATAGATTATTGTTTTCTTTAGAGATACATTTATGAGAAGATAATGATATGATGAGATGGAATTAGAATGATGGTTACTACAGGATGATATATATCAATATGTATGTATGAATATTATAAGAATTGATATATTAGGTATTAGGTTAAGTGATATGATAGGTTATGTACTTAGTTTAAATGGACACTATCACAAGGAGTGGAAATTATAGATGGATAATTGAGATATAAGAATTCTTTTTTTATGGAGATATATATATATATTAGAATTAAATCATAGAAATATATGTGTATGAATATTATAAGAATTGCTATATTATGTATTAAGTTACGTAATATGTTAGGTTATGAGTCATAATATGAATAGAATATATTGTAGTTTATTAGAAGTAAATAAGGCTTTTATTTGTTATACTAATTGGACTTTATTGAAGATATAAATATGCAGTAACGAACATCCAACATTTAACTACTACTTCAAGGAGTGGAAGCCAAAGATGGATTATTGGGAGACAGCAAGAAAGGTGAAACCTATATGAAGATTAGAAGATTGGATTAAAGAAATTAAAAGGCATATGACAAAGAAAAGTTCCTGTGTATTGTATGAAGGACTAACATTTAAAATTAATTATTGTACTTTAAGTTCAAAGATAGATTGGAGGACATCTATTTTCTATATTTTCTTTGCTTATTATTTCTTGACTTCACTTTTTCTTTATCTTTTTCTTATTTTGTATTTGTATTTCTATTTCTTTTTTCTATTCTAACTTTTATTATGTATTGTAAAACTTAATAAAATTATATTAAAAAAAAAAGAAACAAATAGAAGTTAGGGGCAGCCAAAGATGTCCCCAGGGATGGGGCAAATGTCAAAAGCAGTGTGGTACCATAGGCTCCGCCCATTTTGTATATGCACTGCGACATGCATAAATGTATGAAAGGGGCAAAGCTTGCATTGCAACGCTGCTTTTGTCATTTTGACAAAAGCATCAGATCCTGAAGGCAGGACAGCAACAATTCATTTGAGACTGAATCATGCTTGTTTAGAAGAAAAAATCTACTTTCTGTCGACTGATATTGATGTACATGTAACTAAACAAGTTGCATTGTTTGCAATGGCCGCAAGGAAGATATGAAAGCAGATGTTGACAAATAGTGCTGTTAATACTAGAGGGGATGTATTTAACACAGAGCTTTCCAAACTGTGTGTG
This sequence comes from Charina bottae, assembly GCA_023362775.1. Taxonomy (NCBI): domain Eukaryota; kingdom Metazoa; phylum Chordata; class Lepidosauria; order Squamata; family Charinaidae; genus Charina; species Charina bottae. The sequence goes on along the minus strand of JALMGJ010000001.1, from coordinate 152,269,538 downwards.
GCGACACAAAAGTGTGTCGCCACACACAGCGTGGTGTGTCGCCACACCACCCGGAAGCGGCAGCGCGCGCGTGCACAGCGGCCGCCATGCACGCGTGCGCTGCCGCACGCCCCCGTGCCGCCACACACACCCCCGCGCCGCCACCGTGCGCGTGTGCCGCCACACGCCCCCCCTACGCCGCCACTGTGTGCGCGCGCCGCCACACGCCCCCCCCCCGCCATTGCCGCTGCCGCCGCTGGCATGCCACCAGCAGCAGCACTTTGAAAAGCCCTGATTTAACATATGGATTGTTGTAATTTTATATGAATTTTGCTAAAACCTATAGTAGCAAATAAATGTAAATGTAAATGTAGTAATGTAATTTGAGTGTTTGACAGAAAGAACTCTCAGTCTGTCATTCAAGGGAAAACCATTCATCCATCTTTATTTTTCCTGACCTATATGAAACTGATGTTATGAACATTATGTGTTTGTGCAGAATTTTCAAAATCTGTGCAGTTCAAGGACCCTCCAAAAGCCAAAGGGTTGAAAACAGCTATAATAACTCTTACCTGCATTTCCCTGGGAATCTACTCTAAATCAAGCAGTTCTCGACTGATGTCTCTCATTCCTGTGCTTGACAACATTCTACAAGTTTTAGCACTCTATCTCACACCATTAGTAACCAAGTTCCTTAAGATCTGATTAGCTTGCATCAAGTATTTTGATTAGCTCTGTTTAGAACTAGTTCATACTATAGGGTCTCGTCTCTGCCATATATCCAGAGGCCAGTGAGTTTGTAATTTAGCAGCGTGGAAGGTTCAATATTCCCTTCTCTCTCTACTTATGCTCCTAAACTACGTTCCCACAATATGTTAGATATGTATTTATATCAACCCCTCTTCTGTGTTCCTAGGCTAAGAATCCTATTCACTAATAGGGCTATAATTTTCCAGCCCTAAAGCATGGGAAGGAAATAAGAGTTTGTTTCTACATCAGATTTTTGAGGACTGTAATCTGACTCTTTTCAGGACTGTGGTATGATTTGCAGAATTTGAACCAGAACTCTTCTGTTAAAGCAGATTTCCCCAACGTGACACACTCCAGATGTGTTGGACCACAACCCCATCATCTTCAGCTTCCTCAGCTAATGACTTGGGGGGGAAGCAGTTGCAGCCCAAAGTATTAGAATGGCACCAACTTGGGAAACGCTTTGTGAAAGGGTCCGCAAATGAGTTACTTTGGTGTAATCTTTTCCTTGTAATAGTGGAGCATCTATGCAATGCAGCTTTCCTGTCACTATTTGATGTTCCGCCAGAGGCTGGGAAAGCAAGCCACAGCAGCTTAGTTTTGCAAAAGAAGGTCTCTAGGGAAGGAGAAGATGGTAAATGTGGCTTTGTGGCAAGAATGAGGTAGAAACTTCTATTCTGCAATCCCTAAGCAGAGAAGCTTCAAAAGCAGAACCACAAGATAAATGTAGCTATCTTGGGAGAAAGATGACTTTTTAAACATGCAACAAAAACACATATAGTATTAGGTTTCCCTCAGAGAATGAGCAAAATAGGAAGACTTATTAACTGCCAGACTGAGCTGCTGTGGCAGAACTAGGCCAAGCTCATCAAGTAAGAAGTACCACACAACCACAATGTCATCACAGATCCCCCACTGCTTACCAGAAAACTGAAAGAAATTCAGACTTGAAAGTAAAAGGGACCTTGGCCATTATTTTACGGGATGAGGGAAAACCAACAATGATAAATACTTTTTATGGGTTCATATGGGGCTAGACATTTCCAGTAGCATTGCCAGAAGAAAAACAAGATGTTCAGTGGTGAAGTTACAATAGAGCAGCCTTCCAAGCAGGAAAGTTTGACCCTGTACAGCCCACCCACAACTCGTGTACTTTCAAAGAGGTTCATGAACTGTCATGTTTTAGCTCTTGCTATCTTTGTGCTTCAGCCTCCTCTACTGAAAAGGAATTTCCTCAGCTTCTTAAGAACAAAAATTGTCCCTAACCCAGAGCTTTCCACACTGTGTGTCGCGACACAAAAGTGTCACCTGCGGGGCCCAGATGTGTCGCGTCAAAACCCAGAAGCGCTGATGGCGCGCCACCGGGCCATCAGCGCTTTCGGGTTTTCCTGCGGCGACACACCAACGGCGGTGCGCGAAAATCCGAAAGCGCCGCAGCCACGGCGGTACGCAAAAACCGAAAGTGTCAGCAGCGCTTCCAGGTTTTTGCGCGTTGCCGCAACGGCGGCACTTCCGGGTTTTCCCGCGGCGACACACCAACGGTGGTTGGTGTGTCGCCGCGGGAAAACTTTGGAAAGCCCTGCCCTAACCCTTCCCAAGATCTGGTTGTTGGACCTATTCATTTGCCAGCTGGTAACCAATTCCTATACTTAGTACTAAAATTTCATCTGTAAATTGGAGTTAACAAGATTATGATCTTAATGAAAGCGAAAGCAAGAGACCAGGGAGAAAACAAACTACTTCAGCAATTGCAATTCTCTACCAGAAATTATCCGGGTTTATTTAGTGCTTTATTACTTCAGAGGCAATGAATCACCAATTGGCTGATACACATGAGAGAGTATTAGATATTCATTAAAAGGTTCCCCCCGGCACATTTGTGCAGTCGTGTCCGACTCTAGGGGCACCGGTGCTCATCTCCGTTTGTTAGCCGAAGAGCCAGCGTTGTCCGAAGACGCTTCCGCGGTCATGTGGCCGGCATGACACATGCGGAACGCTGTTACCATCCCACCGAAGTGGTACCTATTCATCTACTTGCATTTGCATGCTTTCGAATTGCTAGGTTGGCAAGAGCTGGGACGAGTGCGGGAGCTCACTCCGTCACGTGGGGCTAGGGATTCGAACCTCCGAACTTGCGATCTTCCGATCGACAAGCCTGGCGTCTTACCCGCTGAGCCATCGTGCCCCTATAGATATTTTTAAAGTATTTTTTTATGCATTGCTTAACTTCAATGCATGCACTACACTTGTTGATCTACTCTGACTCCAGAATAGAGCTGGACACTGAAACAAGACATTTTGCAGTTGTTTCCAAAGTAAGTCACAATGTAATTTTTCTTTCTTTCTATCCTCACTAATCTCATCTGCTACTAGACCAGCTTTGGCCAACAAACTGCTGACTGAATGTGTGGAAATTACAATTCCCAGAATTTCCAACCAGCGTGGCCACTGACCAGGCTGACCCAAGACATGGCATCTGGAATCTGTATCCCAAACACAATGAACGGCACCCAGTGGGGAAGTCTGCATTAGACACATCATTAAACAAACCCTATGGAAACCAATTTAGTGTCACGCTTATGTGCCACGGTTTCCGTTCTTCAACTCAGGAAATAAAAATAAAGCCTTCTGCTCCACTTCAGCAATCAAAGTGCAGCCCTTCTCGCTCACTCCCCCACCCATCTCTGCCCTAAATGAAGTGCAATTGGTATTCTGTGATACCGGAAAACAAACCCCGGTTAGACTCTAGGGACATTTGATGGAGGTACTAGTTTTTAGATTACTCAAAAGTCTAATCTTAAGTAGGAAAAGCCAACTCCAAAGCAACTATTGACACTGGAATTAGATTGCCAGGCTCCTGGCAGAATCCCAAAACTTAAATGCTACTGTTATTCAGAGTTCTGAATTAGTTTTGGATTTGGGGAGTTTGTGTTGACCAAGAGCCAAAGGTAACAAGAAGACTGGAGAGAAATTTGTCAAATGTTGATAAAGCCATAGGAGGAAAAATTCAGCGATGCTACCAAGAAACACAAAGCAATTTAAAATATGCACAATAGAAAAGAGAGAACTTGAGGAAAACCTTTCATCTAAATGGGAGAAGTATTGTTCTTTACAGAGACAGCTGTGGCAGATCCACCAGAACAACTTTCTCCAATCTGATCTCATCTACTTGTATTGAACTACAGTTTCCTTATCACATAGCAATTAGCCATGTTGGCTTGCAAGCTGCAAACTAACCTGTCTGCAGGGCATCAATCTGGGAAAGGTTGGCTGGGACAACTGAACCTCATTCAAATATGCACATTAGTTTTTTCTGAGAACCTGGGAAACAGTGGCTTTTTGATTCATTAAAAAAAAGTACTATGTCCCACAGTGTGTTCCAGCTCAGAATGCTGTATCAGCTTCATTGCAAAAGTCAGTCCTAGAAATTGGTTGTATGTGCAGAATGGATCATAAAAAAGAAGGGGGGGGAGATGTGCAGAAAATTATACAATGCTTATTCTAGATGAATACAATGTATTCAAGACACAGAATTCAAGTTTTTCATGACCAGACTTCAGAACACTTTGTTACAAAATAATACTTGTGTATTCAAACACAGATCATACCCAGCATTGATATTTCTTCTTATTAGATGGATTGATCCAGATTCCAAAGTACCCCTTTATCCCTGAACTAGTTTAATGAATGCATCAAGGTGCATATTCTAACTCCCAGCAAAGAGTTAGTGGCAATTATATGTACACACACCCAAGTATTTAGGCCAAGTTGTCACATCCCTATGTACCTACAGTTGTTGTACAAAATTCAGCTGATCTTTCATTACTGCTCACCTGCAGCTACATACACTGTTTAATTGGGGAAAACAATGAACAGAAAGAAACATAAAACATCCTCACAGGAGATCCTCAAATACACACAATGTTTTCTGTACTTCAGTGTTCCCGGAGTCCTGCAGCAATTTAATTTTGCAACTGGTGATATTCAGGAACAAAAAACTACAGTGGCAATTTGGTAACAAGAATAATGAGAGAGAGAGTGGGGTGGCATGATGGTTGGATGACAGCAGTTTCAAAGCTTTAATGCCAGGTGGTGAGCAAGTAATTCATGATTCATTCTACTGCAGCTTAAGGACAGAGTTCTCTTTTTTGTGTGTGTTCAGCACAAGCTGTTTGGCTTTAACAGGCAAAAATGGTGCAGAAACATCCATTCCAGTAAAAATCAGCCTCAGCCAGTCTGGGAACTCTTCAGATGTATGGACAGAATTCTCAGCAATGATCGTGCTAGTTGGGAATTCTAGGCATTGTTGAAGAAAGTTGGGATAAACTAAAACTCTAGGAAATAGATGAGTAGCAATTATCAGATCCCACCTAGCCCACACAACCATAACTAGCAATGTATGTTAACATTTCCTAGATGTACATTATTATTTACTGAATGCTTTCCATAATTGCTCAAAGCACTTCACATACCTTAATCTTTTCAAAAATTCAGGAATTATCGTCATAAAATGGTGGCAAAGGCTAAAGTTCTGGAGGATTTTTAGCTCCTCTCACATGTTCTTAACCTGCAGGCTAGAACCTTCCAATAGCTTTAATCAAATAGTGGATGTATTTATTTAAGTGGATTTATGGCACAGGGCCAGGTTATCTGCGGGACCACCTCTCCCTAAGGACGTGTACCCATCCTACCAGATCAGGTAGGGTGGGCATGCTCCTAGTCCCTTCCCTTAAACATTGCCATCTTATGGGACCTAGGAAGCGTGCCTTTTCCGAGGCAGCCCCTGCCCTATGGAACACCCTTCCCCCTGAAGTTCGGCAGGCCTCTATCCTCCTAGCCTTCCGAAAAGCACTCAAGACCTGGCTTGGTGAATGAGAGGATTTATCAATGGACTCCATGTGGAAGCTTAACTTTGGTGCCAGTTTTTAAAAAATGTTTATGGTTTTAATAGATATATCTATTATGTTGTTTTAATCGTTGGTTGGGAGCTGCCCAGAGTTCAATATAAAATGAGCGCCTATATAAATGTTTTAAATAAATAATAAATGTGGCCACACATCTCACATACATGACTCTGGGCAGCCAACAATATTAAAAATGATAAAAACATATACAAAAATAATAAACCCATAGCAGCCGGAAAAAATTACAAAGCCACAATTGAACATTCAACCAAGCAACGGGCTACACCTCAGGCTCGAGCACAGAGCCACATCTTCAGGGCCTTACAGAAGGCCAACAGGGGCGGGGCCAATCTGATCTCAGGAGGGATGATATTCCAGAGGGCGGGTGCCACAACAGAAAAGGCTCTCCTCCTGGGCCCTACCAGCTGACACTCCTTAGCCGACAGGACCCAGAGCATGCCTCTCCTGCTGGACCTACCCATCCTCTGCCTGGGACGGGTAGAAACAACGAGGGAAAGGTGGCCCATAAGTAACCCAGCCCCAAGCCATGAAGGACTTTAAAGGCGATTACCGGCATCTGGAATTATGGCAGGCAAATACCCTCCTATTTAAGGTCAGATTTTTTTTCCTCACAGGGGAAAGGCTTTCCCTTTCAGGAGGAAGACTTTTTGCATAAACCAGAGTAGGAATTTTTTTTCTTAAAAATATTAAAAGTTCATGAACCACCAGTCTACTTGCTAATAAATGTGGCACCTGCCCCTTATTTGAAATCACATGTACTTCCAGACTCTATGTTAAATTGGCAATCAAATATACCTATAGTTTATGATGAAGGGATTCCTTGAACATTCACTCCTTCCCTGCTTGAAAACAAGAGTCATTAATGGACTGCTATCTATATGACCTCAATGGGGAGCAATCAGCAGCCCCCTCTTCCTAGAAGAAGCAGGCAACATCAAAAGAGGGGCGCAATGGCTCAGCGGTTAAGACGCCAGGCTTGTCGATCAGAAGGTCGCAAGTTCGGAGGTTCGAATCCCTAGCCCCGCGTGACGGAGTGAGCTCCCGCACTCGCCCCAGCTCTTGCCAACCTAGCTATTTGAAAGCATGCAAATGCAAGTAGATGAATAGGTACCACTTCGGTGGGAAGGTAACAGCGTTCTGTGCGTGTTGTGCCGGCCATATGACCGCGGAAGTGTCTTCAGACAACGCTGGCTCTTCAGCTAACAAACGGAGATGAGCACCGGCCCCTAGAGTCGGACACGACTGTGCGGGGGAAAACCTTTACCTTTACCTTTATCTATATGACCTCAATGGGGAGCAATCAGCAGCCCCCTCTTCCTAGCAGAAGCAGGCAACATCTCCCATCTCAAAAGCATGTGTCTGTACCTATAGTTTCCCACCCTCCTCAAATGTGCACCAGACAATGCACAAACCCAGTAAGAATATTCCTGAAGGCACATAAGGGACCTTTGTTCTCCTTCCAATTGTGCCTTACGGAACTATTTCCAAGCCAGTGGTCACTCACGTGTAAGTGTGAGAGAGTCCTTTGGAAGTGCCAAATGGTGGGAGAAGGGTTTCCACCCACTGAAGTACTCCCACCCCTAGCTGTATTTTCATTTTGAAAACTGGACACTCCTAAGTAGGGGAGGGAGAAGGACAAGCAGGGCTTCTCCCCAAACCTTCTTCACCAGGGGTCCCCAACCCCCGGGCCGCGGACCGGTCCCGGTCCGTGGCCTCTTAGGAACCGGGTTGCAAAGCCCGCTCATTGAGCCCCACCCATGGCCCGCGTGGCGAAAGCGGTTCCTGGTGCCAAAAGGGTTGGGGACCACTGTCTTCACAGCACACACACCCTCTCCTTTTCACAGGGCTCTAGTGGCTTTAACACATTAAACAAGTGAGAGAGCTGAGGGCATGGATCAGGCAGTCTCCAGGCACAGCGGCAGCTCACTAACAAACTGCTCAGACACAACAGAAAGACAAATAAAACAAATGGGAGAGAGACACAGACAAGCAAGCTCCTCACTCCCATTCTAGCTGTCATTTTTCTCACTCAGGTGAAGACTGAAACAATGCGGACTCCTCAAGCATACTGCACAGTAACTACCCATTCCCAAGAATTTGTAAATGCCCCATTTTTTTACTTACAGTAGAAGGAAACATTTTAGGATCCCAGCATTTTTCAGCATTGGCAAATAAATATGCAAACAACCATTTGGGTGAAAAGCTAGAACAAGTAGATTAATTTGCACCTTCACGTTTCCTAAAGCCAGGGACATGAAGGGAGGGATTTTAAGACAGGCCAATACTGCTGGAAAGGCGGTGGGTAGCATATGGTCTGTTGTGAGGAATTGGTTGAAAGAAGAGAAAGCGGCTATGCATAAGAGTATGCATTTGCCCACTTTGTTAAGTGAATGAGTTGGGTATATCAACAGAGTCATGAAGCTGAATGCAGTTGGTTTGGGGTACTTACAGTGAGAACTGTGTGGTAAAACAAGAAGAAAGAGGATCAGGAATATAGGGGTGCTGAATGAATCAACTGAATTGAATTCAATTAATTCAAATAAATAAATACATTTCTTTGGCTTGCTGTATCTTCTCCTTTTCCGAACACCTGTCAGCCTTTCCAGGTAAACCAGACAGGAAACACAACTAGACGAACTAATTCTACTTTACTGTAAGGCTACATTAACAGAATCTTGCAAGTTTGAAAGTACAAATCTCCTGCCCTCCCTATTGATCACTTGAGTGTTCAGGGTGGGTCTTTCCTAAGTTTCTTCTTTGATGGTTACCCTCTCATGGACTTCCTTTCCTTTTATCTCATCGTTCCCTAGGCAGCATCTCTTCTCTCTGTTTTCCAAGATCACCCTCACATTCCATCACAACACCACACAACACTGCTTATCCTGAAAGGGAATAGCATGATGGGTACATATGTACTGTCTCTGTGCATGTATACATGCTGGACATCTTAGATTTATGTATTTATTTATTTATTATCTAAACTGATATTACTGCCCATCTCCCCCAATTGTGGGACCCTGGGTGGTTCACAATAAAAACAAGGTTAAAAATTCAAATACAAAATCACAACATCAATAAATAAATATAATCTCCCGTTGGGGGAGATGGGCGGTTATAGAAATTAAATAAATAAATAAATAAAAATAAATAAATACAATAGATGCTTCCATGACAAGAGCAAACATAGTTGGAGGGGTTGTCTCAGGGCTTTTCAGGTAAGATGTTTACATATGAATAGCTTATACACATATGCTTCCTTATTAAATAGAATTAAAACATTTTAAAATAAAAACATGTGTGGCATAAAGATGCACTGTACTTCTCAGAAGCTGTTCATTGTTACCTCTTGCACCATTTCAGTCAAAGTTTTGCCAAACACTTCCTAGGCTACCTTAACTAACTACCCCTCCCCCATTTCTACATTTACTCTTCCTATCTTTCCCTTTCCAGGGGGGAATAATAATGGCACTTTTTCCAATTGTCAGGCACACACTGAGATTCTACAACCCTGCAGTTCATATTATCTACACTAATTGTAAAAACCCAAGGCATTTTTCTCAGATTTTCAAAAGAATGCCTTCCTAGATGAGGTCAAGGTCTAGCTGATGCACCATTCTATTCCAAACAGTGATCAATCAAGTATCCTCAGATGTGCTTACAACAGGGCACGACTGCTAATCACCTTCTCCAGAACACTGTTTTTAACACTTCATACTCAGTTGTATATTCCTCCTGTAGGTACAGTTTCCATTCAGCTGCCATGACCAATAGCTGTTGATGTAAACCAGCCATTGCTCTCCCTGGGCTCTCCAGATATACTGGGGCTACAACTCTTAAAATTCCCAGCCAGCACTGGCAAGTGGTTGCCCTATTATTATTTAGATGCAGCTCAATAGAAGAAGCTGATATAAAAGCCTCCATGGCTTTACACTGAAGAAGTGTGTACAAGTGAGAACATTACACTGAAGAAGTATGTATAATAAGCACAGGCTTCCATTTTAACATAAAAGTGTGTCTCAATTCTGTGCAGCAGTTTCCAGGGAGGACAGTAGATGATAAGACAGGGTTTTCCAAACTGTGTGTCGCGACACAATACTGTGTCGCCTGGGGCCCCCAAGTGTGTCGCGTGACAACCCAGAAGCGCTGATGAAAATGCCCTCGGTTCCGGCAGGGAGGTGAAAATCGCACATGCATGCTTCCCGGCGCACAGCTGATCGGCGCGGAGAATTTCCACCCCGGCCCCCCACCGCACCGATCAGCTGTGCAGCAGGGAAGCAGCCCGGCAGCGTGCGCGTGCGATTTTCGCCTCCCTGCCGGAACCGAGGGCATTTTCGGGGTCCCTGGAGCCTGCCCTTTCGAAGGGGCAGCGGCAGCACGCCGCCACTATTGTGGCGGCAACCCGAAAGCGCCGCCGCCAGTGCTTCCAGGTTTTTGTGCACCACAGCGGCGGCAGCGCTTCCGGGTTTTTGTGCACCGGCCATTGGTGTGTCGCCAACGGCAAAAGTTTGGAAAGCCCTGTGATAAGACACATTGACTTTTAGATCATCTGGTAGAGACTGCACATTCCATGAATTTAACTTCTCTGTTAGTTGACCACTGGGGTCTTCATAGCCTAAGATAGATATATAGATATAGATATAGATATAGATATAGATATAGATATAGATATAGATATATAGATATATAGATATATAGATATAGATATATTTGTTCCTGGCTATCCTAGAGCTGCTTGGACACTCCCACACAGAGTGCTGGTATGACTGCATATGACAGGAACAACTCCTACAGTGGTTGGTCAGCTGGTCCAGAATGCAGTGGCATGTGCACTATTGGATGACCACAGTATGCTCATGTAACATTGCTGTTCTGAGAACTGCATTGACTCTCAGTAGGCTTCCAGGTACAATTCAAGGTGCTGGCTGTCGCCTTTGAAGTCTCACATGGCATGGGGCCAGGTTACTTCTAGGTCCACCTATCCCCAATGGTCTCCATTTGTTCCACCAGATCTGGCAGAGTGGGCAGATCTTCCCCTTGGCAAAGCAGCGCCACCTGGTAGGTCCTGGGGAACGTGCCTTCTCTGTCAGGATGCCTGCCCCATGAAACAGCCTCCCCCCAGAGATACAGGCAGCCCTGATCCTACTGGCCCTTGAAGACCTGGCTCTTTCCCCAGGCATTAGGGCTAGGATGTTAGTTATGGGGGCTCTGGCATAGGTGTACAGTATGTGCATTTTGTATGATCTGAGATTTTCATGAGGGGCCTTGACTTTGGGTTTCTTTTGGGGGGTTCTATAGATGAATTGTGTTTTTATTCTATTCGCCACTCAGACTTCATTGGATATACAGTATAAATTCGCCACTCAGACTTTCATTGGCCATATAAATTTATTAGATAGATAGATAGATAGATAGATAGATAGATAGATGATAGATAGATAGATAGATAAATAGATAAATAGATAAATAAAAAATGCAACTCCTTACAAAGAGTTAAGACTTGGTTAACACATGCCAGTAGCTTGCCAGTAAGTTCCCTAGTTTTGTGTCTGGATAATCTATGGTAGTTTCAGATTGTTCCTTTAATCAAGTGAAGTTGCAATTAATCAATGGGCTACTATAAAATAATACCCCACATGAACTAACTGGACAGAAATCTATTCAGCTCAGCTCAATCTGGCCAGCCAAATCTCATGACCAGCTGGGATGCCCCTTTCCTTGCTTGCTCAGCAGGATGCCCCAAAATGGCGTGTGAACAGTTCCCTTTGCTTCTGCTGCAGCATTAAAATGAACAATTGTCTCTGTCAGTGTCATTCATCTCCTCCTGTTGCCAAGCTGCTTTGTTCTTTCTTGTCCCCTTTCACCTTACCGGGAAGGGTTTTTAGGAGCCCAACTGTTTGGCTGCAATACAAGAACTACATATTTTTTAAGGGAAGTGTATTATCATTTTTTAAAAATTATTATTAGCAGGGAAGCGAGATTAGGAGACAAGCAGAGGCCTCCTTCCATTGCACGGCACATAGAGAAGACCGAACCTGCTAAAGTTCTCAGGCCCCAGTTGACCTGTTCCATTCCACAACTGGGCTTTCTCTTCAAGGAGTGCAGAGTTTGCAGGAGAGTGAGGGTCATGGGAGAGCAAAACTCTTTTCTTTAGGAAGTGGGGGCTACAATTACTAAGAGGCAGCTTCCTGGTGGAAATCAACATGGGTACTAGCTCCTACTTGTTTTGTGTGCAGGCAAGTGGCCTTTCATCCTCTCCCTCTCATTCATTTTAGATCATTGAGAGAGAAGCAGGACATAAGGACCACACCATCCACAGTTCAATGGCACTCCACCCCTACCAAGTGGCTGAAATAAAAAGGCAGTTGCTACAACACAAAACTAAACAGGAGGGGCATTCCAACCGGACCGCAGAAGAAAAACATTCAAACTTGACCCTCTGCAAACAGCCATAAGAATGGGAGGCATCAGCTGTCGTTACAGGGCAGATCATCTCTTTAGCTGGAACTGCACTTTCCCAGCTAAGACTACATTTTCCAGGTCAAAACCTATCTCTCTTAGGCTTCTCTAGACTCCCCTCTCCATTCTTTCCCTTACCAAAGTCAACTTAACTCCAAGGACGAGTAGCAGTAACAAAAACAAGTCCTTTAAGTTGGTTATTGCCTGGATTCACAGACCATGCCAAACCACTATTTGTTTAACCATGGTTTACTGAATAAGTCACAATGGATTGGAATCCTACTAGGCTGGAAACCACAATGGCTGTTTCACACTGTCAGCCTCCCAAGAAGACCAGACAAGAAACACAACTAGATTAACTAATTCTACTTTATTGTAAGGCTACATTAACAAATCTTGCAAGTCTGAAATTACCTCCATCCCTTTTTACCGCCTGATTACTGTAGTTAGGGTGGATCCTTTCTACATTCTTTCTCTGCCCGGTACTCAGTTGCAGACTCCTCCCCCTTTTATCTGATCATTCCCTAGGCAGCATCCCCCCCTCTCAAGGTCATTCTCACATTCCATTACACACACATACTGCTAAGCCAAAAAAAAAAAAAAAAAACACCGACACCACCTTATGGTTCAAGCTACCCATTATGTAACCGTGCTAGCTGTCTCAAGAAAGATATGTGTTGAATACCATTTTTTAGAACCTAAATACTGCGTGTGAATTTGCACAAATGTAAGGGGCGTGGTGGCTCAGCGGGTAAGACGCTAGGCTTGTCGATCGGAAGATCTCAAGTCCGGAGGTTCGAATCTCTAGTCCCACGTGACGGAGTGAGCTCCCGCAATCGCCCCAGCTCTTGCCAACCTAGCAATTCGAAAGCATGCAAATGCAAGTAGATTAATAGGTACCACTTTGGTGGGTATGTAGCAGCATTCCGCATGCGTCATGCTGGCCACATGACCACAGAAGTGTCTTCGGACAGCGCTGGCTCTTCAGCTAAGAAACGGAGATGAGCACCGGCCCCTAGAGTCGGACATGACTGTGCAGGGGAACGTTTACCTTTAATGGTTCTTCCACTCTGGTAGCTGTCAGCATCTAGCCAAACCTGGCTAGATCTAGTTAGTATTTTGAGGGGAGACCCTCAGGGCAGCCCAAGGGTGAATGCTAGTCTGGTAAGTCAAAATAACATCCCAGAAGGTGACAGTGGCAATCACTTCCATGCTGTTGCCAAGAAAGCAATGTGTATTTCCATTTTAAGTAGAGAAGCAAAGGAATATATACAGTATGCCTAACTGTGCTCCATTCACCACTGCTTGATTGCTTACAAGGCTTACAATTATACCCTCTGATTTCACTGCAGAACATACTGGAATCAGTAGAAAAGTACAACCTCAATCAGATGAAATATTGACATCAATCTAGTATTTTTAAATTAAATACTTTTCACAAGATAACAGGAATTTTCCCCCTCTCTGGCATATATGAATTAAATTAGGCATCTGCTGTTTCTGAGTGGCAGATGACAAGAACTAAAAAGAGAATATGGGAAGTGCATATGCAGAAGATTAACCGGATGTTGAAAATCAAGTTTTCCCAGTCAGAATTACAGCGCCCATAAAAAACACTGCATGTATTCATACATCATACTGACATGTGAACTGGGGCATGTGACTTAGTTGCAGGGGTTTGTTAAGATTACTTCTTGTGATACCCACTTGGTCAGTCAAGAAAGAGGAAGGAAAAGTGCTTTGCTAGTACTATGTCTTAGTACTTTCCCCTGCCCCTGAGCTACAATTCTCTCTCCCCAGCTCCATTTCCATTATAATCTGAGCTCCACCCATATTTTATTTTTGCCTAAAAAGGGCAGAGTTACAAGTTAATTTAAAGTGGTCCTTGCCCCTAATAAAAGCAAAGAGTCCCAATTTGGATGTTGTAGATGTACTTGTATGTAATATGTTGATTGTGTTGTTTATATTATTTTGTTTTTTTTAATTAATAAAGTTTTGTATTTAAGAAAAAAGGACTAGATAATTATCTTTTCTTAAGAGATGAAGGGGAACATATGAGAGAATATACTCTTTACAAAAGTATGTAAAGCATGGGATCAGTTTAACAGCAAGCACTCTGAACAGAGCCAGAAATAAAATGATTACCTATGGACAGCCTTAAACAGGATTCTGGATATGGTTTGACTGGATGTAGTTTCTAAACATTTTTCAGTATATTAACCTTATATATACTGCTTTACAATACTCCAAAGTTATTATATTGGTGTAGCATGATAACAAAATCCTAATCACAAAGAGGATGAGCAATCACTTCTCACACTTCTCACAGTCAGCACCTCAACCTATTCATCCTATCATCTCGTTTAGACAATGTGTTAGGGAATCCACTGCCTTAATGGTACTGAAGAAGAAAAGAGCAAATTACATTTTCTGTTCAAATTTCTGAATGGAGATTTTGGTGTTGCAAAGCATAAGAGATGGGATGAAAACATACAGCACATCAAAGGACAATTCATACGGAATGGAGAAATATTTCTCAACATTGCCTACTGCCAAATAGCATCAGGTTAGTTAGGCCAAGCAGAGCTATCAATATCAAACTCTGAAAGATGGGGCCAGACATCCTGGTCAATAGTGTCAAATGATGGTCCAAGAAAATAGAGAAACCATTGCAATATCAGACCAACTTGGCCTGGGACTGGTTATAATGGATCCAAATACTCATTTTAAGGCAAGAGAACCTGCAGCTGAATAGCCAGCACCAAGTATGTAGTTTCTTACCTAAAAATGGCAAATTTAAGATTAAGATTTGGCTGTAATCATGCAAATCTAAGCAGAAGCCTAAAGTGGCTTACTCATAATCCTTGTAAGAGAACTGCAAATATTCTCTAGCTCAATAAGGTGCTTACTACCATCATAACAAAATAACCTGTCTTCCTAAATAAATCAAATAGAGCAAAATCCCAGTACACATACTGCAGAGTGAATAGCTGGAAGAAACTTGCTGCAGCCTGAAGAAATATGGGACAACTGAAACTTATTCAAACTCACACTGGATCAGGTCACCTCCAAAGTGGATTTTTTTTTTCTTCAAAAGGAGGACCTACGTGGAAGCACAGGCTTGTAATTTTAATACAACAGTGCTGGACAAATAGGTCAATGTGGGACCTTGGTCCCTCATCTTAAGATTAGGATCTAGCAAACAAAGCTAGAAACCTCCAGCGGGTAGCCTGAGGCTGACACAGTGGTGTGGCTGAAAGCGTTTTTGTCACCATCACTACCACAAAACAGACCTGGTCAAACTCATTCTAGTTCCTTTACTGCCCCAGCTTTTCACAGTACAGACTAGAAAGCACCTTAATAAAAAAGAAAAGCATCTAGGTGCTATACTACTGCAGTGGGGAACCTACAGTCCATGGACTGAATCCAAGCCTCTGTGTTTTTTGTTCTTTGGTCTGGACCTGAGAAATCCAAGTTAAAAGAGGCTGTGTGTGCATGCACACAGGCATAAACACACACATTTTTTTAAAGAATCATGTCAAGTATTTGAGGTAGACCAGACTAGGAAACCAAAGTTATGAATGCTAATACGACTTTTATTATAAGGTTACAGTAACAGAATCTTGCAAGTCTGAAAGCGCCTCCCCCCTCCCTGCCTTTATCTTCAAGAGAACTACAGAGGGTCAAGTCTGAGATGTTTTCTCAAATGACATATCTGCTTTGGACTCAAATCTGACTGTTGCCTTGGTTGCAGCTCTTCCTTCTGTTCCTCAAGGTTATTCCTTCTTCCCATTACAAAACACTTTTAAAAGTGTTGTCCTGTCAGAGGAGGGTCAGAAATGCAAGCAAAGAACATAATCTATTAAGCCAAGATCAGAAGTACAAGGAACACTAACATCATTGGGCAGACAGCAGAAGTCCAGCTCAGGGTTCAAATAGCAGCAACAGTAATAAATCCAAAAGCGTAAAGTGCAGTCAAAAGAAGGCCAAGATTCAAAACTCCTGGTAATATTTATATTTATTCGATAGGTTTCTATCCTGCCTTTCCTCAGAACCTCAAGGCAGTTTACAGAGCCTCTCCATTCTACCCTCACAATATCCCTGTGGGGTAGGTTGGGCTGAGAGAGAGTGACTGTCCCAAAGCCACTTAATACGCTTCCAAGACTCAGACTGGTTTTGAACAGGCAGAAAGGCTTGGCGCTGCCCAAAATGTGACTTTTCCTATCAGCCATTAAAATTGCCAGGTGACTTTGAACCAGCTGCCATCTGTCTCCTCTAATCCACTTTAAAAAGGTAACTATCAAGATAACATTATGGAGTGGAGAACTTTGCACACTGCTTTGAGCTCCTGGAGAAAAACTGTAATGAAATATTACTGAGGTGAATTCAGAACTAGTTCTGCTTAGGGTAGACCCACTGACATCAATAATCATAATTAACTAAGTCCAACTAATGCCAAAAGGTTTGTTCTAAGCAGGAATAAGTTGGATCAACTCATTCAAGGCCCAGTTCTTGACTCCAACAAATTATAAAAGGAAATGCAAGTGCCATTCTCAAACAGAATGCAAGGATGGGGGGACTTGTTGATGTCCATTGCTAAATGGCAGCCAAGGAAGAAGGGCTCAACCAGCGATGTGCCATACCACCTGGTTTTTGGTAACTTTTTGGTGGTTGCAGAAAACGGTACACATTTACACACACTGGACATGTGCATATGAGCCAGCTGATTTACTTTCATGCGTCAGCACCGCATGAACTTCGATAACTCCATCTAGGGGATTTTTTCCCCCATTCTCTGAGCTGCCAGAAAGGAGGCTGGGTGGATGACAATTCCTTTTCCACTTCTCAGATCCCTTTTCCCTCCACCCTGCTGGGAGTGAAAAAAAAATTAAATTCATGGTGGCATAATCAAGGTTAGTACCACCCTGAACAGAGTGGGAAGGTGTTCTCTCCCCTAGCCTGTCTGTCCCTTTTTATACCCCAATGTGGCCATTTTAGGGGAGAGTAAAATGGCTGCAGAGAGGCCTCAACTCAGTTTGATCACAGATGTTGGAAGGGACAGTTAACCCTCCAATAAATGGATAAGTAGCTTGCATGACACACAGGTATTAACTGGATCTGTGTGGGGCTAAAACTATCCACTCCTGGTTTAATTGGTCAGGTCAATCAGCTGGCTTTTGGAGTTTATGCAACGTATTAACTCTCTTCTCCATGATTCAGTTAAATGGATCATGGAAAGAGGCCATTCTCTGTCTCAAGCTGTACTTGGCTAAATAGCTATGACTTTCAGAAATCTGCAGCTCTACGGAGCCTGGCAGAAAGAAATTGTGAAGTCCATGTCTCCACTGGTGTCACCCGTTTGCATCGAGGCATACCTGGACAGATAGCATGTAGTTCAGAAACCTGTTTAGCCATGCTAAAGGAGCATTCCTGCATGACTGTGTGAAATCTCTTTTCTCCCTCCCCTGTAAATCTATTAAGTTATAGGTTCTGAAATTAGGGGCAGAGTTTCTACCCTGACTTCCTCCCACTTAGAAGTAAAGCACTGCTGACATTAAACAGTGCCCAAACCCAAATTAAGTAGCAAGGGAAGTGACAGGCTCCTTTTTCAAGTCATCCACCCTGGCTTCTTTACACACACACACACACAATTCCCAATTACCATCACTATCCTGCTCCCCACAAAGAGCCATTAGGAAAAAGCTGTAGAAATATTTGCCCAAAGCAGAGATTGTTGCCACGTCTCAGGGCATTGTAGATGGGAATATACACAGCAAACATGCTCTGTGAGGAACCCTGCGGGATTCCAGCTCCTTCAGGAAAGCTTTGTGAACCCAGCTCTGCATGCATTGGCCAGACCATTGTGAAAAGGAAACAGAAAAACCATTACAAACCTACCCCCCCTGCACACACAATTTCCATTCTCCCTCTTTAGTGCCTTCTTCCTCCCCCCCAAAAAAACCACCACCCTCCTCAAGACAAATTGAACTAGGAGGGAGGGTTGCTTTTAAAAGGAGTGAAAAGGGTTCCTCTATTAGATTTAAGGCAACAAGTCAGAGCTGCGAGGGGCCTTTATGCACCAGGGAAGCCTCCCACTGGTCCTAGGCTGAGTTGAGCGGGAGTCCTGGGGCCCCGTTTTCTGAAGCCTGCCATTGATTTGTCAGTGGTGATAAGTGAGGCCAGAACGGTTCCCACAATCCCCTGCAGAGGGGAAGCTTCTCCCACAGTGCTCAAGGAGAGAAGTGGTTTTTTTTTTTAGAGAGAGAGAGAGAGAAAGAGAAAGAGAGGAGGACAGAATCGGGAGGTCAAAAAATCTGGAATGTTTCTTCTCTCTGACAAAGAATGAAATGCTTATTCTGCAGATCAGGCAGAGAGGAGACAGTGGTGTAAAAAGACAACACTGCAGCTAATGTGACTTCCTCTGTGTCCCTGTCAGAAAGAAAGCAACACGCTGGATTTCTTTCATATGCTTGCACGTAGGGAGCCTCTGTGCACCAGGTCAATAGAATAATATTCCTCTACCAATTTGCCATTGTTCTTATGCCAACCCAGAGATTTTTAAATCCCCCTTGTTAACGTGAGCATCTTCACTCTACAAATAGATGTTGATGTTGGATCATTTTTTGTTTTTCTCACAAATTAAACAAAAGTTTCTTTTTCTTTTTTTCTTTTAAATAAAGGCTTGGAAGATTCATTATAGGGAGGGGGGAGGACAGGAAAGCATGGAAATAAAAGAATAGTTGTAAGCTGAGAAAACCTTTAAGCAGATACAAAAGCACAAAGCATTTTTAAATGAGATGTTCCTCTCTAGAGAGAGAATAACATTGTGTCCATCCTAATTCATGATCTCTGCATGGCAGACCATAAAAAGGGACCAATATTCAGGAAAGGGTAGGATTAGGAAAAAAACTAAGAATGCGGAACAGCAAACTGCATGACCATACTTGGAAGGAATGAAGCTGACAACGCAGGAACCAGCAATTCCCAGGCTAGGGGGAATATTTATGACAACACAGAACAAGTGTCTCCCAGGGACAAATGATCAGCCAAGGTACATTGATTCAGAAAGGCAGGATTAAAGAGCCAAGGACCATAGGCTTTAAACCACCGTGTACTGCAGTAGCCAGGTCTCCTGGGTGCGTATAGCTTAACTTTTGTCTGCAATAAAGAAAGTAATCTAGCCATGTCATGTGTGCATGCCTTCTGCTGAATAGGCCAGTTCCTGAATTAGTGTCTAAAGAGTCAAGAGCTTCAGCCAAGGCAGTGTGAAGCTTGACAATACTCTTGCTTCTCTTTCCATCCAGAACACAGATCATCCAATACTCCCATGACGTTAAAATACCCTTCCTTTCAAGACTTCTACATCAGTGAAGACCTTGCAGTACCAGGGTACTGGATCATGTGGAACCCAATATGGCTTGTCTCCTAAAGTCCTGCACACCAAACTTGAGAATTATTTGTTTATTTACAAAAACTATACCACCTACTCAAAAAACTCTGGACAGTGCACTATAAAACACTGACATAAAAGAAGCATTCCACAACAGCAATCATGACCCATACCTAAAAACATCATGGTTGTTCAATAGCCATCAACTAGATGTTGTATTTAACCAAAAAGTTGTTCAATGTCTTCCTGAATGCCAAGACTGAAGGAACCAAGTGCACACCTGGGGGCAGCATATTCCATAATGTAGGGGCAACACCTTTTGGCCCACATTCCTCTCACCTCTTGCGGAGGTACAGCCTTAAAAGCAGATCTTTAAAACCAAATGCCAAGAAAGAACCCAATGTCATGAGACTAACAATATTGATGTAGTAAATACTCCAGATTTATAAGGTCTGTAAATTTAGCTTTCCTTTTGTGTGCTTTCTCTCTCTCTCTTCTTTGTCCAGGAAATGACAAATTAATCTTGCCAGAAGTATAAAATGGAGTACTCGAAAAGGATTTTGAAATTAAACTGATGGCTGCATGAAATTAGACCAAGAACTGCAGGCAGCCCATCCTGGTCTAGAGTGAAGGATACTGAACCAGATACTTTGGAAGGTTTCATCCACTACAATATCTCAGGATTCTTTCCTTTAAATTCACACTGATATGGAAATTGCAGAGAGGGAAAGAGGAAAGTGACATAGAATAATTTATAAATTAGACGTTATGATATCCCAACACAAAGGAGGAGGTTATATCCCAATATACAGTGGGATCAATGGCTATGAGCCTGGATGGCAGTGTATCTGCCTCTGAAGGCCATCTGCTGGGAGACTAGTGGGCTTCCTTGTGCAGTTGGTTGGCCACTGGGAGAACAGACTGTTGGACTAGATGAGCCAAGGGTCTGATCCTGCAGGGCACCACTTATGTTCTTATAGCACAGTAGTAGAGTCTACTACAAAAGGTCCTACGACCACATTTGGGGGAAAGCCCTCTGCAGTTCACAAGGGAGATAAAGTTCCTTGAAGAAATGTCTATGAAGGTTCTCAGTCACCCAGGTGGAATTGTCTGTAGCTTGAATCATGTCAACTGGATTTCTATTTTCTCAGTGGAAACGTTTCGCTCCTTATCCAAGGAGCTTGAGTTCCTTGAAGAAAGGAAAGTTTTCCAGAAGCACCACAGATGCAGCCCATCAAAGCACACCATAGAAATTAGCCTTGGTCTCACAGTCCCGATGGTGATACCCTCAAGAAATAGCAGATCACAATTTCATTACGATCACAAATAATTTTATTTTAAAATGGGGAACACATGAAGTTTGGATAACTAACAAATCTCCACAACTAACAAATCGCAAACAGATAATTAACAAATCGCAATCTACCCTAAAATTGGAATAGCAAATTACAGCCAAATTCAGTCCGTCATCACTTACAGTTTTTTGATAAACTTCCTGGATGCTCTTAGCTTAGCTTCTCCATTAATAATCTACAAATATTTTTTCTAGATGTGTTCAACAGCTTAAACCTTAACTGGTGTGGCTTGGCTCACTTCAAACTGTATTCAGGAAACAACTTTAATTAAAGCACCTGTCCTCTGCTTTGGTTTATCCTGGAAGGATAAACTTGCCTCAAGGCAGGGATTTAGATTAGATTATCTTTCAGTCTTTTTCAAATCCATAATTCCATGAAAAACTTAATAGAAAAAAATAATTGATTTTTGATTCAGGATGGCTGGGTTAAATAAAACTAGGAAAGTGTGAAGTTGGGGAATGCTGCTGTAGTGATGTTTTAAAGACTTCAGACTTCTCATGGCATACAGTATACTTCCTAAGGCTTATCAATTTTATCATAAGATTGAAAGGTTATCCTCAATTGAAATAAATTTATATTGCAAATTTGCACTGTGGAAAAGAGTCAGTATATTCATTTGTACAAACATAGCTACAAAATACTGTATGTGTTTGCAACTGGAAAACATGCTTATGCAACAAATGTGCTGTACTGCTTAGCAGGGGGTGAATGAATGTTAGAGAACGTGAACTAAGGCAGCAAGTGAGCAATTAAAGCAGGGGTGGACAAGGTCAGGCCCGTGGGCCGTATAAGGCCCGCGGGGCTCCCGCCCACAAACCCCGCCCCTTCCACGTGATTGGCTCCCGCCCACAAACCCCGCCCCCAGTGCTTGTGATTGGCTCCCACCCGCAAACTCCGGCCCCCGGAAATCCCGGAAACCCCGCCCCCCAGCCCCCCAGTCCCCGGTTATAAATATCCAAATGGCCCTTGGCAGAAAAAATGTTCCCCACCCCTGAATTAAAGGATATAGTCAGAAGACTGAATTTGTCCACATGACAAACCATCAAGATAGCAGCAAAAGTATGTTAAGGAAGCCTGTTTCCACTACCCACAATTGTTTATATAGTAAGTTTTATCAAGGAAAGACTCCTTTCTAGAAAACCATCATGCTCTTTGCAAGATATTTGAGCAAAACTACTCGCTGCTAGAGATAAAACCGGTGATGGATATACCCTAAATACTTGAAGAGACATTCGTGGATATTTTTCCCCCAGGGAGAAAAAAATAAGCTCCTGTCCCCCCATTCCTCTCCTTCAATGTAGTATGTTTGCCAATATGAAAAGAAATCTGCAGGCGCTTTAGTATAAATGCTCTGCTTCTCCTCATCTCTGCTCTGTTATATACAGTATGTTTATGAAGATAGCAGGGATGGGAGAAAAACAATTAAAATATTAAAACAATATTAAGGGAATGAGTATACAAATTAAAACTATAATTTTTTTCAAACTTTTCCTGATGTATATGACTTCAATAATTCAGATAAAGATTAAAAGATAGAAATAGCTTATTATCTACATAAACCCACAAAGAAAGAGAAGGATCTATTTCAGAAGAACAAATTGTCTAAAAGAAAGGATTTAAACACATTGCAGGGATAAGGCATGGAATAAGCAATGCATTCCTTCACAGTTCCTTTTTGCTCAGCTTTGTGTTTATTTTCAATGGTCCTGAAGGCAGAAGACCCGGGTTCTGTTTCTGAGGGTGTGAAACCTGGAACTGTGGGGGCTTCCATGTCTTTCTGTGGAGGAAGACTTGGTAGGGTCTATGTACTGTTTTACTATACTTTGTCTTGATTATTAGAGGGTTTGCAATCATCAATTCTTTCAACAGAGTTTTTGCTTCCTTCGCATTTTTCTCTTTCAATCTAAAAATCATGCTAACAGTCTATATAATTCAGTTCCTATGCTTTTCTAGTAAGATTGTTGCCATTTTCCCCCCTGAAAGAGGTCTCTTCCTCTTAGACCTTTCTTGAATTCAATAATCTTATGACTGATCTTAATCAGGTCATGCATTCATTCATTGAGTTCATGCTCTGTCTTTCCATCCCAGGGAGAATTCTCTATCAAATACAACCCCCCCTTCCCACAAAAATGTATGCACTAGTTTCCTGAGAAGTCAAATTCCATTGATAGTTTCCCTCCTTACCTGGAAAGTACTTACTTACTTACTTACTTACTTATTTATTAAATCTATATTACCGCCCATCTCTCCATCGGGGACCCTGGTACATCACAGCCATTGCCTGAGTTGATCACCAGCAAGCACCCAATCAATGCAAAGAGAGAGGGCATCAATCTCAAAGGAGGCAAGAATTAGGGCAGAGCTTTCCAAACTGTGTGTCGCGACACAAAAGTGTGTCGCCACACACAGTCTGGTGTGTCGCCACACAACCCAGAAGCGCTGATCATCATCAGTGCTTCCGGGTTTTCCCGCAGCGACACACCAACAGCGGCGCGCAAAAACTGAAAGCGGCAGCAGCGCGTCCGGATTTTTGCGCGCTGCCGCAACAGCGGCACTTCCGGGTTTTCCCGCGGCGACACACCAACAGCAGTTGGTGTGTCGCCACGGGAAAACTTTGGAAAACCCTGAATTAGGGGATTGGAAAAGTGTACTTCCCAGAGCACTTTTGTCCATTCAGGCAGGCAGCTTAAAGGGCTGTGCAAGTCAGCCAGTGGTCAATGAGAACTACTCCAACTTCTGAATAATCTACACAGTGAATGCTTCTAAACAGTCTCTAGGAGTTCTAGACATCCAGGACTTGGCTTGGGATAAGCACCACCATTATCTGCTGTGTTAGTCCTATTGGTCAGACTTTACATCTATCTAAGGAGCTTGTTTACATGATTAACTACTGTAATGTAACAAGCCCAGTTGCTTTAACTCACTTTAATCTGTTTACATGATCAAATGGTTTAACCACAACTAAACCCATCTGAAGATAAGGAAGCATGCAAGAGTTTTGTCTAGTAATAAAGGACTATGGGAAATTCTAGTGTGGCAATTTCCACAGGTAAGATGTTATGGGTGGAGTTGAATGTTCATTTCAAGTACACATAGTAATTAAACAATTGCCCAAGATATTACGTTCCCTGCAATAGTCCAAGTGTAAAGACAAAACAAATCCATTCAGGAATACCTCTGAGTCAATGACTTGCTAATCATGTCAAATGTGACCTTGGAAGTTCCAGAACTGCACTTTTGGTAGAGCTCTGCATGCTTTGAAAATGATTCGGAAAAGGTGTTTTTGAATGCACAGGAGGGCAAGTTGCATGTCATTTGATCCACAGCTTTAAACTATGGCCATTAGTCCAGAGTAATGCTCAGGTGCTGCAAAGTTATCATTCCAACCCTTGTACCTTTCATCCAATCCATTGTATTGCAAAAAGAAAATTAGATAGCCCAACAGCCCCTGAAAATTTATATCAGCATACCACAGCAAGATACAAAGGGGATGTGTATATGTATACTTGTTGATTACAGAGGGCATCCCCATTTTATTTGTTCATTTCTTTCTTCCCTGATGTGCCCATTAAAATCTGGGAGAAGGGAAAAACAGGATGGAAAAAATGGTTGAGCGTTTCTCCCAGCTTGATTGCCTGACTCTCTCTATAGCTACTTACAGTATACATAATAAATGAACAAAGTCAGGGGTGTGCAAGAGTTACCAATGCAAGAACAAAAGTTCTCTGGAACATTCTGTTCCCTCTCAGACCATGCCATTACAGGGTTTTTTAAGTAGTTTCCAGAAGTAAATCCTCCAAGATCAACAGATTTTGCACATCTCTAGAAGAATGCATTCAACGTCATTTGGGTGATTTCTAGTTTGACACTACAAAGCTGATATTGAGATTAGGGTGCACACATTTTATATACAGGTAGTCCTTAACTTACAACCACAATTGGGACCAGAACTTCAGTCACTAAGTAATGTGGTCGTTAAGTGAGTCGTGCCCAATTTTACAACCTTTCTTGCTGTGGTCGTTAAACGAATCACTGCAGTCATTAAGAGAATCATGCGGTTGTTAAGCGAATCTGGCTTCCCCCATTGACTTTGCTTGTCGGAAGCCAGCTGGGAAGGTCGCAAATGGCAATCACATGACCCTGGGATGCTGCAACCATCGTAAATACATGCTGGTTGCCAAGTGCCTGAATTTTGATCATGTGACTGCAGGGACACCGCAACAGTCGTAAGTGCGAGGACCTTTCATAAGTCACCTTTTCCAGCACTGTTGTAACTTCGAACAGTCATTAAACAAGTGGTCATAATTCGAGGACTACCTGTATATTCAGCTCCACAAGTAGACACCCCAGGGTAATGAGACATGGATCAAGACACCTGTCAAACCTTCTATTCTTTTGAACCTGAAAATATTACGTATTAACATATTGCTGATCATTATCCTTTCACTGAAGTGGCTTCCATTTACAGTATTCCTTATTAGAAAATTCACAAAAATAATACCATTCCAGCACAAAGCTCAGAGCTAATTCAAATGTTAAGGTACCTATGTGTGACATATTGTTCCCAAATTCATATATATGAGCTGTGCATTCTTTAGAAATTATTGAAAAAGGCGCTTCAGTTCATGAGGAAGCATGAGTTCAGCCTCTTTTTGAAACAGTCATGTCACTTACGAGGCTACTGTGTGAGCCTGAAAAGACAGAGCTTCTTTAATGAACCCCTTTAATAAGTCTACTCATTAAATCAGCTATGTCTTTCTTCAGGCTCCCTTGAAAACCAGAAAAATAAAGAGGCCCTGCAAGAATGCTTCCAGTTCATTTTCAAAGCATATACAGCCTTAATGCATACCATCTCAAATTATGTAGGGAATCATTTATATATGCAGAAAGGACAACATTAACTCATGCACAATGCACATTTCTTCACATTTGAGAATTCACTAACTGCTCCAATCCTTTATTATGTTTTGCTTTGTAATGTTTTGCTGTGGGTTTGTTTTGCTGTGGGTTTGTTTTCCTCCATTTTGAGCTATGGCGCTTCCTCCCCCCCCCCCCCCCCCCCCCGTATATATTTCTCTGAGGCTAAACACCGTCGCCTACAGGTAGAAAACTGGTGGAAAAAGAAGAACATTTAAATGTGGTTTTATATTTTTGCAAACAAACATAAAATGTAGGTGAGTACTGTATGTATCTAGAATAAAATACATACATATTTGAAATAGCAATTCCCCTGGCCTGCCCCACTGATTAAAATAGGCAAAGGTAACATTTTATGTTATTAACCATTTTAAATGCCTGGAAAAAATAATGCAAAATTACTGTAGACAAACAGTGATGTTCAACCACTGCAGTAATTCTTTTCTTGCACACTGAATTTGCCAATTCCTTTCTCTCTTCAAGTACGCCACAACCCCTTGTGATTTCTCTTTTTGACTATTTCTCCAGCTTTTTATACATCAGCCTGTATTGTCAATATTTTAAAGCCCTATACAGGATGTTCTGTCATCCAGTTACCATGCAAATAATAGTGCAAATACAGTTTCTCTGTTTGCAGAATATTTCCAAATTTCACCCCCCCCTCATTAAAATCCCATTACAAGAGCTAAACTATCTCCACCCCCCTCCCCTCAACATCTGCCTCACGTCCCCCATCAAGACTTCAGTATGCCCATCTTGCATATGCCATTCAAACCACAGATTTTCAGTCTTCCTCTTGAAGCTTAGCACCATGGAGTGTTCATGCTACCTAGTCTCACCCCTGGGTTTTGGTGGTCTCCTCCTTCTTCCCCCCCCCCCATTGATACAGACACACCTTCTTCTGTGGCACTTTCTATCTCTGAACTTTTCTCCCACATTAATCTCCAAATATCTCACTTCTATGCCAATCTTTTCTTAGCTTCTATTATTGAGCATGTGTATACATTATATACATGCACACAAACACACATACAATGTGAAGATAGAGCAGCTGAATGTGTAACACCCCCCCAAACTGATAGAATGCCCACTCTGTGCTACACATCAGGACGGACTTGCAGAAACAGTGCTGCTTTCAAGTAATTTCAAACATTTTGTACATATCACATGTAAACAAAGTGTCTCCTGTACAGATTTATCTACACCACCACCAACAAAGTTCCCATGACCTCGAACACACACCAAGCAGACCTCCACAAGGAACTGGCCAAGGCCAATTTAACTTGGAAGAGGAAAACTCAGAAAGAGGCAAAGACTTAAAAGAGACAGAACATTTTGGCAGACCAATGGGCAAAAGTAGATTTCCTGCCAAAGGCATTTTGCCCTTTCAAGGGGAGCGGGGGAGAGCACAGGCATAAGAAGAAGTGTGGAAGATAGATGGGTCTCTCAGTAATGAGGGGTTTATTCTCCCCCTACTCCCCAACGCACACACGCTTTTACTCCCTATCTAGCCGATCCCATGAAAAGAGCAGGAAGTTGAAGAAGGTGCTATTTTGGTCTTTCCTGGAAAAGCAAGCGGAAATACACCTCTGGTGCTAAACTGACAGCACTCGGCCTCACTGTTGGAGAGGAAATTTTTCTCCCAGAGTTTTTCTGCAGCCAGCTTTGGATCTGCTCAGTCCACACCAACCCCACAGCATAAAGATAAAGGGTTCAAGCCAGCACTCAGTCCAAGGCAGAACCAGAACCCTCAGGAGCCTCGCCCGTAGTCCTTCCGCACTAACCTCCCTTCCAACTCACAAGTGTCCACAAGTCCGAAAAGGTCCTATCAAACATTTGACAGGAACCGTTACATGTGGTATTTTGACGGCCGCTTAGAGAATTTAGAGAATTTCTAAACAGGATAAAATAATACAGCTTGTTCTAATGGCTTTAAGAGATGCCCAGAGGCACCACAGAGCTTTGCTTCTCTATAAATCAAAACTGCAGAAATCCAGAAAATCGACTTAAACAATTGAATGCCAGGGAACAGAAACTGGGCTCCATTCGACTGGTGCTCTTGGTGACATTCAGCTTCAGGCTATTTGGAAAACAGCAAACATGCCACATTACCAGCACAAATTTAATAGGATGAAACAGAAGTAACAGAGGTCATACAGGAGTGGCATTAAAGAAGGGAAGAAAAAGACTGGCTGCAAATCCCCGCTTCACTGATGCCTCAACATTAATGGGATGTGAGGTTAAAAAAAAATACTGCAGAAATGCAGCGGTAGCATAAATAGGAAGACGCTCTCAACAAGTACAAGAAAAGAGATTAAAAACTTTACCTTACCTGGTAAAAAGGCAGTGTGTTAATCATTAGTAGAGGGGGGTTGGCTGTAGCCCCATTCCTGATCACTAGGGATGGTGGAGAACTTCCCTTGGCTAGCAAATTATTATGAACCAATCTCATCCTCCCTTCTTAAGAAACCATGTAAACCAAAATGCAATTTTCTGAGGTATTTCCCTGATTAAAATGTGCACGTGAATTGTAACGCATTTAACCAAAATTTCCAAAGTACTGTATAAATTAGGACAGCTAATTTTGATTTCTATTTTAATGCAAGTTGCGGAAAGTAAAACAAATTGATCATTGAGATGGGGGATATTCATCATAGGGTGTTCAATAAGGGTTGAATTTTCCAGAAAGGATAATTACAACAATGTGCCCCCAGTACCAAAGGTGATTTCACAAAGCCATTTACAATATCTTGAAGCTCTCACACATATTGCTGGTATATACATATGAAAGACATAAATGTAATTTTGAATGTGGTTCTACCATCAGGTTTTAAAAATTGATTTCAGCTATGTTAGAAAGGAGAAAGACTTCCACAAGTTAAGTCTGATACCTGATAATTTCATGTCCATGTAGTTTTCTTTGCAGCAATAGGAAAGTTGCTTACCATGTCCTTCTTCCAATTTTTTTTTAAATTTCCAAGTAATAACTGGGTCTGACCCTGCTAAGCTGTTTGAGATTGGGCAAGGCTGACTAAATGCTACCACCAAGTTGGGCGCAGCCATATTAGGGAGTACGTTTCCAGTCAAATCTCAAGTTTCTTATGCTACGAAATAACTAAACTCTGTCTGAAGACATCTTTAATCTCCATCACCCCACTATTTTTTTCCCACAGAGCTGTACATATTTGGATATGACTGTTGTACATATTCAACTTTGCTCTATGTATGGAAGTGCCTCTTTGGTCAATATTGTTAGCGACGGTTCCCTTCAGCCTCATATAAAACCAACAAGGCTGATCATCCTTGCCAATTTCATTACGTTTGCCTTCCAAGTAGGTGCTTCTGGGTGAGGTTTTTCAATCATCCTGCCTCCTTCTCCTTATTATTATTATTGGGTTCTGATGACATTTTCCTTTTATAAACTTCCCAGTTTTCTTGACTTTTCATGTTTTTTTCATACCAGGAAAAATATGTATGGAGGAAAAGACAGAATAGCTTCACAATACCTTTTGATTTCAAGTGCTAATGGTTATGTTTCAGGAAGGACCCACTTTTTCTTTCCAAATAATATTTATTTATTTATTAAATTTCTATGACTGCCCATCTCCCCCTCAAGGAGGGACTCTGGGCAGTTATATCTTATGCTGTTCAAATATTAACTTTAAAAGAAACCTAAGGCTTTTCTTGGGCCACATGAGTTTCAGCTGGACATGAAGGAAAGGGATGCATGAATGGAAGAACAGATCAAGGCCAACTGCACTGTGATAGCATCATACAGAAGTTGGAGTATTAGGACAGTATGAATTAGCATCCAGGATCAGCAAGCTAAGAAAGAACCTAGCTAGAAAGATAGAAAGACATGTAAAGAGGAAAACCATAACTTCTGAGTGCAACAACAAAAGTGGGGAAAGATGCATGAGAGATTATTAAGCCTCCTAAAAACTGATGTTTGATCTAGTCTCAAAGGAAGCTGCAAAAGAATTGCCATTTTAAAAAAAATAACAATATCTGGCATTGTTCATTACAACTTTAAAGCAATGGCTATCAATGTAAATTATTTTGTAATGGGGCACTCAATTTCAAGCCGCATAACAAAAGTTTGCTGTCATAACATCATTCACAGAACAATGGGTTTTATGTATTTACTTAATGACAAAATTCCTATAGACCCTAACTGCTCATGACTCAGGATGGTTTACAAAGAAAATAAACCACCAATAAACATAAAACTTATGCAGGCAACTTAGGGCTGTGGTGTACTCAAAGCCAGTCAAAATAGAATGGTTTCCATAGCTTTGCAAAATGCCCAACTACCTCTTTTAGTCAGCAGTTGAGTCACTGCATTTTGGACCAGCTGCAGATTCTGAGTTGGCTTCAGGGGCCACCCCATGTAAAATGTACTGCAGAGTCTAACTGTAAGGCCATGAAGGTGTGAGTTAGTTGCAAGGACATCCCGATTTGAAAATGCCCACAATAATTGGCACACCAGCCAAAGCTGGGCAAAGGCCCTCCTGGCCAAGGTTTCTACCTGCTGCTCAAACAGTAGATGCAAGTTCAGAAAGACTCCCAAGTCACTGATATACTGATTAAAAGAGAGTGCAATTCTATCCAGAGTCAACCTAAGAATCAAGATCAAGCCATATTGTTTGCCTCCAAACAGCAGCTCCATCTTTAAGGATTTAAAGTTTGTTTGACCCATCCTGCTACTCATAGCCTTCAGACACTGGAGCATTCCTAGCCCTTTCTGTGGTGGTGATATATACTGTAGTTACGTGTCATCAGTCTCCTGACAACACCTAATTCCCAACCAACAGATGATCTCTTCCAGCAGTTTCGTGCAGATATTAAAGAGAATGTGGGGGAGAACTGAGCTCTGGGGCACCCCACATTGGAGGAGCCAAGTGCCAACTGTTCTTCCCCCCCACCTTCTGACTAATACTGCAGAACGGTGCCTCTTACTCCCAACCCTAACAAGTGATTCATCAGTAATATCATGGTTGACAATATCAAATCCTTCTGAAAGACCCAACAAGACCAGGAATAGTACACTCCTGTAGGATTCTCTGTACCTGGAGACTCATCGCCTTTTTCTAAGTCTTCCCCCAAATGAAAGATTGGATATTAAACAGAACTTGTTCAATATGACTGGATCGAGAGACATCTCCTTAAACTGAGTCAACTAAAAATATGTGAGCTGAATTGAAGCAAGTCCATTGCAAACTAGAAAACCAATAAACTTTATCCTTTCTGTATTTGCTGAATTCACAAATATTACAATCCAACAGAACGAAACTCATTCATTTCAAAGCAATTGGCCGGAGCTAACATTGCTATATTTTTCACGTGCATTTCAACCATCAAAGAATGATACACGATTCACCGCACTCTGAAGCCCCAATATACGAAACGGACTGTTACCATGATATGGCAAATGCTGTGTAAAAGCACCGAAAAAATACGAAACTCACCCACATTCAAACAAACAGGCAAACAGAAAGTATCACATTGCCTTCTATATTACTAAACGTCATTCTAAAGAAAAGGAGGGGAATGATTAAATTACTATCCACTAGGTCTTTGGGACAGTGCAGGACAGGAAGGCCTGGCGTGCTATGGTCCATGAGGTCAGGAAGAGTTGGACACGACTAAACGACTGAACAACAACAACAACAACAACAACAACAAAAAGGTCTTTGGGAAATATAAAGAACAAAATCCCTTTGAAGGCCAATACCCAACATAACAACCGTGTCAATGAGCCAAAGATACCACATACCCAGTGCTAAAAGCTGAACAGTTAGGCATGTTAACTTCATGGACAACAGCTGCAATTAGAGTTCTTTGTCAGGATCTACAGTATGTAAAATGCAGACAGACTGCCATTAAATACAGTATACCAATTAATGCAACGTGAGCATGCTCAAGACAAGAGAATGCCAGCCGAAAGGCCCCACCAGGAGAAGCCAGAAGACCTTAAAGGAGAGTATCTCCCCCCCCCCGAAAAAAAGAAGAATCGTATTCCAAAAACTAATATTTTTCTTCTAAAAAACCAAGCTCTGTTTTGGATATTATTTATTTGGCGTGACGCTTCTTCCTCACCTGGAGCATAGTAATTACCTGTTTTAGCACTGGCAACTAACTGTGTAGCCATAATACAAATAGTAAGAAGACAGAGGACTTTCTTAACTACAGCTACTTGTAGCCCTTGCAATTCTATTTAACACTGTAAGCAACTTAATTTCTCTCCTAGAGGAAACTCCTAAACATTTGAGAAGCATAAATGTGGTTTCACCCCTACCTTTTCTCCACTAAATCAAAACAAAATATTAATCAACCTTTTAAAACAGCTCCACAATGTCTGAGCCCACAATGCTGGAAATGTTATTTATTATGAATACTAACTATATGTTAGGCACTTTGACAATCCCAATAAAACACACATTTTGCAAATGTGCTTGTCAAACTCTAGTGCTTGTTTGGACTTGAAGCCATGTGAAAATTATACTTAAAAAAAATGACCAGGCAGAAAAAACAAACAGGCAACCTAAAATACCACTTCCAAACCTCAAAAAAGGCATCACCTTTGTATAGTAACAGCCAGTCAAGCTTCTCTGTATAAAACTTTTGCACAGCAGCACACACAAAAATTTAAAAACTGCCATGATAATGAATATAAAGCAGTGATATGGGGTCTCAGAGATGTATACATTAGTAACATCTATTTTAAATCATTTTGAAAACATAACGTGTCAAATTACAATTCCAAAATTTTAGCTCTGCCATATAATTTCCATTGTGTTCATTTTCTTAAAGTTTATATTTCCAAAAAACAAAAAAGCAGTTACCAGATTATATCTCGCTCCTATGTCAATTAAGGACTATCTTTCCCAATTCAATACTCATCATCCTACTTCAATACCCTTAATGTCTTAAAACAAATGTACTTAGCTTCTCAAATGATCCTTCCCTCTCTAGCATACTGTAGTCTTCCCAACCTGCTGCTCTTGGTATGCAATGCATATCAAGAACAGCAAAACCAGATAGTGGTCTTGTTGTCTGGGGATGATGGGAATCTGCCACATATGGAGAACAAGTTGACCAAGGTTGCCCTAGCCAGTTACAGCTGGTGGGATTTTATTTTCTCATAAACAAGACATCCCAAATAAACTGCACAGTATGACTAAAACACTGGTAATCCCTTCAGTCAGGGATGGAACTAGGGTCTGTGTCACCCGGGGCAAACATGGATTCCGCACCCCCCATGGGTTATTTTGTCATTTTGGCGCCCCCCCCCAGCGCGGTGCCTGGGGCACATGCCCCGCTTGCCCCCCCCCTAGTTGCGGCCCTGCCTTCAGTGTATATACAGTAGTTCACATTTTGTAAATTGTTCTCATCTTTTCCATAACTATCAGTAGAGATGCATTGAAAATAACGTTTCAAATAATCTGCATAAATTTGAATTTTAATCCCACTATTCCTAGTGCAGCAGTGTCCACAGGATCTTGCACCTTTGGAGAGAATGACAACAGCAGCATTGTGGCAGTGTGTTGCAAGTTCTGCCCCTTTGGGTGTGCATGCAGTGTCACAATGCTTGTAAGAAAAGGAGCAGGGCATGCATTGCAATGCTGCTTTAATCAGTCTGCTGCCCCCAAGGCATTTAGCTGAACTGGATGATGATTCTGGGAGCTGGCAACTTAACATGTTTCAGAGGTTCCAAATTACGGAATTTTAGGTCAGTATTTCTGCCCCTTTTTTTACAACTGCAAACCAAGGTAGCACAAACTATCAAAGCTACTGGGAGGTTAAACAGCACTATTATAGCAGTATGCAACTTATTGAAGAAAGAAAATATATATAATTAACCACCAGCATTAAAGTGTTGAAGCTAATGAAGTCTATTACTTAAAGGTGCATGGCTTCGACACTGTGTTTACTAACTCTGCTTGCTGTTGGTTCTCCCCAGACACCAAACAGTCTTCCAATGCAAAGAAACAACTCACCGTTTTATAATGTTGCATTGGAGAAGTATTGGAGTATTGGAGAAGTATTGGAGATGTCTGTGAGTGGTGCTTATGGGCCACAAAAGTAGGATAGATATTTAAACCTTTAAAATTCATAGTACAGGAAAACTATTAAAATGTTATTTGGGATTTGCTAAGCTTTGCCTTTTAAAGCTGTAACTGAAGTCAAGCTGACCTAAAGGCATCCTTCTAGACTGAGTCTAAAAGTGCAGTAAAGATTTCAAGGGTTTGCTTCTCTGAAGTGCTCCTTTACACAGCACTAATTTATTTATTAAATTAATTAATTAATTAATCAAATTTCTATCACCGCCCATCTCCCTCCTCCGGAGGGACTCTGGGCGGTTTACAATAAGATAATAAAAACAAGAAACATAAAATATACATACAATATAAAAATACCATTATTAAATAATTGTAAAACAAGATTAAAATCCAAGACGCAAGAATAGTAAAAAGATCTAACTCAATCCGATGTAGGAGAGGGGCTCTCTGAGGTATTAGCCATCCCCAAGAGTGACTATTCCTTCCTTGGCCCCAAGCAAGGCGGCAGAACCAAGTTTTCAGGTTCCTCCGGAAGGTCAGGAGCGAAGGGGCTAATCTCACCTCCGGGGGTAAGATGTTCCAAAGGGAGGGAGCTACTGCAGCAAAGGCACACCTCCTGGACCCCGCCAGATGGAACTCCCTTGCAGATGGGGTCCGTAGCATGCCCTCTGCATGATCGGGTGGGACAGGTAGATGTATTGGTGTAATGTTGTAATGTTGTAATGTTAGATGTAATGTTGTAATGTTAGTTGTAATGTTAGATGTAATGTTAGATGTAATGTTATCCAGTTCCTAGACACAGTAAATTTTCCATTGCTTATAACAATACAAGAGGTGCAATTTCTAAATATATTTCAGAATATTCACCCCAAACCCACACAACATATTAAACAGCTTCAATTTCTGAAGTAGCATAAGTAGAAATAATCCTGTAGGAAAACAAATGGGAAATCAGAGACCCAGATTTTTTTTTTTAAAAAAAACTTTCTTAGGCTATGCAAGAAGCAGCAAGACAACAGCTGTGTTCACACAGCATGCTAAACTGTAATTTCCACCAAGCTTCAGTACTGAAACATCATTAGCGCTGGCGCATATGAAGACAGCCTCCAAGCATGTGCAAAACAAATTTCCTTAAATAGCCAAAGCATCTTAACTTAGTAGATCATATTTATTGGCTCTGGAAGGTCCCATAATCACTGTCTGTCATTAAAATAATTCTAGATAATATGGCTTGGAAGACTTTTCTTATGATCTGGGGGAACATTGGCAAAAGAATAAACTACTGGATTAGCTGGACTTGGTATATATTTAAGAATCGTGAGGGAAGGGTTGCCATGTAGATTTATTTCTTTGAATGTTTTTGTATTTCAACAAATCTCTGAGTTCAGTTGGAAACACAAATACATCCCTCCTGTTTTTTAGTGGTCTCATTTTGACCCCAACCCTACTGGCATTCACTATCCAAGTCGAAGATTAATGAGAATGTTATACAACAGATCAGTGTTTTTCAAACTGGGCAACCTTAAGATGTGTGGACTTCAACTCCCAGAATTCCCCAGCCAGCATTCTGGGGAATCAATCAGCTTGAAGTCAATACCTGGGAAAGTCCTTGAAAAGATAATCAAGCAGTGGGTTTGCAAGCACTTAGAAAGAAACAAGATTATTACTAGAAGCCAACATGGGTTGGTTTAAAATAGGTCATGCCAGACTCTTTTTTTTTTTTGGACACAGTGGCTAGATTAGTTGGACCAAAGAAATGCTGTGGATATAATGTACCTACAGTAAGGCATCCGGTAAAGTTGACCATAGCCTCTTCCTTGGTAAAATGGAACGAGGTGAGGGGATGGTCCCACTACCAGGTGGAGTTGCAGGTGGTCCTTAATGAAACTGTGTCTGTGTGGAGAGGCCTATGCAGTAGTAGGGTACCTCAGGGTTTTGTCCTAGGCCCAGTGCTGTTCAAAACTTTCATAAATGACTTAGGTGAAGGGATAGAAGGGACACAAAATTGGGGGAGGGGGATTCTAGTACCTCAAAATACAGGCACAGGGGTCAAAACGATCTTGATAGACTTGAACATTGGGCCCTATACAACAAAATGCAGTTTAATGGTGAGAAATATTAGGGTTCTGCACTTAGGTAGGAAAAATCAAATACACAGGTACAAGACAGGTGGTACCTGGCTCAGCAATTGTACCTGTGAGAAAGATCTGGGAATCCTGGCAGACCACAGATTAAACATAAGCCAACAGTGTCCTGCAGCTGCCAAAAGAGCCAATGCAACCTTGGGCTACATCAACAGAGGTATAACATCAGGATCATGGGAAGTGTTAGGTTCACTCTACATTATGCTAGTCAAACAGCACCTGGAACAGTGTTGAGTTTTTGGTTGCCACAAGACAAGAAGGATGCTGTGGAACTGGAAAGAATGCAAGGAGCAATGGTGAAGGGCTTAGAAGCTTAATCTTATGAAGGATGGTTAAAAGAACTGGGTGTAAAGAAGAGAAGGCTAAGTGGAGACACGATAGTAGTCTTCTAATACTTGAAGGGCTGTCACAAAAAACAGGGTATGGGTTTATTCTTTGTGGTGCCCGAGGATAGGACAAGAACCAACAGATGGAAGTTTTAGAGAGATCCAAACTCAAAAAAGGAGTAATTCCTTGACTGTGAGAGCTATTAAGCAGCAGAATAGCCTGACTCCTGAAATTATGGGTGTTCCATCACTGGAGGTTTTCAAACAACGGTTGGATAGGCTGGGATGAGATAGTCTGAGAATTCTTGTCCTGGGCAGGACATGGAATTAGAAGACCTCCAAGGTCCCTTCCAACAACATGACTCTAACAACTGGCCCCTGCTACCATATTACCTAGATCCCAATTGGCACCCCTCTTCCTGCTTGCAAGTGACAGAAACTGTAGGCCGGAAACCCGAGAGCATAAAGCTGCAGAAGAGCCAGACTGCAAGGAAAGACTCCTTAGGACTATCGGTCTGCCTCGTCCTTAAGACTACGAAGACCCAAACTTTATCTGAACTCAGATCTTGCTCTTCCTTTGAATTTTCTTGTACGTGGATTCTTCTGGTCTCTTAGCCAATGACTTGACTGTTGATGGACTGTGTGTCTTCTTTATTCTGTGGCTGGTTGTTGCTTGGCTAGGAAAAGTGAGCAAATCCTCTCTGCTGGCTAAGCATGGTGACTCTTCTGGGGGAGCAGCACATGGGGTATGTAGTATACATTCTGAATATATTCTAAACTTAAGCCTCAATTTCAGTGTTTCCTCTCAGGAAGAGATTCAGAAAAATAATGTTGGAATAGGGCCCAAGTTACAAAGGTTGCTTGTCTTGAGTCAACCTGGCATACAGTGCCTCTGGCAGACATCAACATGCTGCCACTTACAAGCAAGCATGACAAATGACCTGTACTTTATGGCAACATCCCTGGATGGGTCATTAACTTCCAGGACACATTAAGTAGAAGCACCTGGGGTAAGAGCCAAAATAAAATCCTACCCAGTCTCTTAGCTTGAGAATGACTTAGCCTTTACATTTTTCTTTCAGATCCAGTTTTGCTAATACTGAAACTCCTTGAGGAGATTTTTGAAAAGTCATGGGGCAGAGTTGGGTGTTTGAACTAACACTTCCAAACTATTAATCTTCCTAGGGCATGCTGGTATTTGTGTGCACACAGACAGGGTTCTGATAAGAAAGGAACTGTTCAATCTGAACACATTTTCCTGGTGCCCCAGGGCCAGTCCGTGAGAATGATGGGAGCCTAGACTTCTAAAGCAGAAACTTCCTACAACTTTACATCAGCATCTGGAAAGACAGGTGGATGAAATTACACGGAAGCCGCCAAAAGAAACCTTGGAGGAAGAGATCATTGTACCATTCTTCAGAGAATCCTTTGTAGAAAATTGTCAACTTATTCTTAATTAGCAGAGTTTACCCCTCCCACCATTATTAACAAATCCTCTCTTTTAACGCCAAGCACAAGCAACATGTTCAGCACCAATCTATAAACCACTGTTTTTCCCCTGTATATCTAATTGTTAAACACAGCCCTGCGAAATAATCAGAGCCGCTGAGTTGACATCTAGGCATTTTCGACAGTATACCCTTTTAGAAAATATGCACCAAAACCTTAAAAAAAAAGGAGAGGGAGCCAAATTCCACCAAATTAGAGCTGTACCTTTAAGGAGTTCATCTAGTAGGAAAAGCAGCTGCATTCCTGTTGAGAAGGGCTGCTGTCCTAACATGCAACAGAGGCTAGAAATAACCTGCACACCTACAACCTTCCAGCACCAAATCCAACAATGCAAGTCTCTTGCTCACCCGCAGAAAGAAAGACACAAAGGGAAGAAGGAAGAAGGAAGAAGGAAGAAGGAAGAAGGAAGAAGGAAGAAGGAAGAAGGAAGAAGGAAGAAGGAAGGAAGGAAGGAAGGAAAAGAAAGAAAGAAAGAAAGAAAGAAAGAAAGAAAGAAAGAAAGGGAGGGAGGGAGGGAGGGAGGGAGGGAGGGAGGGACTAACTTTATTAGATCAACTTCAGGAAAGGAGGAGGGTGCCCAGGCATCAAAGGATAAAGCTGCCTTTTAGGGGAGGAAAAGTCGTTTCAAGGCACATGAAGGAAGCAGAGACCGCCTTTGCTGTGGCTTTGTCGGAATCCGGCTTGGTTGTAGGAAGAGAGCTTTGAAGGCTGCGATAGGAAAATTGATCAATGGCCTGAGCAGATCCGGCATGCGTGCCTTATGAACGAAACAGAGCGCACCCCCATCAGGAACGAGGCGTGTGTGTGGCGGGTGGGACAAAGACAATGCCAAGTAGGGAAGAAAAGCAGCAGGTAGTTAGTGCGGCGGGGTGCCCTGCGCGCTGGCGCCAGAAATATTCAGCGACCGCTTGCAAATTAGTAACGCCGACGCCGCTCCACCCTCCCGCACGTGAGAAAGCTTAATTTTTATCAAAGTTCATCAAGGCTTTACCCCCTGCCTTTTTTTCCACAAGAGCACAGCAAAGTTTTCGGAAGGCGGGGGTGAGACACAATTTAGTCCTGAAGCCGGTGAACTCACTGACTTGTTGCGCTCGAAATGAGCATCTGAGCATATGCAAAAGTGCTGAAACTTCATCCCCTTTGGCCAGCGCGCAATCCTCCTCAAACGGAGCGCTTCCCCTCTCCATTGGCTTTACATACAAACTCCGAGGCAAGGGTGGAAACTGAAAAAGGAGGAGGCTAGGGCAAATCTACCTGGCGATCACAGAGCACCAAGTAGGGTGACTAGTCCTCAGCGAGATCGCTCAGAACGAAACTTTAGTGGCCGGGGGTGCCGCAAGCGCGCACAGGTTTGCAGCCCAGGCTGGGTTGGCAAAACGCGCCCTACTAAAATGAGGTCGGGGGTTTGCCAAGCCACCCAGCCAACTGGGTATAACATTTCGCGTCTTGTACGAATACATCCGAGAGTCGGAGCAGCTCAGCTCGGATCGAGGCAGCTGCAGGCGTCCCAAGCCTTAGGGGGTGGGTGGCAGACACCGCGCGTTGCGGGAGAGAGATCGGAGCCGAGATTTCACCCGAGAACTGGCCGGGAGAATCTGAAGCGAGTCGAGAGCAGAAGGTGCCCCTGAGCATCCCTTTTCGGCCAGCTCTGACCAACTCCAGCGGCGCAACAGCACGACGTCCAACATAGAGCCTGGGCACAAGTCCCAGCACCTTTCGCAGCCTGCGCGCGCGGGGTGGAAGAAGACTGCCCCAGGCGGCCCCCTCCCCCCAGCCCCCCAAGGCACACACGCGCCCGCAGCCTATGCGGCGCCCGGCGGTTGGGAGCGCGGGAAAGGGGTGTCCCTCGGAGGCGCCTACCTCGCACGTAGAGAGGGGCTTCCAAATGCAGAAGCAGCAGCAACAACAACGGCGGCGACCGGAGACAGACGCCCCCGAGCCGCCTCATGGTGGCGAGCGACCCCTGCCGCAGCTGCAGCCCTTGCCCTAGCGAGACTTTTCCCTCCTCCGCAGCCGCAGGAAGAAAGTTGAGTTCTGCGAGTGGGGTGGCAGTGAGGCGGCGGCGCCTGCCTTTCGCCGTTCTCTCCGTGCTGCCGGACGACTTTGCTCCGGCCGCCACCAGGCGCCAGGACTGGTTCGGGGCTCGCGGCGCGTCGGGGGTGCTCTGGGCTCCAGCCGCGGCGGCCGCTTTGCTCCGCCGCTCCGCCAACGTCTCCCCGCGCTGCAGAAGCGACGGCGAGATCGGGGCTCGCTCCGGCTGCCCGCCCCCGGCCCTGCCCTCGGAGGAGGAGTCCCGCCGGGGCAACCTCCGCCCTCGCTTCTCGCCCAGAGCGGCAGTTTGGCGCGCTTCCCAAACGTGGTAGGCACCCAAGCAACGGCGCCTAACCTTCCTGCCCTCAGCAAGATTCTCCTTCTCCAGCCACCTACCTCACCAGGCCGGGTGATCGCACCTGCACCGCTTAGAAACAGAGCCCTTTGGCAGAAGGGCTGCTTGCTTTCAGCCTCTCCGCTCTCCTGGTAAACTCCAAGGCAGGGGCTTCCGGCGCACTATCACGTACACAGGCAGCCCCAAGTTACAGACCCCCAACAAACGGCTAGCTGAAATTAAGCTCCATTTGAAATTAAGCTTCGCTGGTCCATTTGCTTTTTCTCCAGTCTTGAGGACAGGGACCCAAAACAGAACGGGGCCAATTTCACTCACTCACTCAATAAACATACCCGAAATCTAACAAATCATCAGCCGAATAAAGTATGCAATATAACAAGATTAAAATATCCCCGGTAGGACTGAACACGAACTGTATGTAACAATATAAAATTCCCAAGGAAGACGAGAAAAACAACAATAAAAAATAAGAGGTGGCACCAGGCTTAAGAGAATGCCCTCTGAAGTTCAGCTTTCAGCATTTTCCTGAAAGCCAGGTGGGAAACGTTGGCTTTGCACCCCCTGCTTAACTGTGGTTTCTTTCAGTGCAACTTTTGGAAGCTGCAGTTGAACTAGGCATGGTTTACCTTGACCAGGATCCTTTTCCACTTGACCTAACCGCAGCCGTAACATGCAGCCCTGGCAACCTTTTATTCTGCCATGTCCTCGTGATGCTGTCTCATCCCCAGCCTATCCCTGAGGCAGCTTCAACTCATTCTTAACTGTTCCAGTGTTTTCCACTTAAAGCAGGCAGCAAGCCATGGGGTTTTGCCGGGGGTGTGCTCTGAAGCACTTCACCAACTATTTGGTGACCTCTAGAGGGTGG
The DNA here is from genome assembly GCA_023362775.1 of Charina bottae. Taxonomy (NCBI): domain Eukaryota; kingdom Metazoa; phylum Chordata; class Lepidosauria; order Squamata; family Charinaidae; genus Charina; species Charina bottae. The sequence continues at coordinate 152,228,473 of JALMGJ010000001.1, read as the reverse complement.
GATCAGCCCAGCACCTATTGGCTGCCTGAGGGTGTTGCAGCCATGCCCCCTCCAGAGCAATTACAGGTAGTCCTCAGGTTACAATCACTCGTTCAGGGACCGTTCAAAGTTACGACGGTGCTGAACAAGAGTGACTTCCCATCGGTCCTCAAAGTTGTGGCCACTGCAGCGTCCCCGCTGTCACATGATCGCAATTCAAGCACTTGGCAACTGGTTCGCCATTATGATGGTTGCAGCATCTCACGGTCACATGATCACCATTTGCGACCTTCCCTGCCGGCTTCCCAAAAGCAAAGTCAATGGGGAAGCCTGCAGGAGATCGCAAGTCACTCCCACTCTTGCCACTTTTGCTCCCAAGGAGCCCCTGGGTGGCATGGGGATCTTGTACTCCATCCCACCCGCACTGCCTAGTGCTTGCCTGTGGTGCCCGCCCACCCGCTGGCCTGCCTGCCTGGGACGCGGTTTCAGCATCTCTTCTCACGTCGCAGTCACAAGAGGTCACATGAGGTCCTCGCTTAATGGCAGCAGTGGGGACTGGTGGGATTGCCGTTACTAGGTGATGCAATCATGTGACGTCGCACTTTATGACCTCATTACTTAGCGACAAAAATCTCCTGCAGGCTTCCCCATCGACTTTGCTCTCCTGTAGCCCATTCCAGCCCAATTGCCGTCCTAAGCTGAGGGAGGGGAGAGGGCCTGGACCTTTTAGTCAGGCTGTCCCTCCCCTGTACCTACCAGGTCTCCAAGTTGATGCTCAGTTTGACGATCTAGATCAGCCCAAAGAGGAGTTCCCCAGTGAAGGCAGTGAGGGGGCAAGGCTGGACTGGGCTACAGGAGTGACTCTGTCTGCTAGTTCACAGTGCTGCTCTCTCTGCACCTGTAAAAGCTATAGTTGGGCTCCCCTTGAACACACTTACGCAAAACACTTGTGTAAAAACAGGGCAGGTTTTGACAGAAAGTTAAACCAGCCAGTCTAGTCATCTTGACAAAAACGTTTTTCTTCCTTCCATAGCTACAGCCCAGCCCACTCCCAAGTTAAGAAGAGTGGCTGGTGGGTGTTTTTCTGCTAGCTGGAAACGTTGGATGGGTAGGGAAGGCAACAAAGCTGGGAAAATTTACTTTCCTGTCCTTAACATGTCCTGTAAGTTGTAAATAAAGATAGCTCCATTTGCTGGCATTGTGTCTGTGCAGGATGAGGATCACTGATGGGGGCAGCCTGGTGGGTAGTAGTAATGATGAGTTTGTTTAGCTCTGTATTATCCAAAGCACTTCTGTTAGGGAAAAGCAGACATCCTTATATCAGCCATCTTCTACCACCCACTCTGACCTACTTTGTGTTTTCTGAATTCTCTTCCTGAGGATTGGGAAGAAGGGCAGATTGCAAGAGATAGGAGGAATGAGCAACACAGAGAAGCCCCATGTTACACTGAGTCCTACATTAGAAGGACTTTGCAGGGCATGTCTTCCTATTGACCTATCCACCATTCTATCTAGGATCTGCAGTGTAGAATATAGCTACAACTTTCCTTACAGGTACTGTAATCATTAAGTACCTACAGTATTTTAAGTGATGGAGCAACCGTCACCACATATTATCAAACCATTCGTGCATTAGGATGTTTCTCTGAATATTTAGCTGAAATCTGCTTCCCTGCAATTTTCGCCAATCTGGTTCTAATCCTGCTCACTGGAGCCACAACAGAGTCATTTTGCTCCATCTTCCATGTAACAGCCATTCAGATTTAGAAATCCTATTCTTCTATATACAGTACCCACCTTTTCATCTCTTCCTCATAAGACATTGTTTCTCTGATCCAATCACCCTCCTGGTTATCTGGTTCAGGACATATACCTGTCTGTCAACATTCTTTTTAAAGAACTTAGTGCCTTATTTTAGATGCAGCTTAATAATGCAGCGGAACTATTACTTTTCATGATTTGGGTGCTATGCTTCTATTTAAAGCAGATGAAGACTACTTGTGCTGTTTTTAGCAGCCACATCATTGCAATGGATTCCTTTTCATTGTGTGTGAGCAAGGGCCCTTTTTAAAGCATGCAAACATTACTGCATTTAACTCAACAGCCCAATTCTTTTTTGTCTAAATGGGGAGATGGAAAGAGAGAGATAGTAAATAATGTTATATCTCCCTGCCCTTAATAGACCATGTACAGTATAAAAGTCAGAGATCAAAGCAGTATTCTCAGAATAATTTAAACATGTGACATAGTTCAAAATATCTGCACGTTGGAGAAGACGAGGTATGATATCAGGAGAAAACCAAAAGGAGAGTGTGAAGGGTAGATGTTTATAAGCCCTTCTTACTTTCTGTGCCAGCTAATTCTTGGGAACCTTTTCAGGAAACCAGGGCATCTCTTAATGACCTTTCTCTATTGCTAAGCTACTTCACCTTAAGGTAACCATTCATGATTTGACACTTAAATAGAGAACCAGCTGGATTTGTATGATGGAGATCAGCATAGGTGAAGCAACAGGGCTAACTTGCCCTAGATACTCTACTGCAGCTACATAATCAGAGCAGGCTATATATTGGGAAATACCAAATGCAGGCAAATCTAGCAAAGACATATAGTTAAAACAGAAGAGAGAAAGATAAAAATGTTCTTATTATTCTGCATCTCTATGTACATTTATCTGAATGTTTAATAAGCATACACAGACAATACTATTTAAATTACTAAAGGTAAAGGTTCCCCCGCACAGTCGTGTCCGACTCTAGGAGCCAGTGCTCATCTCCGTTTGTTAGCCGAAGAGCCAGCGTTGTCCGAAGACACTTCCGCGGTCATGTGGCTGGCATGACGTGCGCAGAACGCTGTTACCTTCCCACCAAAGTGGTACCTATTTATCTACTTGCATTTGCATGCTTTCAAATTGCTAGGTTGGCAAGAGCTGGGGCGAGTGCGGGAGCCCACTCCGTCATGCGGGGCTAGGGATTCGAACCTCCGAACTTGCAACCTTCTGATTGACAAGCCTGGCGTCTTAACTGCTGAGCCATCACGCCCCCATTTAAATTACTATCCACTCATAAAGATGTGGTAGAAGCTGTGTTACTCCATGTTGGCAAAATATCAGGAGGAGTCTGGTAACATCTTTTTTGACTAACACATTTTATTTAAAGACATAAGCTTTTGTCGTCTGCATTTTCTGATTTTTTGCCATAAGGATATGCTGACCATATATATTATGTATATTTAATGTAAAGTATATACTGCACTTTTCTTTGTAATGTTAAGGAGGAAAAGGAATAAAATAGGTACCATAGCTTTAAATTATAAATCTAAAAATACTATTTCCCAAGAGTATTAAAGTCCATAGACATCATATAGCTAACATATCTTTTTTATTTATTTAATTTTTATCTCACCTTTATTATTTTTTTATAAATAACTCAAGGTGGCGGACATACCTAATACTCCTTCCTACTCCTATTTTCCCCACAACAACAACCCTATGAGGTGAGTTGGGCTGAGAGAGAGTGACTGGCCCAAGGTCACCCAGCCGGCTTTCATGCCTAAGGTGGGACTAGAACTCACAGAATCCTGGTTTCTAGCCCAGCACCTTAACCACTAGACCAAACTGGCATGCCAAAATTGCACAATGACTAGACAGTCCATCAGATGCAAATAATCTTTGCATACAATGAATCTGCGACATATATTATAGTCTCTAACTATCTATCCAGGATCCAAAATAATAGAATTACTTTCTATTTTAGATATCATAATTTTGAATCTAAAGGTGATCTTTATTGCTTGAGGATTTACTTTTTATATCTGCCAGCTATATTTTAGAATAAACTTTAGAATAAAGCAGTATAAAATACAGTTCAAAAAAATTAAGTTATTTACAAATCAGTTAGAGGAATTGATTGTTAGAGGAATAGAAGTAGTGCCAACATTTGGATAAAACTATGTCAGTGAGCTCACACACACATATATAAAATCAATACATTATCAATCTATTGAAAATACTTAACAGGAATTAACACTGGTTCCTTTTGAAGGATATCAAATAGATAAAATAATATTCATCTTAACAACATTCATATCTATAAACTCAAGGGAATCCTTAATTATTTATAACAATATTAATCTTAATTATACAATATTGAAATAAACAGATGAAGGTATTTTTCTAGCAATAATTGTTCCAAGATACAGATGCAAATTCATATAGTAAACAATTCCCTCTTTTTTTCTTTTCTTTTCTTTTCTTTTCTTTTCTTTTCTTTTCTTTTCTTTTCTTTTCTTTTCTTTATTTTACAAATTTCCCTAGATACCTTAGATTGAATTAGATGTATATTGGACTTATTCCAGGTAAATGAGTAGCTTGATCATTTATCAGTTGTATAATCCACAACTTTAGGTAAAGAATCTTAATGATTATCAATTAGACCCAAAGTATTATCTGCTTGCTTATTTATTTATTTATTCATTCATTCATTCATTCATTCATTCATTCATTCATTCATTCATTCATTTATTTATAATTTGATTTATATCACAGCTCCATCTCCCCCTAGGGGGACTCTGGGCGGTTTGATATGATAACAATTTATGGTCCAGCCACCTTTAAACCCAAAATATCATTTGACTGCCTAATAAAACAGTCAGTGGTTCCAAAATCAAGTTAAATATAGCAGGAGATAAAGGATATCCTTGATGAGTTCTATGAAATCTTCACGGGGAAAGAATAACCCTAGCTGAGGGATTAAGATCCTACAGTACATTCTCATCCAATTAACAAATCCAGAAAGGAATCCATTTTTATAAAAAACATGTTCCAAAAATTTAACATGCACTGTTTCAGCATACAACAATGTCACCTCTATCATTCAAGTTCCTCTGATTTTATTTCACAAATATCTATTAACAATCAAATATATCTGAAGCTTGCCCCTTTTTATAAAACCAGATTGTGCAGGGTGAATTATCAACTTGCTGTCAAAAGTTTAGCCACTACACTTAGGAAATAAGTTGGGCAATAGCTTGCACATGCCGCTGAGTCTTAACATGGTTCAACCTTGCTGTCATATAAGCCTCACAAAATAAAGTTGGAGAGACTCCCTGAGCAAAAGCATCATTATACACCTCCAGCAATAGAAGAGCAAAAAAATTGTATGTGCCTTATATCTTTCTATAGGAAAGCCATCTGGAACAGGAGTTTTCCCTTTTTTCACAGATCTAATATAATTTGTTCTACTCAATTAAATATCTATCTATCTATCTATCTATCTATCTATCTATCTATCTATCGAATCTATTTTGCAAAAGGATGTTTGTGTGATATTTACTAGAAGATCCCAGGCTGATTCTAGCAGCAGGATTAATTACAGACTGTTTATTGACAGAGCAATTGCCAACTCTGAACTTAAGTATAAGATTGCTTCCGGCAGAGGTGCTAGCATTTCTACAATCCATAAAGATTCTCTCACACACAAAATATTGCTGTTCACACTAAAAACAGCTATAAATACAGGTATCTTATGCCACCTTGAAGACTCTCAGTTTTATTCCGGTTATGGAGTAGATCTCAAATAATCAAATATCCTCATTTGGCAAATTTACCTAGAAATAATAGGGAACATATATACACACACATAGATATAATGAGTTCAAAAAGGCTCTAGGAGCAATTTGCTTATGAAATTTCTAAGCAAATATATACAAGATAAGAACATGCAGCCATCTCTGTGATTATACCTTTTTATTATGCCATCCAAGTTTCAGTTGCTGATTGTCAGGCCCAGCCCAAGAACAACGAAGAGTCAGTCCATTCAAACTCCAGTTCTTTATTTGCTCACACCGTACAGACAGAATCTTGCCAGACTAAAACTACTCTACCTAACCTAAGGGGAAATAACCTGGGAGAGTCTAGGGCGGGGCTATCCTGAACCTCTTCGTTTCCCCACCATTGCCTCTCGGACTGTGCCTCCTCTTATCTCCTCCACCTCCTTGGAATGTGCCCCCTCCTTCCTGAGAACCAGCGGCACCCCCAAAATCCACCACACTGATATCCTTTAATTAAGGAGTTCACTTTGCTTTTTGTTAAGTATGGGAACTTGAAGGTCAGCAGCAGAATCTGCAGGGAGATTTAAATGTTCTCTAACTTTTTTTTTGGGGGGGGCATAGTTTGCCATTTTTATCTCAAATTATCCTTCTGTGCAGAAGCTCCCCGTGTATCTCCTGTGCTCAGCTCAGAAATGCTTTGTTAGGAGATGAAGATGACTATGCATTACTACCTTCGGCCTGCCCTAAAGTAGTGCCAACATTTGGATAAAACTATGTCAATGAGCCCTCTGCTTCTTCACTCCTCTTGCAAATTCTGATTGGCTTGTTTAAGTCATTTGCAAATGTGTTCAGAAACCAAAAAAGCAAGTTTTGCAGTGGGTGGGTACAAAGAACAGCATTTCCAGTTATATAACCTGTTTTAATACCACAGCAAAGTTATGGATCATATAATACATTCACCTGAGAATAGGTCTCACTGAGCTTATTTCTGAATGAACATGCATAGACTATCATTGTAAAAGTTATTTTGAAACCAATGGGACCATTTCTGTTCAGTTCTTATGCTACCATCACCTGATGTTTAAAATACTGTCCTTGAATATCTTCCCTAGCAAGAGGAAAGTTTCTAAAGATGTATAGCTCTCCTTGATAAAAGGAATGAGAACTGATGTTCATCCTTCAGATTTGTGCAATAGGAAACAGTAGGTTGCTATCAGCAGTTTCTTCTCCTTACTGCCAACGTATGATGCTATGATGCGGCATGCAGTTTGTGTTGATGATTCAGAAGTAATACACCCTTTAGCACTTTGAAGGAAACCCGCAGTGTCAGCACACTAAAGACAGCATGCCAAGCGTCTGGCTTTCCCTATCAGCTGACTGAATCACTTCACACCTCTCACATTCCTCAACATTAGTTCCTAATTTGTTTTGTAAAGTTGATTGCTTCTTACCTACAGCTCCATGAAACTTTTGGAAAACAACATTAAGAACTCCTTCCACTTTCCAGAAGGCTTCTGACATACAAGCCAAGCATGACTTGCTAAATACAAAGATTTTTTAAAATTGTGATGTAATGATTAATTTATCTAGAAGTAGGCCCTCTTGGCTGATTTTCACACTCTGTGCTAATTCAGAGTGTGATTTGTTTGCTCTTGGTTTAGAGTGTTGTGTAAAACAACCAGTTGTTCTCCGGACTAATTTGTTTATAAACAGTCTGGAGTTAAGGGTGAGCAGTGAGGTGCCAACTTTGTTGATGATACCAATCTGTTCAGCGAAATCAAAAAGAGATGGCAAAGACCTCTGAAAGGCTATTCCCCATACTGGGTAAAAGGGCTTCAAAATGGCAAATGCAATTCAATGTGAGCAAGTGCAGAATTATACACATTGGCAGAAAAGAAATTATGTTACATTTGCACGAATGGAATTAGAGATGGCAATAATAGATGGAAAGGGATCTTGGATCCCCCAAGTTACTCACTGCTTCCAGAAGGACATTTGCAGTATTTGGAGATGCATGTATATGCAAAGTTTTACCTCACCTATGACAGTTAACAAATCTGCATTGTGGGCAAGGCTCACTGATGATCATTTGCAAGCCACACTGAGGGTGGTTTCATCTTGGGCTATAAGAACAAATATTGGTGTTCTGGATCCTGGGTTGTTCAAAGAATAAAAAGGATGGGTAGCAAAGGAACTTCGAATAAGAGCTATCTAACACAATTAGATAAATTATTTTATTTTAATTTATTTTATTTTATTTATTTTATTAGATAAATTACATAAACGAGCGCCGTGTGACAGAGTGAGCTCCCGCACTCACCCCAGCTCTTGCCAACCTAGCAATTCGAAAGCATGCAAATGCAAGTAGATGAATAGGTACCACTTCGGTGGGATGGTAACAACGTTCCACGCGCGTCATGCCGGCCACATGACCGTGGAAGCGTCTTCGTATAAATATTGGTGTTCTGGATCCTGGGTTGTTCAAAGAATAAAAAGGATGGGTAGCAAAGGAACTTCGAATAAGAGCTGTCTAACACAATTAGATAAATTATTTTATTTTATTTTATTTTATTTTATTTTATTTTATTTATTATTTTATTTTATTTATTAGATAAATTAGATAAACGAGCGCCGCGTGACGGAGTGAGCTCCCGCACTCCCCCCAGCTCTTGCCAACCTAGCAATTCGAAAGCATGCAAATGCAAGTAGATAAATAGGTACCACTTCCGTGGGATGGTAACAACGTTCCGCGCGCGTCATGCCAGCCACATGACCGCGGAAGCGTCTTCGGACAACGCTGGCTCTTCGGCTAACAAACGGAGATGAGCACCGCCCCCTAGAGTCGGACACAACTGTGCAGGGGAAAACTTTTACCTACCGAACACAATTATCTGGAATTGTGATCAATATTCTTCCTAATATTGCCCTGTATATGACCATAAAATTTGGGTCTCAATTCTGTGTAAAGATTACAGATTTATTAATGAAGGAAAAGGCCAAATTCTATGTCAAAAAGTATGAGTTGAGGTCATCTAGCTTGATATGGGTGCATATGAAAGTAGGAATTCATAAACTAGTGGTGGGTTCCTTGTTATCCCCCATTATCCGTGAGTGATAATAAGGGCTGAGTTTGGAAAAAAAAACTGCAAAATTCTAAATGACTGATTTGGGGGCAAAGTTATTCTGTTAGCAACACAAGTAGATGGGTGAGAACAAGTGGAGAGAATTCAGAAAACGTGATTTGGCCATTCAATGATCAAAAATGAATAAGAGAGGTGATTGTTTCATGAGAGTTTAGGAAAAGATCTATTAGTTTTGAATATGTGGTTCAAATATAAGTCATATGGTAAAGGAAGGAATATAAATTTAAAAGCATGATTGATATGATTGATTATAATGAAGGCCTGAGATAATTAGTGAGGGATACAAGGGTTATGAGAGTTTTTAAATATGAGGCAACGCAGTTTTGGCAGGTTGGGATAGATTTTGGGGAAAATAGACATGGAAGAAAAGAAATTAAAGTCAAATGACTGCAGGATGATAAAGTATGAATCCTGTATGGAAAAAGTATTTGAAGGTACACTAATTTCCCAACTAAATGAGTGGAAAGCAGACATAAAGAAAGAGAATGTGAAGCTATTTAGAACAGGGTGCAAAGAATTATGTTACAGAATACCACAGAAGTATGAGGAGTTACACTAATGGGAGGAATGATGCTTGATAGAAAAATGAAGTGAAAGAAGCTGTGGTTTAGGGGGAAAAGGCAATGATTACGTAGATGAATTTAGTTCTGGCTGGAAATGGGGCACATGAAATGATTGGTTAACCCCAGGAAAGTAGGAAGTGTGAGAAAAAGATTCAAACCAGCCTCGCCTTGACCTTATTTTTAAAAAGGGGCAATGAATGTTTCTGACAGGTTTTCAAGATTCTATTACTATACCCCATAACAATTAACTAGTATGCCTGGAATCCCTGCAGGGCCTGTTTCTTGACCTGTCCAGCCGCAAAGGGCTGACAGATTGCTGCCAAAAATGAGAATGAGAAAATGATATGTTATATGAGAGAGAGAGAGAGAGAGAGAGAGAGAGAGAGAGAGAGAGAGAGATGCAAAAAAATGTAGTAATCAAATACGTAGATCAAGGACTGGTTAAGATTAAAAAAGGGAAAGAAAATGCAGAGCAATTTTGATGGAAATAAAAACATGTTTTGGAAATGGGTGAAAAGGACTAAACAAGGAGTCTCCAGCAGAGTACATGGAATTAAAAATAAAAGTGGTGAAATGGTTGGTGATGAAACCTAATGAGTGAATTCTGGAAAGAAGATTTTAGAGATCTGTATGGGAATGGTAGTGATAGGTAGTAGGGAAGGGGAAGAATACCCATCTCCAAAAGGTTCAAGCACAAAAGAGTTAACGAAAAACTTGAACCTGAAGTGTCAGTCTAGATCAAAGCTTTCCAAACTGTGTGTCCCAACACTTTAGTGTGTCGCAACACACAGTTTAGTGTGTCGTGAAGCGGCAGCACAGGGGTGCACGCAGCGGCGGCAGTGTGCATGGTGGCGGTGGCACCGGTGCGCCATCAGCGCTTCCGCATTTTAGTGAGGCCACCGCCGCTGCCGCCGCCGCCATGCACACCGCCTCCGCGCACCCCCGCACCGCCACCGTGCACGTGCGTGCCCCCCCGCACGCCCCCGCTGCCGCCGTTGGTGTGTCGCCAACGGTGGCACTTTGGAAAGCACTGGTCTAGATAGAGACTATCAGGGCCAAAAAAAATTCAAACTTTGAAGAACTTATCAGGAGCAGGAAATTTCCCCCCTCAAATGGGTTTAAAAAGAGGACCAGAAAAGTCTCTTTTGCTTCTGGTCTTTTGACCTTCACCCCAAGAGGAGAGGGTATCTCTTATCTATGTGGCTCCTGACAAGTAAGAAAGAATTGGAAAACCAAAGAAAACAACTATTTAGGGAAATGTGGAGCTAGGTACGAATAGAATTATTTTGCTTTAAGGTATAAATTGATCTGAGCTCCTTTGTATCCTTAAAAAGGTAAAGGTTCCCCCCGCACATTTGTGTAGTCGTGTCCGACTCTAGGGGCCGGTGCTCATCTCCGTTTGTTAGCCGAAGAGCCAGCGTTGTTCGAAGACGCTTCCGCGGTCATGTGGCCGGCATGACGCACGCGGAACGCTGTTACCTACCCACCAAAGTGGTACCTATTCATCTACTTGCATTTGCATGCTTTCAAATTGCTAGGTTGGCAAGAGCTGGGGCTAGTGCGGGAGCTCACTCTGTCACGCGGGGCTAGGGATTCGAACCTCCGAACTTGCGATCTTCCGATCGACAAGCCTGGCGTCTTACCCGCTGAGCCACCACACCCCCCCCCTTTTTTTTGGTATCCTTAGTCCTATCTTATTCCACCTATATTTGTGTGCATGTATTTCTGCGGAGTAAAAACCTCCAGGAATCATTATATTTTTATTTTATTATTTAAATTTGTATTACCGCCCATCTCCCCCAACCAATTATATTTACTTTTCCCCTATTTCCCATTGTCTTCAAGTCTCAGCTCTTTAACTTTAATCTACATAATACAGTATTCGTATGGCATGGAATTTAGCCGACATGCATCTTAGCCACACTGCTAGTTGCAGGAATGGATGTTTTTCGAAAGTGAAAATGGCTGTGGCTTCTGCCCACTTTATTATACAGAAATGAGAGGTGTGTTGTCAGGTGAAAAATCAAAGTTGAATAAAGTGAGAATTATTATTCAAAAAATAATTTCTCACACTTTATCTGCACTTTGCATAACACTGCTTGCCCCGAAAGAGAATAATGTGATGGATATATATGTACAGTATGTACTTATGTGTATATATGTATTAGTAATTATATGATGTGCCAGTGACTTCCATTAATTAATTATGCATCATGGGAAAACACAGTTCATGTCTTACTTTTCAAGAAAACTCAGAGCTGTAGAGATCTTGGTATGATGTGCAAATATTGCTTTTTCCCTCCACAGATTTATTGCAGCAGTTCAGAATCAATTCTGGATCTGTGTATTCCCATGATTTGTCTCTTTTGGAGTGAGTCATTTTTTCTTCTGGTTATACGCAGGTTATCTGAAAATGCAACAAAGATACTCTTGCTTCATTTGTATGCTATTATTTCTGAGGTCTTTTAAGAGGAAGATGGCTTGGCAGCTTTGCAATTCCATATAGCAACCACTCAGATTCTTTTATTTTTTGGATATGGCTACACAGATGTACGACAGGGACGTGGTGGCTCAGCGGGTAAGACACCAGGCTTGTCGATTGGAAGATCGCAAGTTCGGAGGTTCGAATCCCTAGCTCTGCATGCGGAGTGAGCTCCCGCACTCGCCCCAGCTCTTGCCAACCTAGCAATTCGAAAGCATGCAAATGCAAGTAGATGAATAGGTACCACTTCGGTGGGTAGGTAACAGCGTTCCGCGTGCATCATGCCGGCCACATGACTGCGGAAGTGTCTTCGGACAACGCTGGCTCTTTGGCTAACAAACGGAGATGAGCACCGGCCCCTAGAGTCGGACACGACTGCACAAATGTGCGGGGGGAACCTTTACCTTTACACAGATGTACACAGTGTGAATTAAGAACATAAAAGGGGAAGGATTACTATAAATTTATTTTTCTGTGGAGTGGTTTGAGAGAAATTTGGCTCCTTTAGGATCAGCGGTAGCTCAGAGGTGGCTGACTGAATTAAGTTTCTGTGTATTCTCCCTTAGCTTTTTGAGGTCAGTGGAAATGAAAGGGTTGAGAGGTTAAGGAATGGAAATGATGGTGGTGTAAAAGTGCCTTTTGTTGACTGGTTTCCAGGTCATTAAATATACTGAAGAGAGCAGAGTCTTTAGGTCACATTACTTTTCACCTATTTCCATTATAAAAATGACTGTTTATATTTCTACATCTTGTTTAACCATCTCCTGCTTAATAAAAAATGCTTTCTTTTTTATGCTATGGCAGCATAATTTTTCAAGAACCTTTGAGGAGATATCATTCAAAATGTTAGTATGCTATATTAATGGAAGTTCTTTTAGCTTAGGATATTTGTTTAATATGATCTTGTTTTACAAAATCCATGTTCACTATTTTAACTCAGTATTTATCTTGAGTTTAGCCAATTTGACCTTGAATTCAAGTGCTGCTTATGTTGCCTGGCACCAAAAGCTGAGGCCTACAGGATCACCTATGGAGATTTTTAAAATACTGGAATCTTTAGGGAGTGAATGGTGAATATCACCAGACGGAGACTACAATGGTAATTTCAATATTAAACTGCTCTGAATACTTTCTACTAATCGTTTCAAGACAAGTTGACATCTATATTAAGGCAAAAAGAAATAAGTGTCTTGTAGTAATTTAAGAACTAACAAACTAGTTGTGACATAAGCCTATATTTATTTTTATTAGAGTACACTTCATCAGTTGCACAAAGTAATATTCTCAGGTTAACATTTCATGCTCTTGAAGTGGACTCAAGGTCATTAAAGTAGATGCCATAATTAATTGGTTCATTTTTAAATGGCTCAAGAATTTTTGTTCTGTAGGAAATTCCTTATGTTAATCACATTAGGGAGTTAGTTCAAGCATGGCTACTTCTTTGATATGTTTAAGGTAAAGTATATCAGATGAGCCAAAAGAGAAGGAGAAAGAAGGGGAGATGTTAAACAGCTGCAAACTACAAGAGGTTTAATAATGGCAGTAAGGCAAATCTTAGCAGCCCTTTTGTAGGTTTCAGCTTTTCTACCTTGGTAGTTTCCAGGTCAAACATCCTGGTTAATTTTGAGGGAAAAGAACATAAACAAAATAGAAAAAGAGAGAAGGCTGGGTATTTTCATTAGAGCATGATGGACATTAGATTGTGTGGGACTAAATCAGCATATTATCAAGTCAGGGACTTTGATAGTTGATAAATATCTAGAACGACCTATGTGTATCTGCTGCATTTTTAAATATGCAGATTATCTGATCTTAGAAAAGAGATTGTATAATTTTTGCTTTATTCTGTAAGGAGCATTTAATCAGCTACAAAATAATACATATGGTCTCAAGTTACACTATCTGAATTTTTACAGTATTTGATTTCGCTTTCCAAAACTGAGGGCTCGTAATTAATTAACAATATTTTTACAGCTTTCATGAATATTTTGGTATTTGTGAGATTTTAAAATTTTGGATGCAATTTTGGGGAGCTTTGTTTTGTTATTTTATGCAGCATGATTCAGTTCCAGTGACAACAATTGAGCTGGTGGGTTTAATGCAACTTATCCAAGCTTGATAGTCCTGTTGGCTACAGAAATGGGAAGAGGTGATGGGAGTTGTAATATAACAAAACTAGTGGGCACCAGGTTGCAGAAGAATCATTTAAATCCCTAGATAACTATAAAGTACATTTAGACACATGGAATTTGTGTTCTCTATATATTGAAATACAAGTTTCAAATAATATATAAACCAAAGGATTTTTGTTTTGATCAGTGAAGGGAGGAATGTTGAAGGCTGCATATAATCTTTCTGGAATCCTCAATTTAATTTAGTTCTAACTTTCTTGGCTTCCTTTATTTCTTCTCCTGTGAAACTCATTTTCCTTCTGACCTTTTTGCCTCATCTCCTCATCTTGTTTTTCCTACTTTCAGATAATGCTTCAAATTGTGTTTTGTCCAGATGATACTATAAACATTTTTGAAGATACCCTCAGTCGCAGTTCAATCTATTTGGAAAAGCAGAAGGGGGGAAATCATTTATTTTTACATTATTCATGGAGGGGAGGGAGTGGCAGCAATTATCTGGATATTTTTTATTGACAAAAACATGTGATTGATAATAACAGTGATATTTTAAAATAAAGTAGTACTTTGATCTATTATTAGCATGATCAAAATATTTTTTGCAGCTTTCCTAGTGCAACAGACTCCATTCTATTGCTTCTCCAAATGTCCCTATTTCCCATGCCTTTATTTTTATTCAGTGTTTTCTTTTGACGCTATCACAGAAACTCAGCACAATTGAGGACATTTTTTTCTTACTCCCCACGCATAGCATTTTGAAAACGTGCTTCTGTTTGAAAATTAGTCCCTCAGGAATATAGTCCAAGAGGATGCAGCAGCTCTCACATTCATGCTGTTTCTCTTTCGCATCCTAGAAAGGAAACATTCCATACCCACACATCTGGATTAGAGGCAATTACAAGGTTATTCTGCAGACTGGAATGGGGGATAAGAAGTACAAGTCTTCCTGGGTTGCCCCCCAGGATGAGCTAAGTCTTGGCTGTCAGATTGCCTTCTTCTGCCAGGTTTCCAAGCTATATTTATTTTGAGCAGGCATTTTGAACCTTTTTGTCTGGCATGAAACAAGTCTGCCAGAAATGGCTGTTTTTCTTCTCTGCATCATTAGTGAGGCAACCTTCCAACAGTGAAGGGTCACTCACTTGGTACTTAAGTACTTTTAAAGATGTTTCCTTTTCCTAACTGGAGAGATAATTTGAACAGAAATTGTCAAGAGACTTTCTTTTAGCCTTTCCTCTAAAAAAATCAGCTTTTCTTTGTCACTGCTTTGAACTCAACATCGCCAAACTGTGACCTCTCTTGGGGCTAGTGCAATCAGCAGTCACCTCAGAATTGTTCTGAAAATACAACCCTGTATGAGTTACAGTACATGGACTCAGAAAAGCAAATGGTTCAAAGATTTGGTCTGTGTGACAAGAATATTATTTGTTTTTACTATGTTTATTTCAGAAAACTAGCATTAAGTAGGCTCTATTTTGTGAGATACAGTATCTACAATGTTCAGTTATTCCTGAGTGCACTCAGAATTAGCTTATGTCCAAGTTCAATATTTCCTGAGGCTAATTGATGCCTATCCATTAGGCTGACCATACGTCCCATTTTGAACAGGACAGTCCCTTTTTTTAGCATTTTTCAACCATCCCGTCGTTTTGATAAAAATCTCAATTTTGTCCTGTTTTTTAAACCCGGTGGGAATGGCACGGAAGGAGGATCTGAGCCGGAGCTGCCGATTGGAGGCAGCCCAGAAGAGGGATCCCTCCCACCTATCAGTGCGTGGCAAAGGAGGGTGGAGAGGCAGAGAAGAGGGTGGACCGGGGGCGGGGTTTGCAGGCGGGAGCCAATCATGCGGACCAGGGGGTGGGGTTTGCAGGCGGGAGCCAATCGCACGGACCGAGGGGCGGGGACCCCTGCCTTTTTCATGAATACGGAATATTACATAAGACCTTGTCCCGTTTTGCCATCCCAATGTCCCGTTTTTGTCTCAAGGAAATATGGTCAGCCTACTATCCATCAGACTCCTTCAGCTTCGAAGTTTGAATTTGCAATTATCCTATTGTGAGAAAAAATTGCAGACATTAATTAGTTTAACTCATTAAGAATTAGGAAACAACGAAAGAAAGAGAACCATGTGTACTCCTTTCTCATCTGAAATATGTTGAAGAGTCTCTAGTAGAGTTTACTGCAATGATTCCAAAATCAAAATTAAAAAGAATTCCTTATCCCTTTAGTACTTTTCTACATTCTTGACACTATGTTGAAAAGTCCATCTCCTATAATCTTGGAAAGAAATCAGGTGATTTTATAACTCTTAAGGGCTACTTCTACCTTGCTCAATGGTTCTAATGATTATGATGTTTCTCCAAATGTTTCACATGGATCTTAAAGTAAGGTCTTTTAAATCCCTTACTTTCTTTCATAATTTCAAATTTATTTAGATAGTTTCAGATGCAAAGACAATAAAAAAGATATAAAATGAAATATAACACATGCAGAGTAAAATAAGATAATCTTGCAAGCCATCTTTTTAGTTTTGTTATTTTCAAATAACAACTAATTGAGACAGAAGATAATTTTTAACAGTAATACTGACAGAGGATTACTACTAATAAATTGCTATAGCATATGAAAGGCTATAGTTTAAGATGGGTGGAAGTTCCTAAAATTGAAGTTTTTAAAATCACAGTTTTGAACTGTTCTTATGAGAGAAAGAAACGGAAGACTATAGAAAAGCTGAGTGGCTCTACAGAAAACTTAAAGAAGATCTGAAAGCAAAAAAGGCCTAAGTGACACTTTACAACTCTATGATTCTAACTCTAGATCAGAGCTTTCCAAACTGTGTGTCGCGACACAAAACTGTGTCGCCACACACAGTCTGGTGTGTCGCCACACAACCCGGAAGCGCTGATCATCATCAGCGCTTCCGGGTTTTCCCGCGGCGACACACCAACGGCGGCGCGCAAAACCCAAAAGTGGCAGCAGCGCTTCTGGGTTTTTGTGTGCTGCCACAACGGCAGCACTTCTGGGTTTTCCCGCAGCGACACACCAACGGCGGTTGGTGTGTCGCCGCGGGAAAACTTTGGAAAGCCCTGCTCTAGATCATCCTTCCAAAGTGTTGTATGTGGTGCTTGGCATGTCCATCTCTTTTCTGTTTGATGCAAAGACAGGATATTAGATTTTTTCTAAAGAAATTTCTGTATACAGTATCAGTATCTAGCCTCTGGTTATTCTCCATTGTTACTTTTTTTTAGCTTATATCCTACACTATACTTGAATGCACAAATTATCTAGGCAAAAATCAGTGTGATTTCCTGTTTTAGCTAATTTGCACCACATAATAAACAACATGTTCTTACACAATTACTTTTTTAAAGCTCTATACATAGAGAAAGTAAATAAATTTTGGGATGTGAACCTATTACTCAACATTGTTGTTGTTTATTTGTTCAGTCACTTCCGACTCTTCGT
This sequence comes from Charina bottae, assembly GCA_023362775.1. NCBI lineage: Eukaryota > Metazoa > Chordata > Lepidosauria > Squamata > Charinaidae > Charina > Charina bottae. Next base: position 152,211,165 of record JALMGJ010000001.1, on the reverse strand, counting down.
GACTTCATGGACCAGCCCACGCCAGAGCTTCCTGTCGGCTGTCACCATCCCCAGCTCCCCCATGGTTGAGTCTGTCACCTCCAGAATATCATCCATCCATCTTGCCCTTGGTTGGCCCCTCTTCCTTTTGCCTTCCACTTTCCCTAGCATCAGCTTCTTCTCCAGGGTATCCTGTCTTCTCATTATGTGGCCAAAGTACTTCAGTTTTGCCTTTAATATCATTCCCTCAAGTGAGCAGTCTGGCTTGATTTCCTGGAGTATGGACTGGTTTGATCTTCTTGCAGTCCAAGGCACTCTCAGAATTTTCCTCCAACACCACAGTTCAAAAGCATCTATCTTCCTTCGCTCAGCCTTCCTTATGGTCCAGCTCTCACAGCCATAGGTTACTACAGAGAATACCATTGCTTTAACTATGCAGACCTTTGTTGTCAGTGTGATGTCTCTGCTCTTAACTATTTTATCAAGATTTGCCATTGCTCTCCTCCCAAGAAGTAGACGTCTTCTGATTTCCTGGCTGCAGTCAGCATCTGCAGTAATCTTTGCGCCTAGAAATACAAAGTCTGTCACTGCCTCCACTTTTTCTCCCTCTATTTGCCAGTTATCAATCAAGCTGGCTGCCATAATCTTGGTTTTTTTGAGGTTTAACTGCAACCCAGCTTTTGCACTTTCTTCTTTCACCTTCGTCATAAAGCTCCTCAACTCCTCCTCGCTTTCAGCCATCAAAGTGGTATCATCTGCATATCTAAGATTGTTAATGTTTCTTCCAGAGATTTTAACTCCAGCCTTGGATTCCTCAAGCCCAGCACGTCGCATGATGTGTTCTGCGTACAGGTTGAATAGGTAGGGTGAGAGTATACAGCCCTGCCGTACTCCTTTCCCAATCTTAAACCAGTCCGTTGTTCCGTGCTCTGTTCTTACCGTTGCTACTTGGTCATTATACAGATTCCTCAGGAGGCAGACAAGATGACTTGGTATCCCCATACCACCAAGAACTTGCCACAATTTGTTATGATCCACACAGTCAAAGGCTTTAGAATAGTCAATAAAACAAAAATAGATGTTTTTCTGAAACTCCCTGGCTTTCTCCATTATCCAGCGGATATTGGCAATTTGGTCTCTAGTTCCTCTGCCTTTTCTAAACCCAGCTTGTACATCTGGCAATTCTCGCTCCATGAATTGCTGGAGTCTACCTTGCAAGATCTTGAGCATTACCTTACTGGCATGTGAAATAAGTGCCACTGTTCGATAGTTTGAACATTCTTTAGTGCTTCCCTTTTTTGGTATGGGGATATAAGTTGATTTTTTCCAATCTGATGGCCATTCTTGTGTTTTCCAAATTTGCTGGCATATGACATGCATCACCTTGACAGCATCATCTTGCAAGATTTTAAACAGTTCAGCTGGGATACCGTCGTCTCCTGCTGCCTTGTTATTAGCAATGCTTCTTAAGGCCCATTCAACCTCACTCTTCAGGATGTCTGGCTCTAACTCACTGACCACACCGTCAAAGCTATCTCCAATATTATTATCCTTCCTATACAGATCTTCTGTATATTCTTGCCACCTTTTCTTGATCTCTTCTGCTTCTGTTAGGTCCTTACCATCTTTGTTTTTGATCATACCCATTTTTGCCTGGAATTTACCTCCGATGTTTCTAATTTTCTGGAAGAGGTCTCTTGCCCTTCCTATTCTATTGTCTTCTTCCACTTCCGCACATTGCTTGTTTAAAAATAATTCCTTATCTCTTCTGGCTAACCTCTGGAATTTTGCATTTAATTGGGCATATCTCCCCCTATCACTGTTGCCTTTTGCTTTCCTTCTTTCTTGGGCTACTTCCAGTGTCTCAGCAGACAGCCATCTTGTCTTCTTGGTTTTCTTTTTCTTTGGGACGTTTTTTGTTGCCGCTTCCTGAACAACGTTGCGAACTTCTGTCCATAGTTCTTCCGGGACCCTATCTACTAAATCTAGTCCCTTAAATCTATTCTTCACCTCCACTGCATATTCCTTAGGAATATTAGTGAGCTCATATCTAACTGATCTGTGGGTCTTCCCTATTCTCTTTAGTCTGATTCTAAATTTTGCAATAAGAAGTTCGTGATCTGAAGTACAGTCAGCTCCAGGTCTTGTTTTTACCGACTGTATAGATGTCCGCCACCTTTGGCTGCAAAGGATGTAGTCAATCTGATTTCGGTGTCGACCATCTGGTGAAGTCCATGTATAAAGTCGTCTTTTAGGTTGTTGGAAGAGAGTGTTTGTTATGCACAGTGAGTTGTCTTGGCAAAATTCTATCAGCCTATGTCCTGCTTCATTTTGTTCTCCCAGACCATGCTTGCCTGTAATTCCAGGTGTCGTCTGACTACCCACCTTAGCATTCCAGTCTCCTGTAATGAAAATAACATCTCTTTTTGGTGTATTATCCAGTAGGTGCTGCAGATCCTCATAGAACTGATCTACTTTTGCTTCTTCAGCATCTGTGGTTGGGGCGTATATTTGGATCACTGTGATGTTAAATCACTTACCCTGAATTCGAATTGAGATCATTCTATCGTTTTTTGGATTGTATCCAAGCACTGCTTTAGCCACTTTATTATTAATTATGAAGGCTACTCCATTTCTTCTGTGGTCCTCTTGTCCACAGTAGTAGATCTGGTGGTCATCTTATGTGAAGTGGCCCATTCCAGTCCATTTCAGTTCACTGACACCTAAAATGTCTATATTTAATCTTGACATCTCACCAATAACCACATCCAATTTGCCCTGGCTCATAGATCTTACATTCCAGGTTCCTATGGTGTGTTGATCTTTAGAACATTGGATTCGTCGTTCACCACCAGCACCGTCGGCCGCTAGCCGTCCTTTTGGCTTTGAGCTAGCTGCGTCATCACATCTGGGGCTAGTTGAACGTATCCTCTGTTCCTCCCCAGTAGCATTTTGACCATCTTCCGACCTGGGAGTCCCATCTTCCGATGGTATACCGACATATCTCTGGTTGTACTGATCCATTTAGTTTTCACGGCAAGAATACTGGGGTGGGTTGCCATTACGTTCCCCAGGGATCGTATTTAGTCTGACCTCTCTGCCATGACCTTCCCGTCTTGGGTGTCCCTTCACAGTTTAGCTCATGGTTTCATTGAGGTGCTCAAGCTCCAGCACCACGACAAGGTAATGATCTCCTTTGCTGGAGATTACTCAACATTACTCCATGTCTGTAGCTTGAATCATGTCAACTGGATTTCTATTTTCTCAGTGGAAACGTTTCGCTCCTTATCCAAGGAGCTTCTTCAGTCTGAGCAAAGTTGGTAAGGGAATCCTAAATATGTTTCTAGGTAGCTGTGTGACCTTACACCTGGGGGCATGGTTGTATTGAGATGTTATTTTAAGTCCTTTTATTATCTAAAGGAGGATCGTTAAGATCACCATGCTGCTGTTGAGCTTGTGAAATGGTCTTAATCTTCCTAGGCACAGAAGACAGAGCCGGGAGAAAGATGGGAGAAAGATTTCTTTCTCCCGGCTCTGTCTTCTGTGCCTAGGAAGATTAAGACCATTTCACAAGCTCAACAGCAGCATGGTGATCTTAACGATCCTCCTTTAGATGATAAAAGGACTTAAAATAACATCTCAATACAACCATGCCCCCAGGTGTAAGGTCACACAGCTACCTAGAAACATATTTAGGATTCCCTTACCAACTTTGCTCAGACTGAAGAAGCTCCTTGGATAAGGAGCGAAACGTTTCCACTGAGAAAATAGAAATCCAGTTGACATGATTCAAGCTACAGACAATTCCACCTGGATGACTGAGAACCTTCATAGAAACATTACTCCATGTTTATTAGAATCCTTTTACCTTTCAATATTTTCATCAGATTGGGGGGTGGGAGTGGGGGTTGGGGGAATCTTATATCACAACTTTGTATCAAATTTTGCTTAATATGAGTGGTGATAAACTAAAATAACATCTACAGTATGTGATAGTTAAGTGTTTGTTAAATTCTAACTAAGTTGGTATAGAATTCCATTTTCATGAGTATATTTTATTTACTTGATTTTTTTTTCCAAAACCAAAACCATTCTGAGGCCATTTATCTTATCTATTAATTCTGCTATGAACAATATATAAATACTAAAATTAACATTATAATTGCTGATCTATCTTATTTTATTTAATTTATGCACAGTTTGAGCCACTTCTAAGTCTACCTTGTCCTAGGACATTTCTGTGTATCTTGATTGGACCCACACTTTAAATCACCTGATCCTAATTGTAAAATATAGTAAGGCCAATTGTGGAGCCTTGCAAACAAAATTATTGGTCTTGGGCAAATAGAAAATCCTTTGTTTTATGGTTGTTTGCATTTGCCTGAAAACCAAGGAAACATAAAGTTCAAAATAGGCTTTCATGATCAGGGCCGCAAGTGGGGCATGTGCCCAAGGCGCCGCGCTGGGGGGGTTGTCAAAATGACAAAATAACCCATGGGGGGGGGCGCAGAATCCATGTTTGCCCTGGGTGACACAGACCCTAGTTCAGAGCTTTCCAAACTTTTCATGTTGGTGACACACTTTTTGGACATGCATCATTTTGCGACACACTCTTACAGCAGGGCACAAGGCAGGCACTAGGACCTGCGCGGAATCCTGGCAGGGCTTGGAGGCAGCAGCAGCCGCGACACACCCAGACACTGCAGCCGACACACTAACATGTCCCGACACACAGTTTGGAAAGCTCTGCCCTAGTTCCATTACTTCCCTGCTCTTCTGTTCTCTGTACATCACTTGCAAGTGAAGTGGGAGCTATCGTTATTGAGACAATTCATTTTGGGGATGAAAGTCTAGTGTAGCTTTGGCTCACTCATGCAATACCCAAGACAACCCACATTCTTCTGGCAAGACTTCTCCCTTCAAATTCCATGCCTCCTTCCACTCCCCAAATAGAGTTACAAGTGCTGTTTTGGTGCTACTGAGTCATATATGTTCCAGTAATAGTACAATTATATCTCTGATCAATCAAAATGGACCAGAGCTGTATAATTTGTTTTGCAGCATTTCCTCTGACACATGCACACATATACTCTCCTTTGATCTCTGACTAGGGAGAAAGGAAATCCAGCAGACAATCCATGGCTGTCTTGGGATAGCCACCCAGCCATTTTTTTTACTGCACAACTATGAATAGCCATACCATTTTTATTTTAAATCTCCATTCCTGCATAATTGAGGATGTGCATGTGTAATAACCACATTAAAACAACAACAACAACAACAAAATAATGAAATCTGAAATAGTAGCATAGGTGAAAAATAACTACAATCAAGCTAGTTTACACCAATGGCACTCACTGCCCCTCTCCATGCCTTTCTTACATTTTTTTTATTTATTTTATTATTCAAATTTATCACCGCCCATCTCTACAACAGTAGACTCTGGGCAGTTTACAATGATATTATAAAAACAATTAAAACCTATACATCTAAAATCCACTATAATAATAGATAGAAAAATCCAAAGATGGTGAGTTCTTAAAAGGAGGGTATTACTAAGCTTTCATTATGTGTACTGGACTTCAGAGTAGAGTAGTTGATTCTGATGAACTCAGATGGAAGGCAGGGCAGATCCAATGGCTAGAAATCCTGGGTTGTGAAAGGATGAGAGGTCCTGCAAAAGAAGAAAAAACATTCTTATTTGAATGGAAAATGGGGAAAATGGGGAAAATGGGAGGTATTCAAGGAAAACTGTGCAGATAAAACACACAGCTTTCTAAATTTCTGAGAAGAAAAAGGGACATTTATAAGGAATATAAGGATGGTCTTCTAACCCAGAGCTTTCCAAACTGTGTGTGGCGACACAAAAGTGTGTCGCCACACACAGTCTGGTGTGTCGCCACACAACCCGGAAGCGCTGATCATCATCAGTGCTTCCGGGTTTTCCCGCGGCAACACACCAACGGCGACGCGTAAAAATCTGAAAGCGGCAGCAGCGCTTCCAGGTTTTTGCTCGCTGCCGCAATGGCAGCACTTCTGGGTTTTCCCGCAGCGACACATCAACGGCGGTTGGTGTGTCGCCGCGGGAAAACTTTGGAAAGCCCTTTTATAACCAAAGGAGAATACAAGGCAGTCACCAGAAACTGTAGATATTGTATCAGAAAGACTAACGCTCAGAATAAGCTGAGGCTTGCAAGAAATGCCCAAAGCAACAAGAAAGGCATTTTAGGAACATCAGAAAGCAAAAGAAAGGCAAAGAAACTGTGGGTCTGTTGAGAGAAGAAAAGGCTGAACTGATAATGGGGAACGTCAATAACACAGAACGTCTTAATTTGTCCTCTCAGAAAGCTAATAATGTTGTACCTGACCATTGTTGTTCCACCAGTGAAAGGAGTGAGCTGCAGCTCAGGACAGGATTGAGTAAAAGAACACTTAGCTAATTTATTTATTTATTCATCAAATTTTGCCACCGCCCATCTCCCTCCAGAATTTAAATGAATTCAAGTCTCCCGGGCCAAATGACTCACATGGATACCGAAAGAACTAGCACAGGGGACTGCAGAGATGCAAACTCTAGTCTTTGAGAATATCTGTAACATTGATAAAATCATAGAAGAGTGAAAAGAGCAAATGTTGTCCCTTTTTTTGATCAGAAAGGAGGAGGATCTGAGAAATTATAGACTTATCAGTTTGACATCTATATGAGCAAGGTCCTGGAGCAAATTATTAAATAGCGAGTTTGTGAACACTTGGATAGGAATGCAATAATTAACAAGAGCCAACATGAGTTTTTCACAACAAATTATGCCAGATTAAGCTGATCTCCCTTTTCAACATAATTACTAGCTAAATAAATACGGAAAATACATTAGACATAGTATTCAATGAAGTCTCTCATGATATCCGCCCAGAGTTCCCTTGTGGGGGGAGATGGGCGGTGATATAAGTTAGAAATAATAAATAATAAATAATAAATATCCTCATGAATGAAATGAGAAAGTATGAGCTAGAGGATGCAACTATTAATGAATGACCACACCCAGAGAATACTCATAAATGGCTCCATTTTATTTATGCAGCTAACAAATAGTCTGACCTGGTCCCTTAATACCACATTTTTGGTAAAGCGAGCACAGCAACGTTTGCACTTTTTGCGTCGGATGAAGAAAGTACATCTCCCATCTTCCATTCTCCTTACTTTCTACAGAGGCACTATAGAGAGTGTACTTACAAGCTGTATTTCCATCTGGTTTGGAGGCTGTAGGGCCTCAGATAGAAAGTCTGTGCAGAGAGTGGTAAGGGCAGCAGAAAAGATAATTGCGATATCTCTGCCCCTCATCCAAGATTTAGCTCATGCACGCTGTTTGTCCAGAGCTCGAAAGATCATCAGTAATGCCTCCCATCCTCATCATGGTTTGTTTTCTTTGTTACCCTCTGGGAAGAGGTTCCGCTGTATCCAATGTAGAACAGCCAGATTGGGAAACAGCTTTGTACCCCAGGCTATTGGATTCTTGAATGCTTAAGTAAGTTCTTTTAGGTGAAATGTTGGATGTGTAAAGAATGTATATTTTATAGTAACTATGGATTTTTTATTAGTATTTTAGTGTTTGACTGAAATTGTGAGTTAAAGAATGTATATTTTATAAGAATGTATATTTTATCAGAATGGGTATTTTATAGTAATTATGGTTTTTTATTATCATTAGTATTTTATTGCTTGAGTGAAATTGTGAGCCAACTGCAACGAAATTTCATTCTATTGTGCACTTGAATAGTGTATAGTGGGATGACAATAAAGTTATTATTCTATTCTATTCTATTCTATTCTATTCTATTCTATTCTATTATTTCAGATTGGAAAATAGAATTGAGTAGAATACCACAGGGCTCTGTTTTAGGCCTTGGGCTGTTGAATATGGATGAAAGGTTGAGGGAATGATATGCAAATGACTGAAAACTAGAAGAAGTGGTTAACACTTTGGAACAGAACATGTGTAAATGTTTTTGAATTTTTTCTGGAAGGCTTGAACAATGGATCAAAATGAGCAGGATGAAATTTAACAGGCAGAAATGCAAAGATCTGCTTCTGGGGGAGGGGGGAATTGTGGGCACAAGTGTAGGATGGAGAAAATGTAATGCTAAGAAGGCAAATACTATTTTGGAATATATTAGCAGGAGCACTGAGTCCAGATCATAGGAAGTAATTGTCTCATTCTACTCTGTTTTGGTCAGGCCCACTTGGAATACCATGTCCAGTGCTGGGCACCACAGTCTTAGAAGGACATCAACAGACTGGAGTGACTTCAGAGAAAGCCTGCCAAGATGGTGAGGAGACTGGAAATAAAGCCATATGAGGAACAGTAAAAGGAAATGGGCATGTTTAGCTTGCAGATGAGAAGATTGAGGGGAGATGTGATAGCAATCTCATATATCTAAAGAGTTGTTCTATAGAAGTGGGATTGAATGGGTTTCTGTCATCCCAGAGGGTAGGGCCAAAAACACTGGATTGGAACTACAGAAAAGCAGATTCAGGTTAGATATAGACAGAAGGAATATCTTGGCAGTAAGAGATGTCAGCCAGTGGAATAGGTTGCCTCATTAACTGAGATCTTCAGAGCTTGGATAGGTATTTGTCCAAAATGCTGTACAAGATCCTGTACTGACCAGAGGGTTGTACTAGCTGGCTTCTGAAATGCCTTCTCACTCTATGCGTCTATTACTCTATGTCCGTATAGCACCTCATACATTACCTTAATATATTTTTTAAACTTCTCACCTGTCTCTTTTTAAAGATCACATCAATTTCATCCAGATCTATGACATAAAATAATTGCAAATGATAAAAAGTGCATGACTTTTCAAACTCCATGTAGCTCTTACACAATTAAAATAATAATATTTTGTGTTTTGCATGTGACTGTATCATAAATACTATTTGAGCAGCAACTGCCTTTGGCCAAAAAATCTGGCAATTTTTTTTCTCAGGTTCCAAGGTAGATTCTACCAGTATTTAAGAAACATAAGAACATGAGCTGTACAATATAATTACCTTGTATTATTGTCTCTTAAGATATCTTATAGCATTGTATATGTTATACTGCACATGTAGTGTATACTGCAAAAGGAACCTAGGCTCACAAGGGAAGCTAAAAGCAAAATATTAGAAAATATTGTCAAATTTGAGGACAACCAAAAGATGGGGATAGCAAATGCCTTCAAGGACAATATCTCCATTCAGGAGGATATGGATGAGCTGGAACAATGGACAGAAGCCAGAAAGATTAATTTCATTGGGGACAAAGGCAAAGTCCTGCATTTGGGCAAGAAAAATCAAAGGCATGAATATAGGATGGGGGAGACCATACTGGCAGCAGTAAAAGTATTTGGGTGTCTTGATGAACCATTAGCCGAACCTGAGCCAACAAAGTGATGCAGCTGCCCCCCACCCCCAAAAGCAGCATGTACAGTCCTAAGCTGTATCAACAGAAGTATAGTGTCAACATCAAGAGAACACGGGCTATACTTGTTCAGTGTTTTCTTGAGGACAAGTCAAGAAAAATGGGTTTAAATTACAAGGAAGTATATTTTGACTGGACATCAGAAAGAGTTTTCTAACCATAAGTGCTGTTCAATAATGGAATAGACTGCCTTGGGAGGTGGTGGATTTTTCTTCACTGGAAGTATTTAAACAGTGGTTGGATGGCAAACTGTCACAGATGCTGTAGTAGCGGGATTGCTACACTGAGGATGGGTCTGGGTTAGATCATCTCCAAGGTACCTTCCATCCCTTCCATTCTATGATTCTCAAAATGGAAAATGGAAAATCATTGTTAATGTTTAATTAAGAAGATATATGTAATGTCAGCTTGCATGCTTAGTGAATTTACAGTAAGGAAGTGAAGTGAAAGTGGTAGTTTTCTTTTCTTTCATGTTTCCTTTCAAGGATATATAAAAAAGGACAACAGGATAGAGAAGTAAAGAGGAGATTAATTCCAGGAAAGAATGTAAAGACATACTAGGACAAGGTCGTTTCACTCAAAACAGAATAGTTAAAGCAATAGTGGTATTTGACAGCTCTGAAAGCCAAACACTGAGAAAAAATGAAAGGAAAAAAAATGTTTTCAACAGATGCATTTGGTGGCAGTTAATAAGAATACCAAGAACCAAATAATTCTGGATCAAATAAAGTCTTACTACTCCCTTGAGGTGAGAATCAGCAAGCAGAAATTCATACATTGTTGGCATATGATACAAGCAGATGATAGACTAGAAAAAATATTGTTGGGCAAAGTTGAGAGAAAGAAGTAGAAGGAGAAGACAACAGATAAGGTAGGTTGGTGGAATGTTTTGAAGAGCTACAAGACAGGTCAGGTCAATGAGTATTTGTTGAAGCAATCAGCAAGAGTCAAACCTGAATTGATGGCTTCTAACTAATGAACTCATAACTATCAGCATGCCCTTATTTTGTCGATGTAATGCTAACATTTTCTCTTCTTACCTCAAGAACAATGTTAATATATAAAAAAATATTATGCTCAAAGTAGCCTTGAAAATTAAGTAAGCTATTTTACACTAACTACTGTAACTAACTAACTGTACTACTAACAACAGAATGCTGTACATGTTTACTTAATAAATGTTAAATAGGTTTTAATACCAGTGATAGCATTTATATAGCTAGCAGTGGGGTTTTAATTAATTAATTGGCCATGCATATAGATGATCAGGAACATTCCAATTATTTTTTTCAAGGAACATAAATACATTGAAAGATCATTTTCTCTAAGTAGAATCTGCCTGCCCAATGAGATATAGTCGAGAGAGCAAGTTGCTCCCAAATTTGAGGGAAGACCATCTACAGGGATCCTGTTCTCAAATCTTCTCAATGATGGCCCCTGTCTCTGGAACAGCCAACCGTCAAATATGTACACCATTCCCATCCTATTAGATATGAAAACATGGTTCTTCACAGAGGCATATGGGGATGTCTCAGGCCTTGTTGTTGTTTATGTCCTTGACTTTTTATATGCTACTGACTGCTTGTATTACGGACTTGTTATGCTGTAATTTTATGGGGCTACTTATAAGCCATTCAGAAACAGAGCAACATATAAGCTAATAAAGATATACTGTAAATACATTTAGTAATTAAAAGTATTATTGCACAGTTGATTCTGGGCATTTCTTTTATGCAGAAAAGGGAGGAACTAAAAAAAACCAAAACAAAAGTAGAAGTTAAACCTCAGCATGGTGGTCAGACTGAACATTCAATACAACATACAGTATGCATACATGTTTTCAAAATCATAAACATTAGATAATTTAAATTTTTCTCCCCAGCCCAATCCTTTAAAAAAATTCTACAAATAGAGGTATTTTCCCCCAGAACTGGTCCTGGGTCCTCTGCTTTTTCAAACCCAATTGGACAACTGCTTAGAAGCACAAGCTAAGGGAGCCCTTCTGCTTGACTTTGAAGGTCAAAAGAATGAATCATTCTCCATTCAGATCATTGTGGCAAGATATGACCAAACCACTTTTCCTCTTCAGGGGTTCCATGAGTTTTCCAATCAATTATTTCCTGGGTTTGCACATGGCACTAGGGAAATATGGTTACTTCTCTCTGGCTTAGGGTTCATGCATTCATCTCCCAACTAAGGAGGACTTGCTCACCCTTCTTTATGGACAGATCCTAATGACAAACCCTTTGACTCAGCCAACTAATTTTGTATTTTTCTGATCTGAGGTGGTTTTTTCTTATTTTTTCTTGACACCAGCCTTGCTATAAACATGATTTGTGGTGCTTTGGTAGTGATTGTGGCAATGTGCAGGATGGGCTAGGACAAGGGTCGGAAATGGCGGCTCGCGAGCCAAATGCGGCTCTTTGGCCCCTTGAGTGTGGCTCTTCCGCAGGCAGGCGTGGCGGGCGTGGCGGGGGCAGGTGCGGCAGCGAGTGTGGCGGGGGCAGGCACGGCAGCGGGCATGGTGTGCGTGGCTGTGGGCATACCCCTGGCAACCGCCTAGGCCCAGCCTCTCTTTTTCCTCCGGGGACGGGCTTCACACAGTCTCGCGAGAGTTTGGAAGCCTCCGTCTCCGGCAGCCATCTTGACGACGGGCACTTGCCCATCGCCTTAACCCAGGGCTTTCCAAACTGTGTGTCGACACAATACTGTGTCGCCGGGGGCCCCCAAGTGTGTCGCGTGACAAGCCGGAAGCGCTGATGAAAATGCCCTCGGTTCTGGCAGGGAGGTGAAAATCGCGTGCGCGCGCGCTGCGGGGCTTCCCGGCGCACAGCTGATCAGCACAGAGAATTTCCACCCCATCCCCCCCCCACCGCGCCAATCAGCTGTGCGTCGGGAAGCCCGGCAGCCTGCACGCGCGATTTTTGCCTCCCTGCCGGAACCGAGGGCATTTTCGGGGTCCCCGGAGCCTGCCCTTTCGAAGGGGCAGCCGTTGCCGCCGCAGCGACAACCTGGAAGCACCGCCGCCGGTGCTTCCAGGTTTTTGTGGGCTGGCCGTTGGTGTGTCGCCAACGGCAAAAGTTTGGAAAGCCCTGCCTTAACCTCTTCCTTGCTGCTCTGCTTACTCTTTTTCTCCGTGCAAAAGCAGCACATTTCCACCCCACAGCCCTAAGTGTGCGCAATTGGCTCCCGCCCGCAAACCCCGCTCCCGCGCTGGATTCCCCACCAGCTTTACTTTGCCTGGACTGGGGGCGTGAGCGGCTCCGGAAGAGAAGCGACTGGAGCAGTTGAGCCTCTCTTTCCCTTCTTCTTCCAAACCTCCCCCGCCCCCTTCCAGAGCAATTTGTCGAAGACGCCCGCTTGCTGCTGCTGCGTGGCTGCTGCTCAACTGATCATGAAGGAACCAGGATGTTTACGCGAGCGTGCTTTACCTACCCACTTTTTAACATATTTGGTTCTGCTGGGGGCGGGGAAGGGATCTTGACCGGCCAGGGAAGGCGCGCGGGCGGAGCTGCCTGCCTGGCACTCGGGCGCTCCGGCTGGGGTGCAGCGGGACGGGAGCATCACTGGCGGCCCGCGAGGACCGGCCAGGGAAGGCGCGCGGGCGGAGCTGCCTGCCTGGCACTCGGGTGCTCCGGCTGGGGTGCAGCGGGACGGGAGCTCCGCCCGCGCGCCTTCCCTGGCCGTTCCTCGCGGGCCGCCGGCGATGCTCCCGTCCCGCTGCACCCCAGCCGGAGCACCCGAGTGCCAGGCAGGCAGCTCCGCCTGCGCAGTCGTGGCAGCGGGCATGGCGGCGGCGGGCACTGCAGCGGGCATGGCGGCAGCAGGCCCTAAGTGTGCGCGATTGGCCCCCGCCCGCAAACCCCGCCCCCTTCCACGCGATTGGCTCCCGCCCGCAAAACCCGCCCCCTTCCACGCGATTGGCTCCCGCCCGCAAACCCCTCCCCCTTCCACGCGATTGCCCCCCGCCCGCAAACCCCGCCTCCTGGCTCTGGAGCACTTCAAAATGTGCACGAGCATGTCAAAATGGCTCCCGGCAAAAAAAGTTTGCCGACCCCTGGGCTAGGATCACTTTCAGCTGCTGCAAGTATTCCCTTTCTCCTACAATCACAGGTGACTTTCTTCCAGGCTATTTTGGCTTAGGCAGTAGGACCGATCAGGCACTGGGTATCTGTTCACTAATGCTTGATGTAGTGTGTGTGTGTGTGTGGCAGAGGCAGAGAGAGACAGTGAGAAAATTAGGGAGAAAGATTGAGCAAACCTGAGAGGGACAGACTGAGAAAGCAAGAGAGAAAATCTGCACATCATCTGATAAAGTAGAAGAGCTTCCCCTGATTTTCTGGAAAGGTCCCACTCACCCTGCAGATTCCTGAAGTGAGTAGGGGCTTTCTGGTAAAGCAGGGGAGGTAGAAAGTCCCCACCCACCCTTACAATCATGTTTTGACAGATGGCTAAACCCATTGGTCTAGCTGTCCATCGAAACTCATTCCTTCCCCAGCTGACCTCACATTTAGGAGAGTGATTGGTACATATTTTCCCATCTGGAGAAAATCTCTCACTTTCTTTAATTGGTACCTCATTTGCACTACATTAAAGGTATCTGGACAGCACCACTTACTAGTCTTATTACTGAAATATAATAGAGATCAGAGCAAATTATGTTAGTAACTTTTGTGCCACCTCATAGACTGGAGAAAAGTATCTTAAATCAGCTATCTGGGTGTGGTCTTAAGGGTGTTATGTGAACCTACTCCATAGTAGTTTATTCAACAAGCCAGGGTTAAACAAACTCTGGCTTTTTGTTAAGTTAGCCAGTGCATTATAAGGAAACTTTGAAAGGTCATTCAGAATAGTTTGAAGTCTGTAATACAGGGAAGCCTTTTAAATAGAGACTAAACTCAAGGTTTGAATCAGAGCCTTCTGAAGGCAAAGCATGTGCTTTACAAATGAATTACAGTTGTTATAATAGAATGTTGTCAAGGCCACCTGTTTTAGCTGCTGTTATTAGAACAAAATAAATCAAGACTCTGTCATCCTTGAAGAAAATAATTTTCAACCTTCCTCAGACACAATATAGGATACAGATTAATGTGAGGACATTAGTCCCACACTTTATTTTTTCTTTTACCTCCCCCCCCCCATCAACATTTCTGCTGAGTTTAGAAATCATTCAAAGATTAGGATCTTATGGTTGTCTGCATGCATATTTGGAAAGGATTCTAGATTTAATTCCTATCCCTCAAGTCAGGGCACACTTTTTAAACATTTCTGCTTGTCCCTATATGCTTGTTAGACAATACCAACACACATTTTATTAATTTAGTATGCTTCCAAGTTATCTTACTATATTCAAACTTTTGTTGGTATTAATAGCACTGTAATCTTAATCATAATCATAGGTGTGTCTATTTTTTGCAAGTCTACAGTTTGCAGCAGCTGCCTCCAAGCTGACCAATGGCTAAGGGTTGGTCTCTGATCCTAGTGTATATCCACAAAAGTAAAAATAACTTGCTGGTGCCCTTCTGCAAGCCATGTACCTTACTACATTTGTCTAACAGTTTAGAATTCAGATTCCTTTCAAGGCTGCCTTATGGGGGATGGCAGTGAAGGAAGATCAGTTGCAAAAAATGTTCCTGGATGCAGGAGCTCCATGGCAATGTAGAAGCAAACGTGCAGGTGAAAGACTTTATGATTGGCGGCACTGATGATGTTATGGCATACATCAACTAATGTATGTTTAGAATCTTTCTGAGTGGCTGATAACGTTAGTGGTGTCTTGCTAAGCTCTTCTAAGTAGTGGATATGAAGGCCCTAAAAAAATAATAAACAGGGAGGAATGAAGGAATTTGGAATGTCATAATATTTCCCTGAAAAAAATACCACTGTATAGAAGCTCTCCTTTATCCTCCTCCTATCTGCTTTTCTTTTTTATATTTCCCTTTATCTATCTTGTTACAGGCTATTTAACATGTTGACTAAATACTGTATATTTGCTATATTCTTTAGTTTCCTTGGTTTGAGTCACTAAGGTTGCACTGTGCACTTACCAAAATTTCCTTAAGGAACCACAAAAGTTAAAAGTAAAAAAGTAAAAAAATAAATAAAAACCAGGCCCAATTTAGATCACTGTGGTTAGCATGGGTACAACAAACATTAATTGTAAGGTATACCAAGGCTCAATTGGCTCAAGAGACCAGAACCTTAATTATGGTTCTTCTGGAATATTATTTCACTCATGGAGAGCATGACAGAGCAGGGTCAAAAGGGTAAAATATCCAAGTTCCAGCAACTGTCACCCTAGGTGGCATGCATTTAGAAACATTCATATTGTTTCATTTTGCTGCAAACTTACTGCAGATTTGGATGCTGCAAATGGTATTTTGGTCTATCTAGATGTGTTGGGACTATAGATCCCAGATTTTCCAGCCAAAAACCCTTTTGGGGGGAGCTGGCATATTATTATAAATCCAAGATGATGGAAGTCAAGATAGACCTTTAACATTAAATGCAATTTTCTATTTTTCTATCTCTCTCCATACCATCCCTGTCTAACAGTTCTTTATGATTAAACTAGTGGAGGCCAACTTTTTGGCCAGCATTGCTGCAAATTAAATCTGAATATTGATAAGTATGTTCATAATACTGTAATAAGTTTGCTTATTTTTTCTGCATCCTATCTCAGTATAGTTTCTGGCCTACAGACCTGGGAAAAAGACACTGAAGTAAGTAGACAATTGTATAGTGTGTCAAATCCTTGTCCCTGGTCCCTCTTACTGCTGTCCAGGCTTATAGTACAGAAAACAAGAACTTGTGACTAGCTCCCGTGTTGAAGTCTGACCACATATGATATAGATAGTATATATATTCAAAATATATACATTACCGTAACTAAATAAAAAGTGGGAGATCTTTGTTAGTTTGTTAAAGTTAGGTTGGGCTGAGAGAGAGACTAGTTGAAAGTCACCCAGTGAGTTTCAGGGACTAAGGATGGATTTAAACTAAGATTTCCTTGGACCTAGTCTGTTACTATAAACACTATGCCATTGGGTCTATCATCATCTGCTTGAAAAGATTTGTTGTTTTATTGTGGACTTTAACATTTGAAGCAGTATGTTTTCAGATTTATTTGTACAATCTTGTTGCCTGCTTTCTTTTAAGTTACCAACATCTTAATAATAAAATAAAATAAAAAATTAAATTAGACCTTTTTGTTCTATTCAATGGGAGAAAAGTTCTTTTTTTCTGAAGGAAGAATTCTAACTTCTAATGATTTACTTAGCTGCTTGTTAACTGCTGCAGGAAGGTTGGAAGGGCTGTCCAAACTCTTTGATCATCATTGCCAGAGTTAAATCTGGACATTAAGATAAATACTTTCATAATACTGTATTAATTTAGCCAAACATCATTAATTAAGTACATCACTGCCAGAATCAAAGTATGAAGTTTATAAATAAACAATAAACTATCATCAGCATAGATAGGCAGTAAGACATCTGATTGTCTATGTCCAGATTAGTCTCATGCATATTTTAAAGTTTCTTCTTAAATGATGAGTATGCAGTATTACAAACAATGCATACAAGCTTTACAAGCCTCCTAAGATTAAGGAAGAAGCTGTTCCTGTATTTAACACAAAGTGTAGCAATGTCTCAGACTACATCTGCTTTATTAATTCAGTATCATTCAATAGTTCCATTCAAGAGGCTTCTCCTTCCAAAAGTTGATGACCATGAGTCACCACTGTGTCTGCCTTGGTGCCACTCTTATACAATCTTCCTAATTTAGATAAGCCCAGTTGTGTATCTTGCAGTAGAAGAGAATATTTGTAGCTCAGGGTTGAATTATGGAGTTCTTGGTGCTCTCTGAGCTTGGTTGTGTGCAGATGTTTCATTACCCAACTAGGTAACATCATCAGTGTACATATTGCTACTCCAAGGATTTCTTTGTTGTCCCCTGCTTCTTATTCCTTTCACTATTCCTTCTAGCAGGGTCCATTGTATAGAATTGCATCTGAGTATATGACCAAAATATTCCAGTTTTTATTGTTTCTCAGTCCTTTCTTTCACAAGAGACTGTGAAAGGCGTAGCCCTAAATATGTGGAGAGTATCAGGTTCTCTACTCTTGGAATAGAGGATTTGATATTTGTCTACTCCTCCCATATCCTTAGCATTTTGCCATTGTGCCAACAAATCTATCCAGTAGTATGGATATGCTAATGTAACATTGTGCCAGCAGATCTGGGAAGTTCCAATGACATATGTCTGGCAATGGAGTTTATCACCCAATATATATTTCAAGACATAGAACTGTGCTCTAAGATTTCAATGCTATACAAACATACAATTTAATAAGCACCATTAAATTCTATTCCCTTGTTTTTCAATAAACTTTTATCAGATATGAAGCTGTTTCTGATTGGATGTCAGAGCAGCCTCCTCCATTGACAAGTTTTGATATTTGAGTCAAGTCATCACTTCATATATCAAAAACAGTGTTCTGAACTATTTCTTACAATTCTGAAGGCTTTACTGATATTTTAAAAAATATTTTAGCATTTATGATAATGTGAGGTTTGAAAGTTGTTTCCTATACATGCTTTCATGGCTACTATACAGTAACTTTTGCCAAAGAATTAGACAAATCAGATGCTTTAATCTGCTGGGAAGCGCTGTGAGCCAGATAAGGTGCTCCAATGAACCTAGAGACATTTCCCTTGGAGTGGTTGCATGATGTTAAATTGTATTTATTATTCTCTGTGGGTCACTCTTGCTGCTATTACAGTATGGATGAAAAGCTGTTGTCTCATGGAATTCAGTTAAGGAAAAGAGAATCATTTTTTAAAACGTGCTTTTGGTTGTGCAAAGAAGTAGGGCAAAAAAAGGGAAGATGAGAGATGGTGAGAGCCAGTTTGGTCTAGTGGTTAAGGTGCTGGGCTAGAAACCAGGAGTCTGTGAGTTCTAGTCCCGCATTAGGCATGAAAGCCGGCTGGGTGACCTTGGGCCAGTCACTCACTCTCAGCCCAACTCACCTCACAGGGTTGCTGTTGTGGGGAAAAGAGGAGGAGGAAGGAGTATTAGGTATGTTCGCCGCCTTGAGTTATTTATAAAAATAATAAAGGCGGGATAAAAATTAATTAAAAAATTAAATTAAATTAAATTAAATTAAATTAAATTAAATTAAATTAAATTAAATTAAATTAAGATCCCTTAGAGGTTTGACTGTATGCCTACAAGACCAACAATGCAGCAAACTGCAAAACACACAAGGATGGAGATTATGAAGTCCAAGTATAAGTCCTTCCTGGTATGCAGTCTCTATCTTGTTTGAGTACATTCTGAAAATACCCTGACATTGCCTCTTTGCATATTCTTCTGCATGTTGCCATCAAATTCTGAGTCTTATATTGTCGAAAGATACTTTCCCCACACTCAGTAGGAGGCCTGTTGTATATAGCCAAATGACATGTGAAATACTGGAGTTACTCAGGAGTTCCCTATAATACACACATAAAGCTTGGGTTCCCACATCCCACTAAGCCACATGTGGCTTGTTAGTTTTGATGTAGTGCATTTAGAAACACTAGTTTATATGTTAGCATGTTATGTGAACCCAGCTAATTGCTATTTATTCTATAAAACCATATTGAAACAAGCAATGATTTAATAGGATGTGGATATTGTGTTATTGCAGATCCTGCTTAATTATACCCAGAGGGACCTTTCTGCTGCAGCAGAAAAAAGATGTCACAGGAATGACAACAGTGGAGGAGGGAGAGAGTTATGTGGAGCACTCGCATACTTTGCTCTCCATGCCTGTATTGCCTCAACAGGTCCCTTGTGGTAGCCATTTGGAATTCCTGAGCATATTGATTATATGTGTGTTTGGCTCCTTTGTCCAATGCAGTTGCCTCACTGATTCTGTTCCATGTAGGGTATCAAACTGGCTGCATCATAGTGTGAGAAACACATCCTCTGTGTGACAGCAGTTGCATATGATTGACTGGCTGCAGGCAGAGAGCCAATGAACCCAGGAATTTCATGAGTTTATTCTGATCTGAAAAAGCTTCAGAGTGTGCAGGGGAGATGTGAATCACCTTTTTGGAATCAGATCCAAGGCACCACACAGCTGTAATCATTGCTTACCTGGGTCTGATGGACTTTGTTTCATTATATTTATTTATTTTATTTATTAATTAAATTTCTATGACCGCCCATCTCCCCCTCGAGGAGGGACTCTGGGCAGTTCACAACCACATCATTAAAATACAATAAAAACAACAATAAAAATATAAATACAATAAAATCCAAGTGGCAGGTGGTTCTTACAGTGAAGCTAAAAGTATTTAAAATATTTGAGGCGGCTCTAAGAAATCAGCCATCCCCAAGCGTGACCACTTTCCTTCTTGCCCTAGGTGAGATCACAGAGCCAAGTTTTTAATTTTTTCCTGAAGTCCAGGAGTGAAGGGGCCTGTCTTATCTCTGTGGGGAGGATGTTCCATAGGGCAGGTGCCACTGCAGAGAAGGCTCGCCTCCTAGACCCCGCTAGATGGAGCTCTTTCATAGAGGGGGTCCGCAGCATGCCCTCTCTGCAAGATCGGGTGGGACAGGATGATGTAATGGGGATGAGGCGGTCCCTCAGATAACCTGGGCCCATGCCATGTAGGGCTTTAAAGGTAATAACCAACACCTTGAATTGGACCCGGAAGCAAACTGGCACCCAATGCAGCTCACGGAGCAGAGGTGTTATGTGTGTCGATCTTGGTGCACCTAAAACTGCCCATGCGGCCGCATTCTGTATGAGCTGTAGCTTCTGGATATTCTTCAAGGGTAGCCCCATGTAGAGTGTGTTACAGTAATCTATATGGGAGGCAACCAGGGCATGAGTGACCATTATATAAAATGACAACCTTGGTAACTTCAACTCTTTTCCTGATATGTCATGTCAGGACATATGCCCACAAATGCAGAGCAAATAACATTATTTGGGTATCTATTTGGATTGACTTTTTCTCCATATTTGAGTCATAGCTCTAGAAATAACAACCAAATGAAAATTAAATCCAATGTTTCCTTAAAGAACAGGGAGGGTAAATGCTGATAACCTCTCACTTGAAGAAGAACAGGTGATTTCTGCAATGGATTTTGTAATACTGGATGTCCGGCTCTGTCAGACCACTGGGGAAGTGACAATAAGCAGAGTAAAGTGTATGAAGAACTCCAGAAGTAACATCTTGTTTTTATTTAGTTCTCTTTTGAGTCATTAACAGCCAGGCGCCAGTAGTGCTGAAACTTATCATTATTACAACCACAAATGGGCTTTGTATCCAAAAGGAAGACTTTATCCTTTAGCTGGCCTTAGAAGGGAGAAGGAGAAAGAAAACTCACAAAATGCAAAAAATAAATTTGGGGGAAATAATCCAGAGTGAAATACAAAATGAAATTATTAAACCTTGATCTAACATAGCAAGCATAACTAAATAGCCCAAATCATGACAAAGGAAAAGAGCCAGATACCAATATCTAGCAACTCTAATTATATATAAGGACCAGAACAAGAACTGTTAGGCGCTGTGTCTCTGTTTCTCCTTGCTTCTACTTCCCTTCCCTAAAATGTTTCCTATATCAAATATTAGGCTGGACAGCGTTTGAAGCAGGGTAATTTCTCTTTACAAGCATCATATTTTCTGGGGTGGAAAATACAGTATGTGTTCCTTGATATCTCACTGAATTATAACTTTATGCAGGCCCACTTTGTACAGCTAATAGGGAGGTGCACTGAAACTCAGCTATATCTGGAAGGAAGTAACCTAACCAGGAGTTGTTCTTTTCTTTCACCTTGGTGGGCCTGATACCTTTCAGAAGAGAAAGCCTTATTCATCCTCCAACCACCTTTTTCTGCTCAGGGACAGGATGGAAGCAAGATTTCCTAGTCTTTTTGTACATATGGAAAAAGGGACTGCTCTTTCCATGTGCAGCAGGGGAGAAAATTGCTTCCAACCTCCTCCTGCACGTGGGGAAAGGAATTACCTGCCCCTGCTCCAGCACTGGGAGACAAGCTCTAGGCGAGCCTTCTCAGCAACAGGGAGGACAACATGAACTTACATCCAATCTGTAGCAGAAAAGTGCTGAGCAATCTCTCAGCATTGGGAGAAGATTAAAAGGTGGGATAGTGGAATGGAATTTGGACCTGGGAATAGGGGCATATATACGGTAGGTAAAAAAGGTCAAGATGGGAGGTACTTCTTGTTTGATAAATGCCCAGCCCCTTTTTATGTGTGTGGGAAAAAGCTTTGGAGGCCCATAGCCCTTGGTCTACAATCTGGAAACGTCCCCATACTTGATCTAGATTCCTGCACTTTCTCATATCTGGCAGAGGAGCTGATTCTATTCACAACAGCTATTGGTCCTGTTGTGCTACCTGTATGGAAAAATGCAGAGTTTTAGGCTGTGCTGCAGAACACACAGCCTGTGACTCATTTGATGATAGTTTAGATAAACTCATTTGATGATAGGTTAGATAAACGTACACTACAAAATAGGTAAGAAACAGGGCACGACCATATCCAAGGGATTGCAAGATTTTCTTGAATCAAAGGCAAAGAGGGATGTCTGTCCTGGGAGAATGAGATCTGGCTTCATAAAACCTCCTCAAAGACTTTGCAGGTAGGTCTACCCTTGGTCCTCTTCAGTGGGAACACTGATACTGGGGATGTTCCAAAAGAGGCATTCTAGGAATTTGCCAGGAGAGGCTAGCATTGGAGCATTTCTATTTCTCAGACCTTCCCCTGGAACAGGAAAAAGATTAGGATACCTACAGCTGTGGAACTACCATCGTCTATCTTCCAGTAAAAACAGTGGGATGGAAGAGGTAAAATGGAAGAAAAAACAGATTTAAAAAACAATTTTCTATTTTTTATTCTGCTTGTGCAAACGGACAAAACCCATGAAAAAGCAGGTTAATTTCTGGTGTTCTGATTCCTCAGTTGAAGTATTTCAACAGTTGTTGTAATAAGAAGCATTACCTATGATCAGGTTGCTCCACTAGACCTATTTTAACAAAAAGAGTTTATTTATTTATTTATTTATTTATTTATTTATTTATTTATTTATTTATTTATTTATTTATTTATTTATGTATTCATTTATTAAATCTATATGGCCATCCACTCACCAATTGACTCTGGGCTGCTAACAGAGGTTTAAAATTATCTGCATACACAAAGAACGATTAAAAGAAACATAAAAGGTAAAGGTAAAGGTTCCCCCCTGCACATTTGCGCAGTCGTGTCCAACTCTAGGGGCTGGTGCTTATCTCCGTTTCTTAGCCGAAGAGCCAGCGTTGTCCGAAGACGCTTCCGCGGTCATGTGGCTGGCATGACGTGCGCAGAATGCTGTTGCCTACCCACCGAAGTGGTACCTATTAATTTACTTGCATTTGCATGCTTTCGAATTGCTGGGTTGCCAAGAGCTGGGGCTAGTGCAGGAGCTCACTCCGTTACGCAAGGCTAGGGATTCGAACCTCCGAACTTGCGATCTTATGATTGACAAGCCTGGCGTCTTACCCGCTGAGCCACCATGCCCCTTAAAAGAAACATACCTACATGGTATTCGGGACAAAAACTCACATGCACTACTTTAAGCTGGGCTCATGTAGTATCCTGGATCAGTTCTGGGTTACTGGAAAACCAGGTCTTCAGGATTTTTCTAAAGGTCAGCAGAGTTGGAGGCATTCAAATCTTGGGGGAATGCTGTTCCACAGGGTTGGCACAGTGATAGAGAAGGCGTGCTTCCTGGGTCCCATTAAGTGACACTGTTTAATAGATGGAACTTGGAGTATGCCAGCCCTGTCTAATATTGTTGTATAGACAGAGATAATTCTCCTTAGTTAAGGTCAAATTTCAAAAGGATCCTGATAATAAAGGCATAAAATGAAGACTGGATTCATACATTGTAATAATAACCCATGCATTACTTAACCATGATTTGTTGGATAAACAATTGGCTGGGTTTGTACAACTTGCCAATCCAAAGCCAACCAGCTGGATTATTACTTAAGATGATGTATGAAGTTACTAAAACTATATTGTTGATAGATCTGGATGATATTCATGAAAATACAAACAGAGATGGGAAACAAAGTTTTTTATTATATATTGGAGAATTGGGTTTGCAGATCATATATTAAGTTAGCCTTCCCCAACCTCAGTACCCTCCAGATATATGGGCTTCTGAGAATTCCAGGAGTTGAAGTCCAACATCTGGAGAGTGTCTAGGTTGAAAGAGCCTATGCCTAGACATAATGTGAAGGCCTTTTTTATTTTGGCTTAGTGCAATGGGTGAACCCAGCCAACTACTGTAATAGTGAAACAAGCCATGACTTTGTGTAATGTACAGATTCAACATTTTTGTGTAAGGTCAGTAGAGATGAGGAATATGTCAGGTTTCTGAGATTTACTTTGCATTTTACTAGAACCCAGAGGTCCAGCAATTAGAACCAAGTGCCAAATAGTATCTTTGGGCTTTTCCTTGGTGGTTCCATAGCCCTTCTCTGGCAATAAAAAGAACTATAAAATTGGTTTTCTGGACTGTGGCCTCCATTCTAAGTTTATAGGAACTTGCTAACCCAAAGCATTGTCCTCATAGGGTATCAATAGTTTTGAGATAAAGATTGGTCAATATACAATCAGTGTGATGCCTGGTATATCTTGCTGGCCATTGACTTAAGCACCTTTCCATACAGTCAAGACATACCTCATTTCACACCCTAAACAGTTAACTTGACTTCACTCTCTGATAAAGGGTGGTAAGTATGTAATTTTTAGTATCTTGTGGTAGGGCTTTTTTGACAAGCAGGAAAACCAGAAAGAGTCAACATAATACTGTTTAAATCATGGACTAGGGACAAGGTATGGTCAATATTATGTGACAAAGATTTGGTACTGCCATGGCATTCTGATGTCAATATTAACTGGGAATGAAGAAAAGGTGTTAGTGTCTGTGAGATACATTTGACATTAAAAAATATGGGTATCTCTGAACAATAGAACTGAATTCATAGTCCTGTTATGCACAAATCTACTCCTGGTTCCCCACTCTACAAGCTTTCCTCCATTTCTACTGCCTAATTAAAAGTAGAGGAAAAAATACTATTTTTGTTTTTGTTGCTGATAAACGATTTGGAATCCCCAAACACTGTGGATTGTCTATTAGAAGACTCCTACCTACCTTTTGCTCACCTAATAAAATAAGGGCAGTCCTTGTTTGTGCCAGCAATATAGCTGAACAATTACAGGTATCTGTGACTGCTTGCTTCAAGATGCGCACAACTACAGGGCCAAAATGTTAGTAATTTCTTACTAGAGTCTTGCCTATAATCTCTAACACTGACTAGATGAAATCTAGTGCTGTGCAGTACTTGCTCATGGGTGCAGTACAGATAGAGGTTAAGCAGAGAAAAATAGTCATTTTTACAAGGGTTGGGTGGAATCCTTTGAAAAGCACATTTTGCTACAAATGAGAAACAGATCTGCTCATTTGGGTATCTCAGAGGATAAGCAAAGGCTGAATGTACATGCCCTCCTTAACTTACCCATGGCTTACTCAACCTAATTTTTTGGGGTTCTCAGGACACACACTAAACCAGAAACTAGTTACATGGGCTGAGTCCACAAAACATGGTGAGCTAAAATGAGGTTAGCTAGATTGTGGTTCAGTGCATCTTGTGTGTGTTTATACTCAGAGTACCAACAATTTTAGCTCCTAAATACTGTCACTTAAAACATTGCAAAGCTGTGATTTTAACGACAGTATATCCTCCTCTTTCGAATAAAACCATTACCAGTCACAGCGGAGGATGAGTTATTATTATTACAATACAATGTCCAACGAGGAGAGCGGTGAAACACACCTTCCTCTGCTGAAGCACCTTCTCCCATATCTGGACACTTGAAACAAATCTGAAAGATCACTTTAGCCGGCTACCTGACCCAAGGGAAGGGGAGGAGGAGGAGGATGGAAGAGAAGACCAGTTCCTGGTGCAACCCCAATCCCCTTCCTCCAGGATTCCGACTGCCGGGTCTTGTTTCTGGCCGGAAGCCATTTTCCTCGCCGCTGCGTCTGGTGTCCTAGAAACAGACCGGCGGAGGAGAGCGGGCAGCGCTAACAGGATGCTGAACGCGGATCGCCTCTCTCAGCCGGGGCTCGAGTATCTGGGTGAGGCTCCAGCGGGCGCGGCGGGAAGAGGAGAAGGAGATGCAGGTGCAGGTGGCTTCTCCGTTCTCGCCGCGGGGCGAGGGCTGCCTTCCCGGGAGGGAGGGAGAAGTGATTCTGGGCTCCCTCGGGCCTTTCCCCTGGTCCTTGCCTGGGGTGTGTCTGCGAGGAGTGCTTCCCCCGTGGCGCAGAGTAGAATGACCTAGCCGTCGCCGACCTTGGGAGGGCTGGGTTGGAGCTGTCGGCTTGCCAGCCTTCCGGGTGACTTGCCTCTGGCGGTATTTTCCTCTCGCGTCCGAGGTGGGGATATGATGCTTTCGGGCAGTGTTTCTCAACCTTGGCCAGCTAGGGAATTCTGGGAGTTGGAGTCCACACAACTGAAAGCTGCCAAGGTTGAGAAACACTGCTTTAGGGCCCAGGGCAAGCAAACATGTCACTGGAAGTACTTGCTCTCTCTCAGAGCTTGGGACTAAATTGTGCTGTGAAGGAAAAATTGGAAATGATTACCAATGCAACCATTTCAAATATAACCATTTCAAGTAATAAACGTTTATTTATATTGTAATAATTGATATGTTATAATAACAGCCTTGAGAGATTGTTTATCATCTGGTTCTCTGGCCAGTGGTGCTTACTTCTGAGTAAATAGCCTGGTTTATACATCATTGCTAAGCCATAGTTTGTTGAACCATGGCACAGTTGTAAGGTCTGCCAGACATCATTGTCTCGGTTCACATAACCCTAAATTAAATAAACTACAATGTTTTGGTGCAATGTGAGAGCCCACTAATTGTGTTTTAATTAGTAAACCACGGATTAGCAAATTATGGCTTAGCACAACATGTGAACCTAGTCACTATGCAGGAAATCTCATTTACCACTCTAAAATATCTATAAAACTGCTTAATAATTATCTAAATGCTTTACAATTTTGCATTCTCCCCCCCCCCCCAATAATAACCCTACCTTGTGTAAGTCCACTTGCAGACCATGTTTAATTAGGTTATTATGTTGTGTGAACCCTAGTTATTTTGTGTCAAGAATAGACTTAATTGCTTTCAAAATTATCTCAATAGTTATGTATCCTATCTGAGTCAGACTGTATCATACAAACTTAGAAGAAAGGCTTAAGATGCTCTTCTGGCCTTTGGACATAGAGATGGGAGCCTAGAGAGGGCCCACTAAAATAGGAAGTTCCAGGCACCATCACCATTACTATTACTACTTCCTTCTCCTCCTCCTGAGTGTTGGGGGGGAAAGGAGTGAATTGGGAACAAAAATGGGGTGAAGGTGGCTCAATCTTCTTACACCCCAGCCATCTATGTCAGCCCCAATCCTCAGTAGTCCACTGTTGATACATGCATCTGTGTGCGCGCACACACACACACACACAAAGAAAGCCGGGAGTTGTCAGTTAAAAAGATGGTTGGGATACCAAGCCAAATGGCTGCATCCTGTTTAGTCACCACAATCCTGCCTTTTACCAGTAGTTTGCCTCTAGGCAATTGGGTTAATAGATATCTAGAAGTGGTAGTAGTTTTTGAGTTGATCAAAATCCCTTGGAGTTCTCTGTCCGAACAAAAAGTTAAAGCCAGATCAAAAATTGACATATCACCTGGGTCTTCAAAGATGATACAGCTAAAATTGTAAAATAAGGATTATCTTACTCATTAATTAATAAATGTAGTCTGCAAACAACTTAAACTATAAAACATACTCAGACATACTCAGTTAATATTAAAAGAAATAAATAGAAAATCCTTCAGTTTTAACCTTATGTTTCTGTTCTATGTGGAACTTAAAATCTAATCTCCCAAAATTGAATCTCTGTTCAGAAAGGAAAATCTTGGTCATTAAATTGGCTCTATGCCAGAGCTTTCCAAACTCTGTGTCGCGACACAAAAGTGTGTCGCCACACACAGCGTGGTGTGTCGCCATACCACCCGGAAGCGGCGGCACATGCCCCCCGCGCCGCCACACGCCCCGCATGCCATGCGCGCGCGCCGCCGCTGCCGCCGGTGTGTCGCCAGCGGCAGCACTTTGGAAAGCCCTGCTCTATGCTATTTAGAATGCCTGTAATGTTAACATGGCACTTTATATCTTTGGGGGGGAAATACTATTTTTTAAAAAAAGTTGTTGAATAATGCTTTGTTTAATATGAAACTAGTGAAAGTAAGCAAAGTTTGGAATAATGCCTTTGAATCTTTTTTGGCATTTACCTGCAGTTGTTCAAACAACATTCTTTAAAGAGAATGGCAACCTTATTCCAGGTGCTTTATTGTATTTCTCAAGGTCTTGCTAATAGTATTATCTGGCTGGGAGACTATAGGTAATTGTGAGGAGAGAAACCAAATCAAGTTAATCTTATTCAGAAGACTGTTTGTTGCCCAGGGCTGTCATATCAGGTGTTCTTTGAAGAGATGCTTAACTCAGCTTCCTCACTTTTTGGGATAGGTGAACTATCTTTTAAATACTCTCTCTTTTTCACACACACATACAAAAGACATGCAAGTTAAATGGGTGCCTCCAAAAATCCTTCTACTATGCTGTGGTGACTATCCCATATTCACAATATTTTCTATATGGCTTATTATTATTATTATTATTATTATTATTATTATTCCAATTTCTATCACTGCTCATCTCCCCCGAATGGGGACTCAAAGAAGTTTACAAAGAAATCAATTAAAATACATAAAATATAATACAAAACAATACAAACACCATACAAGTAAAACATAAATGAAGTATAAAATCCAAGGGGCGATAAGATCGTATTTAAAAGAGG
Organism: Charina bottae; assembly: GCA_023362775.1. Taxonomy (NCBI): domain Eukaryota; kingdom Metazoa; phylum Chordata; class Lepidosauria; order Squamata; family Charinaidae; genus Charina; species Charina bottae. The sequence goes on along the minus strand of JALMGJ010000001.1, from coordinate 152,182,731 downwards.
GCTCTATGGCACCAGCCATCCCCAGGAGGAGCTGTTACCCTTCCCATCCCAAGCGAGGTGGCAGAACCAGGTCTTTAAATTCTTCCGGAAGGCCGGGCCTGCCTCACCTCGGGGTAGAATGTTCCAGAGGGCAGGCGCCACTGCAGAGAAGGCCCGCCTCCTGGACCCCGCCAAGTGAAATTCCCTTACCGACGGGGTCCGCAGCATGCCCTCTCTGCATGACCGAGTGGGACGGTTCAATGTTATGGGGATGAGACGGTCCCTCAGGTAACCTGGTCCCATGCCATGTAGGGCTTTATAATTATATAATCTATAATTATAATAAAACATACTTCTGTTGGACTAAGTACCTCATCCAATGCTGCATATTTTTTTCTTCATCCTTCACAATATTTATGTTCAATATATTTAAAGAAGTTGATGTTTCAAAAATTACTTCTCATTGGTAATTGCAGTTGCAGTGTCAGTTGCTTGGTTTCATAGGGAAGTATATAACTTAACCCTTCCTCCCCACACGCTGGGTCCACAAACAGAACCCCTTGTCCCACTGTCCTTGACATAATGTGTGCACTGAATTCTTTTTAAATGTGAACAGAGGGGACCTTGGAGGTGGGGAGTTCTTAACAAAATGCAATGGAATGAGAAAGTTAAGCATGGTCAAGATCATAAACGTAGGGGTCAGTACAGGAAAAGAAAATCCAGTGGTTGTGACAAAAGTCAAACAAAGAATAAGAGGACTGCAGAAGGAAAAACAGGTTATTTTGAAATAAAAGCATAGTTCATTTCCAACTTGTGTTGGAAATGCAAAAAAAAGAGGGATCATTTTATCATATGTGGTGGACATGTGAAATAGCAAAGAAATTTTGGACTCAGATACATTCATTGATGCAAAATATTTTACAAATTCGAATTCCATTTAAACCAGAATTATTATTCTTGGGAATAACAGAAGAACAAATAGGGAAAAAATTATAAGAATTATGCAGTATATGATTACAGCAGCAAGACTTCTATATGCACAAAATTGGAAAAATCAGATTACACCTACGATACAAGATTGGATATTAAAAGTGATGGACATGGCAGAAAATGATAAATTGACATGTTTATTAAAAGAAAATTCAAATTATTACTTTCTTAAAGAGTGGAAACCATTAACGGACGATTTGCAAAATGCAGGAGGGGCAAAGCTTATATGGGGATTTGAAGATTAAAATATATATAAATTGATATATTAGACAAGAAATGTTTTTCAATATTATATATAGACCTAGCATGTAAGATAAACTTTTTAAAATTAGCTTGACCAGAGATAAATCGGAAGTTGACTAATTTCTATGTTTCATCTTTCTCTTTTTTTCTTTTACTTTACTACACTTTTTCTCTTCTTTCTTTGATTTGTATTTGTATTTCTTTTTTCTTTTCAAACTTTTATCTATGTATATTTAAAACTCAATAAAATATATTTAAAAAAAAGCATAGTTCATTTGCACGGATTTAAAAAGGAAATATTAATATGCAGCCAAAAAAGGGAGCTCAAAATATTCAACTACTCGCTGAAATTAAGGGTGTTGCCAATATGGAAACTAGCTAGTAAAATAAGTACTAATAATATTACTTGGTTTTTGCAAAATACAATTTCAGTATTCCTTACAACAGCTCTGTAAAGTAGGCCAACATAATAATCACATTTTAGATGCCAGAGTTCAGGCATAATAATTTTCCTGTGGCCTCTTTGTGAATTCTTGGCTATTCAGCCAGGAGCTTTCTGGCTCAAAGTTTACATTCTTAGCTACACCATATTTGATTCTGTTTCTCAGCCCTGAATTCTTGGTTCCTTTGATGAAACTTGGCCTTTTCAGTGAAGTGGTTTATATATTCCAACTCTAATTGAGGGCTTACTCTTCGTAGAGCAATTTTGAAACTTTTAATTATTTTCTCTCTTGAGTTAAGTTCCTTTCCTTCCCCTCTCTACCAGAATCCTTTCCCCTTCATCTTGTGCCAGCTGTGGACATGTGAGAACATGAGCCCCTGCCAGAGAAGCTCTGTATTTTATAAAGCTTGGGTCTAGTCAATGCCAGAGATGTTGTGCTCTCTTACAAAAAGGAAATGCTGAGGAATGGTGTTGTTCTGCCATTGCCAGCCAGAGAGTTCTTGACTTTTAATACAGTACCTTAAAACTAGCTCCTGAAGCACTGCGTGTATGCTTGATGATTTCTGGTTATGCTTTCCTTCCTTTCTAGCTGGCCACCTGCCTTCATATAATTAACCATTTCATAAGTAATTAACATAAGCATGTTTTTAGTTCAGTTAAATGAAACTAGTAATATGGCTAATTCAGTTATACCTGCAGTCTGGGTTCCTGCAGCACACTAAAACACAATTGGGTTGTTTGGATTTAATGCGTCATGTGAATGCAGCCATTATGATTTTTAAACCATTGTTTATGGCATAGCATATTGTGTGAGACCAGCCAGTTGTAGTGCATCTAATAAACCATGGTTAGCAAAAAAAAGTTACATAGTTGGTTTCATAAACCAAGCCAAAGACTGGGTTAGATCCAGACTAATTCAGTCACTATCGTAACTAAATGCTTTTCATTTTCCCCATTATTTTCAGATGAGGTATACAGTACGTTCAGCTAATTAATTTGCCTATGTCTTCCTGAGTCCTAAAGAATAGTTTTTCAAAATCACTAATTAATTTGCCTATGTCTTTCTGAGTCCTAAAGAATAGTTTTTCAAAATACTTAAGATGGAAAAGGTACAAAAAATCTATTAGTCTGACATTTTGGGAACAAGCAAGAAGATGGAAGAAGAGAGAACTCTGTGGCACGCAGCATGCCCTGTGCCTCAGCTACCCTGTTGTCATCTGGTGCAGTGAAGGATGCTATTCTGTTACCATATTGAAGAATAATTCAACTGTCATTCCATTCAGCTCTTGTATTTGCAATGGGGTGGGGCACCATCTGCTATTTCACCTTCAAACATAGTTTTTCTTGGAGAAAACCTGAACTAATAAAAGCAAAAATGATAGCACCGTGTGAAAAACACCAATATGTAAAAGAACTCAGGATTTTAGTATACCTTAAGCGTGACCTAGGCAAGTACAGTTCTTAGCTGCATCAACAAAAGTATAAAGTCCTGATCATATGAAATGATACTGTAATTTTATTTCACTTTGATCAAACCTTACTTGGAATAGGCTGTACAATTATGAGCAATGCTTTTTAAGGAGAACATTGGCAAATAGGAATATGTACAGAGAAAGTTGACAGATTGGGTTTGGCAACCAAATTCTATGGAGCAGTGTTAAAGGAACTAGATATAGCTGGCATGGAGAAGAGATTTAGAAGCCAACTGATACCACCAAAAGAATTCCAGCGAAATATTAGAACTTATTTATTTATTTATTAAATTTCTATGACTGCCCATCTCCCCCTCAAGGAGGGACTCTGGGCGGTTTACAACCAAACAACATCATTAAAATACAAGAAATATAACAATAAAAAAACTTCCTGATTGTATTTTCTGTACCTCAGAAAATTGCAGATTGTATGTTACTAGATTTTTAAGCAGATCCTGGTGCTTAAAGATATTTAAGTTCCAAATATCAGGGATACTATAGCAGCAGACCTTCATGTTGTAATAAGGGATTGAATTAGGTGATCTTTAAGAACCCAACCTTTGGCTGAACTATTCATCATACTAATTCAGGAGATTTGAAACCATGATTTGTTGAGCAATCCTTAAAGGCCAGACTCATAGTCAGCCTTAGTTTAAAAAAGGTGACACAACATTCAAAGTAAAAAACAACATCATGGCTTACTGCAGAGTGTGAGCCCAAACAATAATTAGAATAGGAAAGAAAATACTTCTTTGCAATCCTATGTTTACTTACCAGTAATGTGCCAACGATTAACTTATGCTTGATGCTGCTCAACTGGCTACCATGAATGAAAACAACCTATCTGTGTTTGATACAATACTAAATAAATGAGAGAACAACTAAAAACAAGGTTGTTTGGTAGCTTCAGGAAGCTATGTTGTCTTTGTTATGTTAGCTAAAAACACAAAAGTGTTTGCTTTCATTTGAGCTCAAGACTGAGAAATGCTTTTGTTCTTAATTTAGATTCTGTTTGACCATGTTGTCCTCACTGGTAAAATACTCCCAGATTGTACAGCCTCAGAACACATGTCCTAGATCAGCCACATATACCATGCATTGTAACTTTATATACGGAACGACATGCCAGACCAGCTCATTTTGCCAGGCAATAGAAGGGACCCCCTCCTTCTCTGAATAGTTGTGATGGGATAAATGAAGGGTGAGTCACAAAATCCTGTAAGACAGAGAATGGTGTTGGCATAACCTGGTTATTTTTCTGTTTGGATTATTTGCTTGTCCCAGTTGCTATATTATGATGTCAAATATGAACATAAAAGGGTTTTAAAAATTGGTTCTATTGAAAATACATAAGCATTCTTTTTGTAAATGTGATGTCTGAGAGTTAAAGTAACAACTTTTATTAAGGAGATACTCAGAGTTAGAATTTCCCATGTTTTATTCCAGCTCTGGTCTGTGGTCTATTCAGCATTCCTGAATAGAATTAGCATATAAAAAAAGCTGTAGCCTAAAACAACTGATTCTGGAACACTGATTTTTGCATTTATGTGTATGTTTGTGTGTGTGTGCACACCTTCAAGTCAGTCAACTCCTGATGACTACATAAACATGTCCCTGCAGTTTTCTTGGAAACATTTTTTGGAAGTGGTTTGCCATTGCCTTCTTCCTAGGGCTGAGAGAGAATGACTGGCCCAAAGTCACCCAGCTGGCTTCATGCCTAAGGCAGGACACGCACCAGACTGGTTCGTTGCATGACATACTGTATTAAGCTAAGATGTAATTAAATAATTTATTGCTTATGGTATTATGTGAATCCAGCCAGTGTGGTTAGTTTATTATTCAATGTGTTGTGAGAATGCAGTTAGATTCATGGAATGAAACATGGTTCAGTTAGCCATGAAATAATGCTGTACAAAAACAGACAGTAAACATGTTGTACGAACACAAACAATAACTGTTCTGAAGCCTGTGATTGGGGATTATACAGTATCTTAAAGCTGACATTCCAAGCACACTCATTGTGGACATGAGCATGTGCCGCCAGGGCAAGAAAGGCAAATGATAAAATGCATTGCACCATTTTGATGCAAGCTCTATCCCTTTTCTACATGTATTATGACAATACATGTAAGGGGTGGAGCTGTTTCAACTGATACCTCTGGTTGTGGAAATAATAAGATACATTTTTAGGCAAGCAATCTGAAATACAAAAATTTATGCTCTTTAAATCATTGCATTTTAAATTCTTCTTTTTAGGGTTTTTAAAAAATTAAACCCTGCTATTCTGGATTTAGCTTCCAAAACTTTTAACAGACAGTAGAGAAATCCCAATAGCTGAAAAGAAATAGTGGCCATTATAAACTTCTACTGTGCCAAACATTTGGATTTTTAGTTTTCTGTATTGTTAGCCTGGTTGTGTTTGCATACAAATAATTCCCACTAAATTCACGGAAGCTAGTCTCAGGTAATGAGATTGTAACTTCTAGGAATTTTACAGCATATGGGATAAAGCATTACGTGGATCAGTGTGAGGTAAACCATCTAATATAGGCAGTTGATACCGCAACAGAGATCTCAGCCACTCCGGTCTCCTGTATGGTAAGGACGTAGTGATGTTTCAGGAAACTTGGACAGCCGATGATCTCTTGCTAGATGGATATTATTCATTTAAATTAGAAGCAATCCCGGGAAGAGGTTCAGGAAGGCTGAAAGGAGGATTGGGAATCCTTATCTCCACTTCTTTAAGATTAGAACCTAAACTTATATCTTCACTAAGGCAAATGGCTCTGGCTCTCTTGCTTGACTTAGGCCTTACCACTCCGCTACTCATCAATGTCTATCTTCCCCCAATACAAAGAAGAGATGAGGTCAGTGCAGTTTGGGCGGAATTAGAACAGTACATTGATTATCTCCTCCTGGAGCATCCTAAGGCAATGGTAGTATTGGGGTGAGATTTCAATGCCAGGATGGGCCCAGATGATACTATGTTATATACCAAATTTCATCAATACCCACCAAGAGAATAACCTAATCTGCACCCCCTGCCTGTGATTGTCCAAAGACAACAACTTCAACTATGCAGGATTATGCCTTGCAGAAATGGCAAACAAACACAATCTATTCACATTAAATGGCTCCATTAATGGAGATCATCCTGGTGAATTTACATTTATGGTAGCCAAAACAAGTACCATTGACTATATGTTAGTCACCAAAAATCTATTACTCTACGTGGAGAGTTTCAAAGTATTACCCTACTTTGATAGCGATCACCTCCCACTCTGCCTGAACCTGAAGCCTCCCAATCGGTGGACACAACTCGAAGCTCAGTTTACTCCCTCAATTTCCTTAGTCGGCCAAGTAAGATGCCGAGTTAAATGGTCCATGCAGCTTGACCAAAAGCTGAAGGCACTGGCAGAGGAAAATATGCAGAATTGTCAATCGGCCTTTATGACAACCAAGCTTACTCAAGATCCTCTAAATCTGTACAAAACGTTAATACAAAATTTACATCCCTTACTAGCCTATGACTCTGCTTTTTCACCCAAAAAATCTATAAACATATCGAAGTCATGGTTCGACAAAGATTGTATGGAGGCTAGGAAAGCTCTCGCCTCTGCATACCACCTATATAAATCACAGATAGGAGATAACACTATAAATACGGAGAGCCTCAAACACCTAGGTAAAGGTTCCCCCCGCACATTTGTGCAGTCGTGTCCGACTCTAGGGGCTGGTGCTCATCTCCGTTTGTTAGTCGAAGAGCCAGCGTTGTCCGAAGACGCTTCCACGGTCATGTGGCCGCATGACGCGCATGGAACGCTGTTACCTACCCACTGAAGTGGTACCTATTAATCTACTTGCATTTGCATGCTTTCGAATTGCTAGGTTGGCAAGAGCTGGAGCTAGTGCGGGAGCTCACTCCACATGCAGGGCTAGGGATTCGAACCTCCGAACTTGCGATCTTAATTAATTGAAAAATACTCATCAAATAAAATAACAGCATTGTATGCTGCCTTTATAGATCTGAAGGCAGCCTTCGATTCGGTTTCTAGAAACAGACTGTGGGAGAAGCTGGATGCAACATCAATTGATCGTAGGCTTCTCCATTTAATTGGTGCCCTACACACCAATACGACCCTTAAGATCAGATGTAATAGGCAAGGGTCCCTCTCGAAGCCGGTAAAAGTCCAAAAGGGAGTGAAACAGGGTTGTATTTTGGCCCCCTTACTCTTCAACTTTTATATCAATAACTTGGTGATCTGCTTAAACAATCCAGATTTCCATCCACCTAAACTAGGAGACCGCAGAATTGCCACACTACTCTATGCAGATGATGCTGTAGTCCTATCTAGAACCCCCATAGGACTTAAAAGAGCCTTGAAAACCTTGGTTCAGTACTGTGACAATGACAATCTGGAAATAAGTTACCAGAAAACCAAGATAATGGCTTTCGCAAATAGATCGAAATTTAATTCATGGAGTATCCATGAACAAACAATAGAGCAAGTGACCAGTTTTAAGTACCTAGGTGTAGTAATCCATGCCACAGGTTCGAGGAAGGCTCACTGCGAATATGCCACAGCCACTGGACAACGATCTGCCAACGCTATTCTATTTTTTTTTCGATGTAAGGGGGGATCTTATGTACCAGCTGCACTAAAACCTATTCAGGCCAAATCATTAGTGCAACTTCTTTATGGGACTCTAGTAGGCCCTTCACCCTCATGTTTTACTTCTTTGGAAAAAGTACAAGCCAAATTTATTAGAGCAATACTCCAGATGCGTGTCAAACGCACACCTACGGCTCGAAACAGGTATGGTGAGGGTTGAGGCTAGAGTGTGTTTAGCCTCTCTAATCCTCTGGCTAAAGCTTAAATTTTATCCCAAGGGTCTTGCCCCTCTTATTTTTCAGGACAACTTTCAATCCTCATGGATCAAGGCCATTAATTTAAATCTTTTAAAGCTAGAATATTCTCCATCTACTCTTCTTGAGATGGACTTTAATCGAGCAAAGCAAGAGTTAAAACAAAGAATTAAGGATATAGAGAGTCAAGCAGATATAGGGAAGCCTTACTCTTCCTGTCTCCTGAGCATACAAAATATATTGTTTCTGCTGCTAGCTACCTCAAGCAGCTCGAAATTCCCTCCTATCGGAGAGCCTTCTCTTTAACTCGCTGCCACGCTCTCCCTTCTGCGGTATTGGAGGGTAAATACAAAAAAATCCCATTGGCTGCAAGACTTTGTCCATGTGACTCAGGAGAGGTGGAAACTATAGATCATGTCCTCCTGCACTGCGTCTTTTATAAAGACATTCACACTAAACTTATTACACCTCTGATTAGTAAACATCCTGGCCGTACAGATCTTGAGTATACGCATTTGCTACTAATAGATGAAAATTCTACAATTATGGCGCAGGTAGCAAGGTTCTGTGCTTCTGCAATGAAGATTCGATATACTAAGATGGGCCAATTTCCGTAATGTCTTGCGTGTAACAGTAAAGGTAAAGGTTCCCCCCGCACATTTGTGCAGTCATGTCCGACTCTAGGGGCCGGTGCTCATCTCCGTTTGTTAGCCGAAGAGCCAGCATTGTCCGAAGACGTTTCCACGGTCATGTGGCCGGAATGACGCGTGCGGAATGCTGTTACGCGTGCGGAACGCTGTGTGTAACAGTAAACCACCTAAAATCTCTTTTCTATATACATATAACACAGTGGTAATGTAGTTTCCCATGTTTTACATTTTACATTTAATATATTTAATATATTCTTAACATTCATAATACTAAATAGTCAGAATAGGTTGCACCTTGGATTGTGTTTATAGAGTTAGATAGTCAATAAATGTATTTTAATTTATTTTTAATATATACCTTTTAACACATGTTATTATTTTAAGTTAGACTATGTTTATCTTATAGAACAACACCACTGTATTGGTCTATGACCGCAATAAATAAATTGATTGAACTTCTATGAAGCTTACAGCATATGGGATAAAGCATTAATAAAATTGTAAATCCATCTTTTAAACCAATAAATAACAAATGAAACTATTAAAAACTATAAATAAACTCATGGCTGCTGTCAAACAAGTCTGAATGTTCTCTTAAAGTGTACTGTTTTCATCATCTTCTGAAACATCAGGGTGTGTTCTCTGACTATTAACAACTTTGACTTTGCCAGTAAGGTATCAGCTGCCAAGACAAAACTTCTCTATTGGCTCGTACCCTGAATAATTCAGTGGGTTGTAGTTGTTCTGGTGGGGCATATTTTTGGAATATTAGCCATATATTCTGGCTATGGCCATTTGAAAATAAGGTCTCAAACCTTGATATTGTCACAGATGAAAAGGAAAGGGGAAATATGCACAAAGAAAAAGTAATAAAGCACTGTGATGATGTGTTCCTGATAACCTATGATACTGCCAAATGTACTGCCCTACATTCTCAAAGGTTATGGTGCCACAACAGCTGCTAAGTTGTTAAGTTAGAGAGCATTAAAAGTTAAGAGCATTAAAAGTTAAGAGCATTAAAAAAATGCTTGTGCAATACTGCTAGACCTGGAAATGTGGTGTGACCTAGAAATGTGGTGTGATTATGATAGTTACACAAAAATCAAGGCATTTTTGGCTTAAAATATTATACTTTTTCAGCATCATTATTTGATTCTCATAATAAAATTAACAGTAAGATAAAAATCAAACAGAGGAGAAAAGGAGCAGTTTATGATCTGCTATTGATCAGTTTTTCAAACTGTTCCTAGAGTTCCAGGAGAACTTGATGGGGTTCCATGAGAGTCTAAGGGCAAACAAACAAACAAGTTTACTTGAACATAGCCAATTTTCTGTCACTAGACAATTGCCTCTTCATCAGGAGCCCCAGGAACTTAAAAAAAAAAAACTAAGGGTCCCACAGCCTGAAAAAGTTAGAAAACTCCTGCTCTAGACTCGTCCAAGGTACTGATGTCAGACTGACTGAGCTGTAGTTGCTTAGGTCCTTATTTTTTCACTTTTTTGAAGAATAGAACAACATTTGCTCTCCTCCAGTCTTCTGGCACTTCAACCACTCAACAGGATTTCTCAAAAATACATAAAGGTTTGGCAGTTTCTTGAAAGATAGGATATATCTGGCCTCATTCAGAATGAATAGATTTGGCCTGATTGTGTTTCCAGAAATCTAAAGCTGCATTCCTGCCCCTTCATCCTATTCTTCATAATTGCATAACAACACATATCCTCTTTTGAGATGATTGAGATGAACTAAAAGTTAAATAGTTTCACCATTTCTCTGTTGACTTCTTAATATTTTGCCATATTCATTGAGCAGCAGCTGCATCGATCCCTTTCTCATCTTTTTATTTTGTTTGTGAATATTTTTTGTTTTTTTTAACATCCTTACCAACTTCAATTCACTCTGAGCTTTACTCTTTCTGACCACTTTTATTGGGTATACCCTTTCTCTGAGTAATATTCCTTAATAATTCTATGATTCATTAACTTGACCCCTATCTTTCTGGACCATATATATTCTCTAATCAAGTAGAAGCAAAGTAGTAAAGACCATTAAGACTAGGAGTGAAAGAGAAATTGTTATATGGTATCACAAATAAACAAATGTGTGTTAATCATCTACACTAATATTAAAAGGAACTGAGGAGTACTTGTGTATATCAAGGATCAGCAGTGATATTCTGAATTGACAAACAGATGATAAGGTTACAAAAATTCAAAATCCATACTTACAGATATTGGTCCATGAGAATTTTTAAGATACATTTCATAAGAACAAGTTTCTTCCTTTGTATTCATGTAGAATTGGGGGTGTGAGAAGGTAAATTTGCTTGTTGCCCACCAACACTGGCAGGGTAAGGTACTGTATATAAACAGAGAGCAAACCCCACACTCACTAGCACTTATTAGGTTACCTAGTTGGGTAATGAAATGTCTGCAAGCAAACAACCAAACTCAGCACCAAGAACTCCACAGTTCAACCCTAAGCTATATATATATTCTCTTCTATTGGAAGGTAAATTTGTTCATATAAAAGTCCTCCCATTAAATATGGCTAGAGAAGCTTAATACACTTAAATGGGTAAGTGTGAATTATCTAGAAAGATGAAGCTACAGTATCATATATTTATTGACATTTAAAATGCAAAAAGAAAAAAACTAAAACCCAACCTCAATACTCTTGCAAGGAAGTAACAACTTGTGAAATTGATATCAATTTCTGCTGGCTGAGAGCAGTTAGGCATATACTTTAAACTTGTGTATCTGAGAAATACTAAGTGGAACAATTGCCATGAAATATACTGTATGTATAAACTAATTACACCAAATATATACCAAGTGATAGACCATAGCTTTCCAAACTGTGTGTCACGACACTTTAGTGTGCTGCAACACACAGTTTAGTGTGTCGTGACACAACCTGGAAGTGGATGTGCATGGCGGCGGTGCGTGCGGTGGTGGTGGTGTGTATGGCGGCGGTGGCAGCGACGACGGCAGCGGCGTGCCATCAGCGCTTCTGCATTTTAGCGGAAAACACGAGGCTGCTGCCACCACTGTGCACGCTGCTGCCGCCGCGCGCCCCCTACATCGCTGCCGCGCATGTCCCCGCCACCGCGCACGCCCCCGCACCCCTGCCGCTGCCGCCATTGGTGTGTCACCTACAGCGGCAGTTTGGAAAGCACTGTCATAGACACTGTTATCTCAGACTTAGAGCTAATACTGTTGGAACACCAAGGAGTTTTGAAAAAACACTGCTCTCATTTGTGCCAGTGGAATATTATACAAATTATGTAAAATGTGTAAAATTATCTTTTCGTACATTTGAAACAAACCATTGTATAATGTTTCTATTTTTACTACACGAATTCAGGACACTAAAATGTCTCATAGTTGTAGTGAGTGTACTAAGATGATAAGATTATAGATTCAATAACAAAATTGTTTGGTATTTTAAGTATCCTGCCCTATTATTCATGCCAAGGAATGTCTTAGTTAAGTATAATATGGTAGTATTTATTTATGACGATTATATTGTATCTTTCCTCCAAATAATTCATGGTAGTATATGTTGTTCTTCCTCAATCTCAACTTTATTGCAACCTTGTGGTGTATTTTAGGTCCATCTAAGAGTAGCCAGTATGTTTCATGGCTGACTAACTTTTGAGCATGGTATTTTCTAATCCTACTGTTCTGTATACCTAGAAAGAGAGTTGATCTTGCCAAGAATGTGGTATATTGAAAGAAAATTAATGTTTGGTTTCATACATCACTTTATCCCTTAAAATTGTTTATTTCATTTTTGCCTAGCATTTGTTTAACCCAGGTAGTTGTGGTTTATTTAGTAAACTAAGATTAAGCAATCCACATAGCAGGTTGTATGAACCTTATCAGTGAGTCTTAGTAATCATGCAATATTTTATACAGGTTAACTTGGAAGTAAGCGTTAATTTTAGATTCACTTGGTTTTTAACCATAATAATGTAACTCTTCTGTCATAAAGCCATATGTGTAAATATGGTTTTTTCTGTTTTGAATACTCTTTTTTCAGGAAAGAGAAAAAGAAGTAAATATTTCTTTTTATGTAAGAGAATGACTGGGTTCATCAATCGTGCTTAATTGTAAAGGGTTATATTTAGTTTTTGTTTAAACTGTTGCATGAACAGAGCCAACTGTAGTTTGTTCAACAACAGTGTTTAAAATATTTGTGATTTATAACCTAGCAAATAAGGATTAGAAAATACTGTTTTACATCCTCAGTGTCTACAAGGTTACCCATGGCCAGACTAAGTATAGTTAACTTAGTCAGAACCTCTTTAAACAAAAATTAACACTATGTAGAACTTTCTCCTGTATTTTTTGTTTCTGTTATACACTATATTTTTTTATTTCTGTTATACATGCTTGAATAGAACATTGTTTAAAATTGGGCCAGTCACTCTCTTTCAGCCCAACTCACCTCACAGGGTTGCTGTTGTGGGGAAAATAGGAGGAGGAAGGAGTATTAGGTATGTTCGCCACCTTGAGTTATTTATAAAAATAATAAAGGCAGGATAAAAATAAAAAAAATACTTTGTTTGACTCGGGCATTCAAAATGCTATAGTGCTGGGATCACTTTTGTCACTAGTAGGCATCAGAAAATATATATCAAAATCATGAAAGATAAAGTCAACCTCAAGTTCTGGTGATTTCATATCCATGTAGATTTTTTGGCAACCATATGAAAATGGCATGCCATTACCTTCCTCCAGTCAAAATCTTTGGGCTGAGTTATTGTCTTATTTTGAGGAGATGATATCTTCACGAAAATATACTCTAAAGATGGGGACTTTGTGTTGTACATTTTTCCTGCAAGAATATGATCTTTACTTTTTTTTAAATAAAGGATGCTTAAATATGGGACTTCACAGTTAAAAGCTTTAAAAATAAAAATTTAATGGATTTTTATAAGCCAGAATATCTGTCTGTCTGTCTGTCTGTCTATCTATCCATCTTGTCACATAGTTATATTATGCTATAACTTTAAACTTGTAGTATTTTATTTATAAAAAATGGAATATCTTTAATATTTTATTTTGAAATAGGTGCTCATGAATTACTCCAGTCATTAGTGCTCATTACCTGGGTGCAGGTGGTGTAAGTCAGTTTTGAGTTGCTGTCCTTTGAGACATAAAGCTACTCTTGATTTTCTTTTTAGTTTTCTACATTTCAGCAACCTAATTTGAGGAATCTTTTTTTATTATTGCTATTTTTAAGCTACAAGGAGTTAGAGTTCCTTACAAACACGTTTATCATCTAGAGATCTACTGGTAATTCCCAATCCATTTTCTACCAATATAACAATAAGTGCTCCAGCAAAGGAGATTGTTACCTTGTCGTGGTGCTGGAGTTTGAGCACCTCAATGATGCCATGAGCTAAACCGTGAAGGGACACCCAAGACAGGAAGGTCATGGCAGAGAGGTCAGACTAAATATGATCCCTGGGGAAGGTAACAGCAACCTACCCCAGTATTCTTGCCGTGAAAACTAAATGAATCAGTACAACCAGAGATATGTTGGTATACCATTGGAAGATGGGACTCCCAGGTCGGAAGATGGTCAAAATGCTACTGGTGAGGAACAGAGGATAAGTTCAACTAGCCCCAGATGTGATGACACAGCTAGCTCAAAGCCGAAAGGACGGCTAGCGGCCGACGGTGCTGGTGGTGAACGACAAATCCGATGTTCTAAAGATCAGCACACCATAGGAACCTGGAATGTAAGATCTATGAGCCAGGGCAAATTGGATGTGGTTATTGGTGAGATGTCAAGATTAAATATAGACATTTTGGGTGTCAGTGAACTGAAATGGACTGGAATGGGCCACTTCACATAAGATGACCACCAGATCTACTACTGTGGACAAGAGGACCACAGAAGAAATGGAGTAGCCTTCATAATTAATAATAAAGTGGCTAAAGCAGTGCTTGGATACAATCCAAAAAACGATAGAATGATCTCAATTCAAATTCAGGGTAAGCCATTTAACATCACAGTGATCCAAATATACGCCCCAACCACAGATGCTGAAGAAGCAGAAGTAGATCAGTTCTGTGAGGATCTGCAGCACCTACTGGATAATACACCAAAAAGAGATTTTATTTTCATTACAGGAGACTGGAATGCTAAGGTGGGTAGTCAAATGGCACCTGGAATTACAGGTAAGCATGGTCTGGGAGAACAAAATGAAGCGGGACATACTGTAGGCTGATAGAATTTTGCCAAGACAATTCACTGTGCATAACAAACACTCTCTTCCAGCAATCTAAAAGACGACTTTATACATGGACTTCACCAGATGGTTGACACCGAAATCAGATTGACTACATCCTTTGTAGCCAAAGGTGGCGGACATCTATACAGTCAGTAAAAACAAGACCTGGAGCTGACTGTAGTTCAGATCACGAACTTCTTATTGCACAATTTAGAATCAGACTAAAGAGAATAGGGTAGACCCACAGATCAGTTAGATATGAGCTCACTAATATTCCTAATGAATATGCAGTGGAGGTGAAGAATAGATTTAAGGGACTAGATTTAGTAGATAGGGTCCCGGAAGAACTATGGACAGAAGTTCACAACATTGTTCAGGAGGCGGCAACAAAAAACGTCTCAAAGGAAAAGAAAATCAAGAAGGCAAGATGGCTGTCTGCTGAGACACTGGAAGTAGCCCAAGAAAGAAGGAAAGCAAAAGGCAACAGTGATAGGGGGAGATATGCCCAATTAAATGCAAAATTCCAGAGGTTAGCCAGAAGAGATAAGGAATTATTTTTAAACAAGCAATGCGTGGAAGTGGAAGAAGATAATAGAATAGGAAGGACAAGAGATCTCTTCCAGAAAATTAGAAACATCGGAGGTAAATTCCAGGCAAAAATGGGTATGATCAAAAACATAGATGGCAAGGACCTAACGGAAGTAGAAGAGATCAAGAAAAGGTGGCAAGAATATACGGAAGATCTGTTTGGGAAGGATAATAATATCAGGGATAGCTTTGACGGTGTGGTCAGTGAGTTAGAGCCAGACATCCTGAAGAGTGAGGTTGAATGGGCCTTAAGAAGCATTGCTAATAACAAGGCAGCAGGAGACGACGGTATCCTGTTTAAAATCTTGAAAGGTGATGCTGTCAAGGTGATGCATGCCATATGTCAGCAAATTTGGAAAACACAAGAATGGCCATCAGATTGGAAAAAATCAACTTATATCCCCATACCAAAAAAGGGAAACACTAAAGAATGTTCAAACTATCGAACAGTGGCACTTATTTCACATGCCAGTAAGGTAATGCTCAAGAGCTTGCAAGGTAGAGTCCAGCAATTCATGGAGCGAGAATTGCCAGATGTACAAGCTGGGTTTAGAAAAGGCAGAGGAACTAGAGACCAAATTGCCAATATCTGCTGGATAATGGAGAAATCCAGGGTGTTTCAGAAAAACATCTATTTCTGTTTTATTGACTATTCTAAAGCCTTTGACTGTGTGGATCATAACAAATTGTGGCAAGTTCTTGGTGGTATGGGGATACCAAGTCATCTTGTCTGCCTTCTGAGGAATCTGTATAACGACCAAGTAGCAATGGTAAGAACAGACCATGGAACCAACGGACTGGTTTAAGATTGGGAAAGGAGTACGGCAGGGTTGTATCCTCTCACCCTAGCTATTCAACCTGTACGCAGAACACATCATGCGGCGTTCTGGGCTTGATGAATCCAAGGCTGGAGTTAAAATCGCTGGAAGAAACATTAACAATCTCAGATATGCAGATGATACCACTTTGATGGCTGAAAGCGAGGAGGAGCTGAGGAGCCTTATGACGAAGGTGAAAGAAGAAAGTGCAAAAGCTGGGTTGCAGTTAAACCTCAAAAAAACCAAGATTATGGCAACCAGCTTGATTGATAACTGGCAAATAGAGGGAGAAAAAGTGGAGGCAGTGACAGACTTTGTATTTCTAGGCGCAAAGATTACTGCAGACGGTGACTGCAGCCAGGAAATCAGAAGACGTCTACTTCTTGGGAGGAGAGCAATGACAAATCTTGATAAAATAGTTAAGAGCAGAGACATCACACTGACAACAAAGGTCCGCATAGTTAAAGCAATGGTATTCCCCGTAGTAACCTATGGCTGCAAGAGCTGGACCATAAGAAAGACTGAGCGAAGGAAGATAGATGCTTTTGAATTGTGGTGTTGGAGGAAAATTTGGAGAGTGCCTTGAATTGCAAGAAGGTCAAACCAGTCCATACTCCAGGAAATAAAGCCAGACTTCTCTCTTGAGGGAATGATACTAAAGGCAAAACTGAAGTACTTTGGCCACGTAATGAGAAGACATGGTACCCTGGAGAAGATTCTGATGCTAGGGAAAGTGGAAGGCAAAAGGAAGAGGGGCCGACCAAGGGCAAGATGGTTGGATGATATTCTGGAGGTGACGGACTCGATCTTGGGTGAGCTGAGGATGGCGATGGCCGACAGGAAGCTCTGGTGTGGGCTGGTCCATGAAGTCATGAGTCAGAAGCAACTGAACGAATAAACAACAAAACAACAATAAGTGATATGCTTTGGGCTCAATTTCTGTTATCCCCACTTTGACTTTCCATTGAGCTTGACAGTTCATGCACTGTGTTTTAACATGCAACAAAGGAAACAAGCAAATCTCACCAAAAGAGCCTTGATGTTTTACAGATGAAGTTATGAATAAGACTGATGTTTCCCTAGATAATTAGAAGTGCTGTTTATTATGCCCGTTTTATTATTACTAATGATTTAGCCATATCAAACACAAATTGAATACTTGGTTTTTAATTTATCTTAGAGTAATGAACCTTTATGTTTATTTCAATTACTGATATATTTTATTAAGTTCTATCAGCTTTCCATATCTCTACAAACTGTTTCCAATTTTTCTTAGTGTAATCAAGCAAAGCATAACATGCTTGATAGAACTGAGTCACAACAGAACACAGGTTTTCTTGAGTAGTCTGTTTCCCATTTGAGAGAGACTTCCAAGAAAGAAAAATGAAATAGTGTTGACTTGACTAGAATAGCACCAGCCATATGGAACAATCTCCTCCCTGCCCCAAATTTCAGTGGGCCTCATCCCTGCCAGCCTTTAAGAAGGCCCTGAAACCCTGGTTCTTCCCCCAGTTTTGAGTCAGGAAATCAGATGAGCCTGCTGTAAGGCACAATTCATGTATCTGTTCCGCAGTGAAGTACAGTATGTTTTACTTTATTACATTTTATTATTTTGCCATTTCTGTTCTTTTATGTTTTTAACCCTTGTTAGTTTCCCAAAGTTGCTTGGCAAGAGGGCTGCCATAAAAGTTGATTAAATAAATGAAAAGCAAAGAATACAAATTAGGAGAAATAGTTGTTTTAAATCTGTCCCTAAGTGATGCCAAAGAGTAATACACTTACGTTTCATCAGTGAATGGACATTAGAATAACTCTCTTCTCTTCTTCATCCTATCTCTATTCTCATTTGTTGTGGTTCCCTGTAGATACCTTTTATTGGACATCTTTCAGAGGGAGAGTTATTTGTTGTAGTACCTTCATGACCTAACATTTATTTATTTATTTATTTATTTTATCACATTTATATCCCGCCCATCTCCCTCACAAGGAGGGACCCTGGGCGGTTCACAATAAAAAGTTTAAAATCAATAAAAAACCATAAATAGCACTAATAATCAGTAAAAATACCTATACACTGTAGTATTATATTACAAAACTACCAATATTGTAATGCCCTTATACAAATTTGTGGGATATCTGCAGGGGGATTTAACACCTTTTATATGAGAAATGGCTAGATTATTTGAGATTCTTTAGTTAGGAAAAAAGGCAACTGAAGGGGTATAAGACTGAGGTATATAAAATCATGTGTGGCATGGAGGAAGTGGACAGGGAGAGGTTTTTCTCCATTACCCAAAACATTAGGATCAGGAATTATCCAATGAAGCTGATTGGAAGGAGACTTAGAACAGACAAAATACAGTTCCTCACACAGTGAAAAAGGTAATGGAGGTGGCAATGGAGAGAGATGTGGATAGCTTTAAAAGAAATAT
Organism: Charina bottae; assembly: GCA_023362775.1. Lineage (NCBI taxonomy): Eukaryota > Metazoa > Chordata > Lepidosauria > Squamata > Charinaidae > Charina > Charina bottae. Next base: position 152,164,002 of record JALMGJ010000001.1, on the reverse strand, counting down.
AGATAATTAGTGAAAGACAAGACTATCAAGACCTATTAGTCTTGGACACTAAATGTTACCACTGTGTCGGGGGAAGCATGCCTCCAAATATGAGTTGTAAGGGAACAACGGTGGGATCATTGGAAGAGACCTTAGAGGTTGTCTAGTATGATGCCCTGCATAGTGTAAGATCTGCTAGAACATCTCTGACAGATAACCATCCAGTCTGTGCTTGAAGACCTCTAGCAAATGATAAATCAACATGTTATGTGACAGCCTGCCCCACTGGCTGACACTTTATACAGTTGGGAAGTTTCTCATGAAATCTAGCTTGAACCTCATTCTTTGTAATGTTAACCCACTAGTTGTAGTCTTGCCCTTCAGGACAGTAGAGAATAAGTCCACTATCTTCTGTGTGGCAACCTTTCAGATATTTGAAGAGTTCCATCGTACTTTCCCTCAGTTAATTTTCATGTAGGTTAAACATACCAAACTTTTTAAACTGTTCCTCAAAGGAATTAGTTTTCAAACCCGCTTTGAACCTGCTTCAGTTTGTCATTGTCATTTCAAACTGTGGTGCCCAGATCTGGGTTCGGTACTCCAGATGAGATATGACCAGGGCAGAGTAGAGTGAACATAAATTTAGATTTAGACTTAGACTTAGATTTAATTGACTGGACCTGAAGCATGCCTCTCCTGCCAGATCTAATAGGACAGGCAGAGACCACTGGAGAGAGCGGTTTTCAAGTACCCTGGTCCCGTGCCATTATGAGCTTTGTAGGTGAAAACCAGCACCTTGAATTGTACTTGGAAGCCTATTAGGAGCCAGTGCAGCTTGTGTAGCAAATTGGAAAACGCTCATAATTGCTAGCACTGCTGGATTCTGGGCCAATTGGAGCTTCTAGATACTCTTCAGGGGCAACCCCATGTAGAGGGCATTGCAGTGGTCCCTTTGGGAGGTGTCTAAAGCAGGGGTCGGCAACCTTTTTTCCATCAGGGACCACCTACGTCGGAATTTTTTTTCCAAGGACCGGGGGGTGGGGTTTGCAGGCGGCAGCCAATTGGATGGACGGGGATGGGGTTTGTGGGCAGCAGCCAATCAGACGGATGAGGATGGGGTTTGCAGGCGGCAGCCAATCAGACGGACGGGGTGGGGTTTGCAGGCCTGCCGTTCTGTGCGCGGAACCGAGGGCATTTTTGGGGTCCCCGGAGCCTGCCCTTTCGAAGGGGCACCCCAGCGGTGTGTGGGACGGACTTTTTCTCCCCCCACTTTTGCTCCCCGCGGTTTTTTCGGCCCCTACGGGTAGCTCGGCGCGCCTCTGCTTCCCCGCTGCACAGCTGATCGGCGTGGAGATTTTCCACCCTGGGGCGTCCCCCCCGCGCCGATCAGCTGTGCGGCGGGGAAGCAGAGGCACGCCCGAGGTACCCGGTAGGGGCCGAAAAAACCATGGGAAGCAAAAATGGGGAGGAAAGGTCTGCCCTGCGCCCCGCCAGGGTGCCCCTTTGAAAGGGCAGGCTCCGGGGACCCTGAAAATGTCCTTGGTTCCGGCAGGGAGGCAAAAAGCCTCGCCGCACGCTGCTGCTACCGCGAGGGGAGGCTGATTGGCGGGGGTGCTCCTCGGCCCACCTCTGCCCTTCATCGTGCGCTGATAGGTGGAGGTGTTTCCCCTTCCGGGGCCCCACCAATCAGCTGCTCCGGCTCACCCTGCGGCCCACTTCCTAACAGACCACAGGTTGCCAACCCCTGGTCTAAAGTACAAGTGATCATGTGCAGTGCCTCCTTTCCTGGTCCAATATGAAGCTGTGCAAAAGCCCCTGTGGCCACAGATGTTACCTGCTCCTTGAGCAGGAGCCATGAGTCCGGGAGGACCCCCAAATTGTGCACTGATTTTGTCTGGGGTAGTGTGCAACCTCATCCATAACTAAATATGGAACATCACTGGACTAGGGAGCCCTAAAACCCATAACCTCCAGACACTGGACCTCACCCCATGCCATTGAATGACCTCACCCAGCAGCCTCTTGTTAAATAGGGCTGGGGAGAGCGTTGAGCCCTGTAGGATTCCACAAGCAGGAGCTGCAAGCTAGATCTCTCCCCCCATCAACACTGATTAGAACCTACCTGGAGGAATAAGAACTGTCACAAAACTGTGCTCCCCGTACCTAACCACTGAAGATGGTCCAGAAGGATACCACGATCTGTGGTATTGAAAGCCGCTGGTAAGTCAAGAAGAGCAAGGATGGACGTGCTACTTCCATTCCACTCCTGCCAGAGGTCATCCACAAGCGTGATCAGGGCCATTTCGGTCCCATGCCTGGGCCTGAAACTTGAGTGAAGGGTCCAGATAATCCATTTCCTCCACGGCTTTGTACAGTGGAACTGCGACCACCTCCTCAACAGGACAAAAATTGTCTAGAATGGTGGGGTCTATTGATGGCTCTTTCAGGAGGGGGCAGACCACCACCTCTATAAGTGTTGGCAGGACCACCCCCTCTCTCAAGGATGAGCACTTACTTTCTGTAATCTAGACACTCTGGTCCTGTTAGTGCACCTCAAATTAGCATTTTCCTTTTCAGCAGCTGTTTCATGTTGCTGGCTCATATTTAACTTGTGGAAAGGAGCTAGGCGTTTGCCAAGCCAAGTCTCTCCCATTCTATACTTGTACCTTACATATTTTTCCCACCCAGATACAAAATTTTCCATTTCTCCCTGTTAAATTCCATCCAGTTCATATCAACCCACCACTCAAGCCTTTAGATTTTTCTGAATCTTCTGTCTTTCATCTAAAGTATTAGCCACCCTTCCCAACTTTGTGTCATCTGCAAACCTGGTAAATGTTCCCTCAGCTCCCTCATCCAAGTCATTAATTAAAATGTTGAACATCATAGGGCCCAAGACAGAGCCCCATGGCACTCCACTTGGTATTTCCCTCCAACCTGAAGTAGAGCCATTAATGAGCACAATTTACGTACCTTTGTTCAGTCAACTGTGAGTCCATCGAACAGCATCTAGCCTATATTTTATCATTTATGAAGGAGGCTATCATGAGGCTCTCTGGCTTTGCTGAGAGGCCAGGTGCACTATTTTTACAGCATTCCATGATACTAAGCCACTAACTATATCAAAGAAGGATATAAGTTTAATATAAAAAGCCTGAAGCAAAACAGAGCTGCGGGCATTGATGATTTAAGGGTGGAACAGATAAAACAGTTTGGACCTAATACCTTGGAGTGGCTCCGGCAAATGATGAACACCTGTACTGTATTACTGAACTTAGGATTTGGAGACAGGCTAGAGTGGTAGCCTTGTTGAAGCCCGGAAACGAACCAACTGATCCAAAGAACTATCGACCAGTGTCACTCCTCTGTCATCTTTACAAATTGTTGGAGCGAATGATTCTTAATCGAGTGGCAGAGACTCTTGATGTAAAGATCATGAAGGAGCAAGCTGGTTTTAGACCAGGAAGGTCATGTTGTGGACAAATACTTAATCTTACACAACACATAGAGGACGGTTATGAAAGAAAACTAATTACTGGAGTGGCGTTCATCAACCTTACTGCAGCATATGATACGGTCAGTCACAGAAAATTGCTGCGTAAGATAGACAACTTTACTGGAGACCATAAGCTCACTAGGGTTATAGGGAGTTTCCTTCAAAATAGAAGGTTTTATGTGACTTTGAATGGCAAGAACAGTAGATGGAGGAAGCAAAATAATGGATTACCACAAGGCAGCGTACTCTCTCTGATTTTATGCAATATATATACTAATGACCAACCCTCCCCGACCAATACGTGAATGTTCATATATGCGGATGATACAGCGGTGGCCGTACAAGAACCGCGTTTTGATGAGTGTGCTGAAAAATTATCACAAGCTCTAGAAGAACTGGAGCAGTATTATAATAATTACTTAAAACCTAATCCAAGCAAAACTCAAGTATGTGCCTTTCATCTTCGCAATTGAGATGCAGGGGTTGAATTGGATATCATGTGGAGAGGGAACAGATTACAACACTGCCCAACACCTAAATATTTGGGTGTTACGTTGGACAGAACGCTTTCCTTTAAGCAACATTGCCTGAATACCAAGGCTAAGGTATGTGCTAGGAATAACATCATCCGACGACTGACAAACTATGCATGGGGAGCCCAGCCAGCTACGTTACGAGTATCAGCTCTGGCCTTGAGTGTCTCTACTGCCGAATATGGAGCACCAGTATGGAACACATCGGCACATGCAAAGCAAGTAGATATCGCTGTGAATGAGGCAATGCACATGGTGATGGGATGCCTCAAACCTACGCCCGTTAATAAACTATATCCCCTTTTTGGCATTGCTCCACCTAAGATTAGAAGGGAAGTAGAAGCAGACGCCGAAAGAACCAAGCAAGAGACTGACTCTCGTCACCCTCTGAGCGGATATGCTCCTCCAATTCGTCGACTTAAATCTAGAAAGAGCTTTATGGCAAGAACTAATACCCTAGAGGGGCCCAAAGAACAGAATCGAATAAGTAAATGGAGGAATGAGCTCATCGATTTGAGTATTTTACCGAAGGAAGAAATGGCCTCTGGAAACACTCTCCCTTATACAATTTGGAGGACAATGAATAGGATGAGGGTGGGGGTACCAAGGTGCAAGACAAATTTATTTAAGTGGGGGTTGTTGGCTGATGACAATACATTATGTGAATGCGGAGAAATCCAAGACCGGGAGCATCTGATGGTGTGTCGATTACTGTCGGAGCCTTGTACTGTCGACGACCTACAGCAACCTAATGACAAAGCTGTGGCAGTGGCTACATTTTGGCAGAGTAAAGTTTGATCTGCACACGAAATAAATAAAAAATAAGTTTAATATGGCACAATTTCTTTATAGCAAATTCATGCTGGCTCCCGTCAATTGTAGCATGCCTATCCAGGTGCTCACAGCAGTATGTTTCCATCTCTTGCTTGCAAGCACCTCAGAGGCATCTAGTTGGCCACCCTGATAAATTAAATGTTGGTCTAAGTTGGACCTTGGCCTGATCCATCTGAGTTATTCTTATGTCCTTAAAATTGCTAATTATAGTAGCAATTTTTGAAGGAGGTCTTGGGGCAACTTACATAGTTTTCTACACAGGTTGTGTTCCCCAGCTTAGATAGCAGATTTTGGACTTGCTTGAAAGGAGAAGAGCAAGGGGGAATCTGCTTGTAAATTATTGGATGTAACTGAAAGAGATTGCACCTGAAGAGTGTGCATAGTAACTAAAATATTTTGAAATAAATATTACACAGAATAATCTTTTAACACCGTTTACATGTTGTTTTAATACTGTTTATACATTTCACATGGTAGCTTTGTAACTGCTGCCAACAGTTCACTAATATTCAGAGCTTAGGACATGGGCAGAGGACTAGGCTGAGAGATTTCCCCCCCCTCCCTATAGTGTGTGTGTGTGTGTGTGTGTGTGTGTCTGTCTGTCTGTCTGTCTGTCTGTCTGTCTGTCTTCCAGTTGTGAGAAGAAAAGATCCTTATAGGTGTGAGAAATCTGGACTATTTATTGCCTGTTGCATTTGAATCTGGTGAACACTGTTTCTGGCTGGAATAATTTCTGGAAGTATAATTACTGAGCATAGAACTTGGAGATGTGGAGAAAAGGGTGGGAGGGACAAAGATGAAAATAACCTGGTTGCTGTTAACTTTGGAGTGTGACTGACTGAATTGCATTACTCGTTCTTCCCTGAGGCGACACAGGTGCGCAGAGTTATTTTTCTTTAATCACTCACATAAATTAACATTTATTCCTTTGCATTAAAATAATTAAATAAAACTACACCCTGTATCTTTTATTACCAGATAATATCTTTGAACCTCTGGCTGACAACCTTGCTGCTGGCTGCAAGGTATTTTCCAGGGTGTGCTTTACCCACTTTTGTATTAAATAATGTTCTAAGTTGAAAACAAACAAACAAAATAAAAACCTGATAGCAATCAGAAACCATGTGAAGTTTTAATAACAATAATGCCCAGTAGCAAATCATGTTTTCTAGACACTTCTCTTGGGTTTGTCCTCCCTTCCCATCTATCACCTACATCAGGGTGAAAAAACAGATACCGTAGGTGGGGGAGCTGTTAATACAAACAGCTAAATTGGGTTGCAGAACAGTGGGTCACCTGAGTCAGGAGGATTGAAATAGAGAGATGGAGAGGAAATTGTTCATAATAACCTGGAAAGGAAGAAATGTAGTAGTAGCTGACCCTCAAATATTTTCCTTGTGCTATTTTCTTTGGAAAGTCTATCCTTGACTGCATTTATTACATTTAAAGTTTGGAGGCATATTCCTTTGCTTCTGGAATGCATTTTCTAATAACCTGAAATAATAATGCTGTTGCTTTTTCATGAAGCTGTTTATGGAATATACCCATATATATTGCTATTCTATTTTATTACAAGGAAACACCGGTCCAAATAGTTTGTAGAATTTTGGGTGCTTTCTGGTGAAGTCGTATTATTTCGTCTCATTTATGGAATTTTGGAGTGGGGTATCCAGACATTATCACGATTTTTCATTAGTAACCCATCTTTCTTTTATTTTATATATCTATCCATACAAACAAAAACAAAAAAACACCAAGAAAATAATAGCCGTTGCATGGTGTTTTTTGATGAATAGCACTAGGCATTGTCCATCTGTAAGCACTGTCATATGCTTCTGACTTTTCTGGGGCAACTGAAGATGTATGGCTGAGCCAGATAGATTACATTGCGATTAAATAGAGTTACTTGTAAACTTTGAATGTCATTCCCCAAAGGTATGACTGGTTAGTTGCTCAGTGGAAAGTGAAATTCTGTATGGGCACCTGGTACAGCTCAGTATCCAATATAAGGCTAGGTAGCTTACCTATATATCATTTAAATACATATAATGACAACTGGGGTAAAAAAAAAATCTACCGCAAATCAAACAATCATCTCATGAGCTCCAGCTAACAACCTGATCACATGCCTATTGTTTGACAATGTGCTTCATACTATATAAAATATGAAAATAAAAACTTGTCTCCCTGTCGAATATTTTGGAGGGGAATTTTACCATGAATGGCTAATGTAATGTTAGCAGGAAGTTGTGTGGGAAAAGTCTTCAGTCAGCAGTTGGCATCAAAGTGGCTAAAGGGCAGATTTCTCATGCCAGTATCACTCTGCTTGTGTGGTCATTTCTTTTTGTTAAAGCAGCAAGATTGCTAAAACATTTCATCAAGTTATTCTTACCCAGAAACTTAGAGTAAATCAATAGTGTCCTTTGTCCAGTTCTAATGACCCTTGTTCGAGCACACTTGAAAATGTAAAGCTTTGTTTATGAACCATTTGGTTCTAATGTGTCAGCTCATATGCATGCACTTTGATGTATGTCAGAGTCCTCCGGAAAAAAACATGTTTTGGAGGTATTTTAGGAGAATGTGTCTACTGTCCTGAAAGATTTGTTTGCAGGCCATTATTAAAACTCTGTGTCTAGTTCTTCCAAAAAAGCCGGTCAATAATCTTAAAGGAATTTATGTAGTCTATTTAGTACAGGGGTGCACAACATATGTTGGCTCAAGAGTTGCAGTAGGCTTTGTGTAACATATTGAGGGCCACACTACTAAAATGGCAGGTTCAGAATAATAGTAAGTCCAATTTTGATGGTGAAATGATAAGCTTAAAGCTCTATAAGAATTGACATCACTCACTGGGAGATCTTTTTGCATAGCAGTAAAGAAATATATTAAGAGTGGGCTTAGCACAATACCTAATTATATCTGCAGTTCTATTCTTATTCTAGGCTGCTTTCATTTATTTATCCCATAGGATAAAGGAGGTAATAGTTCCTCCTGGGGGTGGTTAGCTTAATAATATCCTCCTTTTTAAGATCTCACCATCCTATGGATTTTTTTTTCTAATTATTATTATATTGTATTTTAAAATGTATAGGTTTTAATTTTAATATTATTGTAAACCGCCCAGAGTCTACTGCAGTAGAGATGGGCGGTGATAAATTTGAATAATAAATAAATAAATAGTAGCTGACAGATATAGAACACAACAAATTATTCAATTATGATGTAATTTTTAATACCATTATGTGAAAAACAAACATGTAACCCTGGCCTAAGAATTGTTTTAATGGTTCAGAGAAAATGCAATCAAATCTCAGGATCTCAGATAAAGAACATAGGATTTACACTTTTCAGGACACATTTCATTAAGATGATAGCATAAGACTGTATATCTGTAATTGTGTTCACATAGTTTGCTTAATTATGGTTTATTTATTTAACCATGGTTCATTTAATAAATCAAATAAAGTAATTTGTTATAATACAATAACCCATCAGTCATGGATTATAAAACTCAGTGCCTGAGTTCATACAACATGTTAAGTCAAAGAAACCATCTTAAGGTATATTGAAATGTGTGAACAAGGTCAGTAAAAATGCTTTTCTGTTCCAGAATGTAAGAAGCATAACAAAAGGTGTAAGTCCTTAAATTTTTAACTGTGCTAACTGAACTAATGGAAAGAGACATGTGATAAGACATTTACATTAACAGGGTAACAAATTCTACTCTTATTTTCAGCCCAAAGGCATGTCATTACTTATATGGAAGATGCAGTGAGCCAGCTGCTAGAAAGCAGAGAAGATATTGGTCAATATGGTATTGCCAGATTCTTCACTGAATAGTAAGTATATTACAACCTATCAGTATCCTTGTTTCTCATATAATACTTGCTACAACATAAAATTTCCATGGTAAAATATATCTCCATCCCGGGTGAGGTAAGTGATGCGGTGGCTGCCCTTTCTCAGTGCTTAGGGGCTGTGGGGGTCTGGATGGGGAACAACAGGCTTCAGCTGAACCCTAGTAAGATGGAGTGGCTGTGGATTGATGGCTCCTCTGGATCTGGGAAGTTATCATCTTTAGTTCTGGATGGGGTTGCACTACCCCATTCAGACTCAGTGCGGAATCTGGGGGTCCTTCTGGACTCACGACTCCTGCTCGAAGAGCAGGTGGCAGTCGTAGCCAGAAGGGCCTTTGCGCAACTTCGTGTTGTGCGCCAGTTACGCCCTTTCCTGGATCAGGATGCCCTCCGTACAGTCACTCATGCCCTGGTCATCTCCCATATAGACTACTGCAACGCGCTCAACATGGGGCTACCCCTGAAGAGTATCCGGAAGCTTCATCTGGTCCAGAATGCAGCTGCTTGCGCAGTTATTGGTGCCCCAAGATAGGCACATGTGACACCTCTGCTGCACTGGCTGCACTGGGTACCAGTGTGCTTCCGGGTCCAATTCAAGGTGTTGGTTATCACCTTTAAAGCCCTACATGGCATGGGACCAGGCTACCTGAGGGACCGTCTCATCCCCATAACATCGAACAGTCCCACTTGGTCTTGCAGAGAGGGCATGCTGTGGACCCCGTCGGTAAGGGAATTCCACTTGGCGGGGTCCAGAAGGCGGGCCTTCTCTGCAGTGGCACCCGCCCTTTGGAACAATTTACCCCCAGAGGTGAGGCAGGCCCCATCACTCCCGGCCTTCAGGAAGAACTTAAAGACCTGGTTCTGCCACCTCGCCTGCAATGGGAATGGGAACAGCTCTTTCTGGGGATGGCTGGTCCCATAGAGCCCTTTTAAATACAAGCTTATCACCTCCTGGATTTTATATTTAATTTACTTGTATTTATATGATTGTTGTATGTACTATTTTTATCTATTTTAATTATTGTCTTTTTGTAAACTGCCCAGAGTCCCCTTCGGGGGAGATGGGGCGGTGATAGAAATCGAATGAATGAATGAATGAATGAATGAATGAATGAATGAACGTAGTATAAAATAATGCAAAGATGAAAACAATTCAACTAACTTAAACTAAAGTGGAGCGATGTATGTATAAACATGCAGTATGCAAAATTCCAATGGTGTTATCCAACCAGTTAAAAAAGGTGTTTGGAAGAACATTGTTTTCTTCTGATTCTAGAATGCTTACAAAGTTGAGGTAAGTCTAATTTCTTGGGGGAGGCTGTTCCATAATATGGAAACATCATCTCTTGGCCTTAGCCCTCCTGGGGGATTACAAGCAATTTCTCCCAAGATATTTGTACTGGACAGCTTTATTCTAGCTTAAGAAGATGGTCCTAAATGAGCCCTGATTTCATTTAGTACTATATTCAGTCTAAGAAAAGCTTAGCCTAAGGAATCTATTCAACCAATTTTTATTTCCCTTGTTCTGAGACTTGCCCAGTCATGTCACTTGTTAATACCTGGCAGAAATGGGTATACATTTCAGAGAAGCTAAGCACAAAATAACTAGTTGGTGTAACCAGACACTAACTGGATTCAATTAGTAGAAAATATATCAAAAACTGTAATAAGCTAGCCAGACCAAAGTTCTGGATGTGAGAAAGACATATTGCTATATTTGATGACTGATCTCATTTTATCCATTATCTGAATTTGATGATTGATATTTCTCTGATCTCTGCCAATTTCCCATGTGATAGACTTGCCTGTTATTTTTCCTGTTTTTGAGAACTTCTGTATGTATAGAATATTGATCTTTCAGACATTTCCTCCTCCTCTTTCTAGAATAGCTGATTTATTGATTTATTGATTTATTGATTGATTGATTATGTGCCATCAAGTTGGTGTCAACTCTCAGCGAACACAGATAGATTTTCTCCATGAAGAATAGCTAATAGAAATATAAAATCTATTTTAATATAGGTAATATGCTATCAATCGAAGAGAATATGCTATCAGCCCTACAAGGTAGACTAGATCAAGAGACAGATGCTGTGTAGGTCTAAAACTACTTTTATTAGAATGGCTACAGCAACAGAATCCTGCAAATCTGAATATGCTTCCCCTCCTCCCTCTTTTATCTTCATGTGAATTAGGGGGGTGTTTTCATGAATCTCTATCTTCATATGGGCTTAAGCCATGTTTATCTGTTCATTGCCTTGCTAATGGATCTTCCCCCCCTCTTTTAAATTAATGTTCATTGAAGAAATTTTTACAGAATAAGAACATTTAAAGGAAAAAGAAAATAAAGGAAAGTAAAATAAAAGTGCTGAGAAAAGAATAAAGAAATGAAAGAGAAAGGAGAGAAATGAAAAGAAAAAGAAAAAAAGAAAAAATATAAAGAAATGGCTTCTGATCTTTCTTTACTTCTTTATAAATACATTCAAGTTTTATTCTCTCTCTAAGGTTACATCATAACTCCCTTCTTTCCATAATCTACCCTTTCTAATCATCAAACGCATAAATCACAAGTACATTTTTTTCTGTTTTCAGCAAAAAGTCCATAAAGGGTTTCCAGTTACTGACAAATGTACAGTAGTTATTGTCTTTTCTCTAATTAAACAGGTCAATTTTGCCATCTCTGCAAATTCTGTCTTCTTCACCAACCATTCCTCCATTGTAGGTACTGTATTTCAGAGTCTTTCCATCTTTGTGCATATAATAACCTTGCTGCAGTTACCATGTACAAAACAATCGTCCATAAGTCTTTTCTAGTTCTTTGTCCGTTAGCCCCAGCAAGAAAAGTGGATCTTCCCTGTCTCCATCAAAACCATCATCTACACCAGGCCTGCACGCAGCACACACATGGCACGCCAAGCAGTCTTATGTGGCTCACCCACGTTTTTTAAAAAGTCAGCCGCTGCTGCTGCTGTGCCAAAAGATACCCTGCCAAGTACCTCCAAGCCTCGCTCCCACCACCAGCTCCAGAACTAGCTGCAGAACAGCTGAATGGCACTCTAGGTATTTGATTGTGGCCCATAAGGATTTTTAATTTTTCATTGTGTCCCTTTCCCCTTGATGAGTTGTGCAGACCTGATCTCTACATATGCTGTGACATGTATAGTCACTCTCTGAATATATTCTGCTTTCATTCTGAAAAAAGTAATCCTAGTGAAATAAAACCTGTTATGTGAAAAAGCTTATAACATTTTTGTCTTCATGAAGATAAGGCACTGTGAAGAACATGGTGGATACAAATAGTGAACATTTAAACCCAGCCAATTTCTACTTAATCTTAGAAGTGGAATAATGGGGAATTGGGGGGAATGAAGTCTTTCTCTTTTAAGTCAGGTATGGGGGAGAGATCAGTTTCTGAAAAGAACAACATGGGGAAATGCCATGCTGTGAGTGTGGCACAGGTTGTTGTTGTATAGTAAACATTTCTGGAATTCCTAACATTCCTCGTGGTTCCCAGCAAAATATTCTGCCTAAGCAAAGACAGTGGGACTTCTAAATGATTTTTGGAGAAGGTGAACCAAGCCATGCATTATGCAAAATTGTGTGATATTTTCTTCTGCATTTTAAAAAAAGAGTTAAGCAGCTGAAGGCAGGCTACAGCTGAAGACTGGCTAGCTAGCAATATTCTTTATTTGTTTTCCAACTCAGAATTGCTATCCGCAAGCTATGTGTTTTATTTTTGAAAAAAGAAAGGGAAACCTACAGAATTCCTGTATCTTGACCTATATAGATTAAGAATGCAATTTTGACAAAGTGATCTCGAGCTGGAAAAGGTTAAGCAGCCTCTCCCTTCCAATTTTCTTCTGCTCCAACTATAGTCTGCCTAGGTTACTTTGCATTTTAAAAAAAAGAAGAATCATAGAACTTAGTGTGCAGTTGGAGCCAGAACACTTCTATCATTTATTTATTCACTCTGTTTGTACATCTCCCATTCCCACAGGCTCTGGTTGGCTAACATCAGCATAAAATAAAAGGCTCAGAAGTAATAAACCTAGGCACAATATGAACAAAATCAATAACACCAAAATAATAAACATGAAATATACAAAATAATGTACACACCAGATTCCAGACTTCATTCGCAACAAGCCCTTCTCCTGTGCTGGATGGAACAATCGGGTCTTAAGTACCATCCTGAAATCCAAGAGGAAAGAAGTATACCAGATACCAGATCTCTGAGGGGGGGGGGGGAATTATAAGGTATGGATGTAGTGATTAAAAATGCCCAGAACTTCATTCAGAGTCAAAGATGGTATTTCTCTGGAATTGTTAGGTTCAAAAACCCAAAGCCACTCTGCCTTGGAGGAACCACTGCAAACCTGTCCTCTTCCTCCAACACAACTGACTGGAGCTGCCCCCTCAAGAAGGAGAAGAACCACTGCAAAAGAGTACCCCCCACTCCAGTCCTGAGGAAGTGTTTCAGGAGGATATCATGATCCATGAAACTAAGACGTCAAGAAGTAGCAGGAGCTGTATTCCAGCTTGAAACCTGACTGCCAAGGGTCCAAATAATCCTCTTCTAAGCTTCTCTGAAGTTTCCAGGCCATTATTTTTCTCTATAACCTTCCCTAAGAAAGAGACAGGTCTAAAATTATCTAAAATAAGTTAAGTGAATTCTTCTTGAGCCGAGAACACACCACAGCCTCTGGAAACTTGCTGGCCCCGTAGCAATATGACCTGTGCTACAGTCCCCAATCCATCTTGGATTTTATTTTATTTTATTTTATTTTATATTTGGATTTATTTTTATACATTTATACATTTTTATACATTTTCTATCTTGTATGGTTTTAAATATTTTAAATTTTTAAGTTTTAATTATTGTAACCCGCCCAGAGTCCCTTGTATGGGAGATGGGCGGGGAATAAATAAATTAAATAAATAAATAAATAAATAAATAAATAAATAAATCTTCCCCTCTCTCAAAGAAGCTTTGATTACTGCTCAAATCCAGCCTCTTGACACCTCACGGGAGGCATAAACCAACCATGATGGGCAGGATCCAAATGAAAGGTGGCAGAGATGACACTACAGTGAGCCCTAACAACTTTCTCAGGACTCACAGACTCACAGATCATTTCAAAAGATGAAGTCCCAGTCATCTTCATTAGCATTGTCCAGCTAGAACCCAACTCTGTTCAAATCTAAGTGGTTTTATTTGCCAAATGATGTGAAAATTATTTTCACATTGACCTTTCAGATGTTCTTGAGGATTGTCTTTCCCTAAAAGGGATATGACTTTACTTTTATTTTATTTATTATTTTTAAAATGACTGTATAGCTTGGGAAACAGAAATGAAGTGGGAGAATGAATTATCAGTTTTGGCCTATCCAGTGATTTCATCATTACTAACACAATCTTCCAAAAACAAATCATACTTACATGGACATCACCAGATGGAGTACACAGACATCAAATTGACTATATTATTGGTACAAGAAAGTGGAGGAGCTCACTTATAATAGCAAAGATGTGACCAAGTCAATATGTGCTTCATGGACTATAGAAAGGCCTTTGATTGTGTTGACCATGCCAAGCTGTGGAATGTGCTTAGGAAAATGGGAATACCACAACATCTCATTGTCCTCATGCAAAATCTATACACAGGCCAAGAAGCCACAGTCCAGACAGAACATAGTGAAACAGGCTGGCTCAGTAAGGGAGTGAAACAAGATTGTATACTTTTCAACCTATATGCTGAATATAAACTATATTGAGGGAATCTGGATTGGAAGAAGATGGGTACGGTTTTAAGATCGAAGGAAGAAACATCAATAACCTGCAATATGCTGATGGTGCTACTCTGATAGCTGAAAATGCAGATGATCTGCAGACTCTAGTAATGAAGGAGTGCAGCAAAAAAAAATGGGACTAAGATTAAATATAAAGAAGACCAGATTAATGACAACAGGTACAGCAACCAGCCTTAAAACTAAGTGTTGGATAGTTTATGCCTTTTAGGATTGACTATTATAAGTAATGAAACCAGCAGTGAAGCAATACTCTGAGGACTAGCACTTGGTAGAGTAGCAGTGAAGTCCTTGGAAATGATATTCAGATGCCATGACATGTCTATATCAACAAAGATCAGAATGGTGCAGGCAATGGTTTTCCTTGTGACATTCTGTGGAAGTGAAAGTTGGACTTTGAAGAAGCAGTATATTGACACTTTTGAATTTTGGAGTTGCAGAAGACTCTTGAGAATTCCATGATTAGCCAAGAAAACAAACTAATGGATCATAGGACAAATTAATCCGGAGTTCTCACTTGAGGCACAAATCACCAGGCTCAACATTATGTGAAGACCTACCTCTTTTGAGAAGTTTATAATGCTGGGAAAGGTGGAAGAGGGAAAAAAAAGGAGGACGTCCAACAGCAAGGTAGACAGACTTGCAAGTAGTGCTCACTTAACAACCACAATTGAGACCAGAATTTCAGTTGCTAAGCAAAGCAGTCATTAAGCGAATCTGACCCAATTTTACAACCTTTTTTTGTGGCGGTCATTAAGTGAATCACCATGGTCCTTAAGCGAACCATGTGGTCATTAAGTGAATCACGCGGTTCCCCATTGATTTGCTTGCCAGAAGCTGGCCGGGAAGGTTGAAAATGGCGATCACATGACCACAGGATGCTGCAGCGATCATAAATGTAAACTCGTTGCCAAGCACCCAAATTATGATCACGTGACTGTGGGGACGCTGCGATGATCGTAAGTGTGAGCACCAGTTGTAAGTCAGTAAATGCAGCACCATCATAAGTCTGAACCATCACTAAACGAATGGTCATTAAGTGAGGATTACCTGTAATTACGATGGTGATAGGGATACCACTGAAGGATCAAGTTGAGGACAGATCTTCATGAAGAAAATATATCTATGTGGTTGCTAACCAGCTTGACAGCACCTAATCATCAAAAGGGAACAAATCACCTTAGAAAGAGCCACTGGGTAGCATTCAGCAGACACAATAAAATATCTCCTTTTTGCCACTTGAATCACCAGTATGTGGGTTCAAATTTGAGCTCTTACCAGTGTCTGGTAAGATATGAGATGGGACTTTCTCTAGCCATGCTCTAGGCCAGAGCTTTCCAAACTTTTCATGTTGGTGACACACTTTTTAGACATGCATCATTTCGCGACACACTCTTACAGCAGGGCACAAGGCAGGCACTAGGACCTGCGTGGAATCCTGGCAGGGCAGGTTTGGAGGCAGCCAGGCACAAGGCAGGCACTAGGACCTGCGCGGAATCACAGCAGGTTTGGAGGCAGCAAGGCACAAGGCAGGCACTAGGACCTACGTGGAATCCTGGCAGGGCTCGGAGGCAGCAGCAGCCACGACACACCCAGACACTGCAGCCGACACACTAATGTGTCCCGACACACAGTTTGGAAAGCTCTGCTCTAGGCTTTTCCTTTGCTACTTCATTTCCCTGAGTTCCTCGGTAAACTAAGGAGCTGCAGTGAATCTGCGAGAGGGGAGAGGCTACTGTGGAGTGATCTGGTTAAATTCCCTAGTTGCCCCCTTATTCCTGTGGTCAACCATTATTTCGACCAAACTGCCCACAGATCCTCAGGAAACTCCCCAAGTGCCTCTGAAAATCACTGGATCCATTAGGTCCTGAGGCAGACTATATAAAAGGTACTTCTCCATTGTAGAAGGAATTGCACCTTGAATCTCCATAGCAATAAGAGAGAATGATCTGCCCACGACAAGGGGCTAAGCTTGGTTTCCCCCATCTTTCAGATCATATTGCATCATGTTGCAAAAACAGTTCTAAGGTGTACTCTATAAATTGGGGCAGGTTGATGGCTCTCATGGCAGCCCTGAACTCCTGTGCTGCTTCAGACCCCTCACCCAGGGAAGGCAGATTGAAGTCTCCCAACAACACTAGTTTGGGGGACACCACTACCATTCTAGCAATTAGGTTGAGTAGCCCTGACTGAGTAGCAGGGGGAATGGTACACCATCAACCAGCCCAACTATGCCTTCGGCCCTAACTGCACAAATAAGGTCTCACATCTAGTTATCTGCAGAGTAGTGCATCTTGATGCCAGCAGAGTCTCATAGATGACAATAATTATACCCTTCCCCCACCCATCCCGGGACTGTGGCTTGTGCCAAAGCCCATATAGGCAGATCTTTGAGAGAAGAACTCCCCCCTCCTCTCCCCTGCCCCCAGATTTTAGTAATGCAAGCCAGGTCTCCCTCTCATCCATAATTAAATCATGGATGGAGATGGTTTTATTGCAAACAGACCTGGCATTCAATAGCAGCAGCCAAAGCCCCAGGGCTCCAAGGAATGAGGACTAAGGTGATCAGTCATAGATATCAACCCCCACTTCTCTCAGTGCAGCCCATTCACTGCCTCTCACATACCTCCCATTGCCATCATGACCATGATCTTTTTCTCCCTAGTCGTGCTGCCACCATGACCAGAATAGCTCTCTGGTATCTTGCGCCAAATCACAAGAAGCCCAGGTGACTCTCTTACTAGAGATGGGAGATTGTAAACAACACCAGGACCCTGGTGCCCAACTCTGGCTCTCACCCAAGGTATAGTTCTCCAGACCTCTAACCAAATTCAGTCCTGAAGATAGCCTCTTAATGTTATTAAGTGAGGAGCAGATACAAGGAAGCTACACTGACGCAATCCAAAGTCCTTGCCATCTGAAATTGAACTGTTTTACATCCAGTCTGTGTTAAAAGGTCCATGCAGCAAGGAGTCAAGCTGTTTCCAAACAACTTCCAGAACAGCCTTGATGTCACAGAACCTGGAGCACAGCCTGACTGGAGAATCAGTGTTCCAAAGCATGTCCTATGCTGGCAGTTTCCAACCCAGACCTCTTACTAGCAACACAAACTTTCAGAGGTCCTGTCTGCTTTCGCTGCTGGCCAACTGTGATGCACAGCGACTCAGACATTAGGGAGACAAGCAGCGGAGGAGGCAAAATCACTGTTTCAAAATTGAAGTTGTTTGATCCTCCAGTGCTGGGCTATCCAGCCCTCCGGTGACTGGGGAAATCCTGGGATCCAGGTGTTGCTCTAAAACCAGGCTTCAGCACCCCATAGCTCTCCAAATGCACAGACCACAGACTGTCCTGCTCCCTCCTTGGCCGCACAATTTATCATGGACACCTTCTAGCCAGGAAATGGCTTCTTTTCTAGCAAGATGGGAAAAAAGGTAGGAAACAAGGCTGTAGCTCTGGGCTCCCAGGACCTTATGGATTGGCCTCAGATTCCATTTTCTTTAGTAAATGGCTTCTTTTCCTTCTTCCTTTTTATTGTCATTCCTTTTGCTTGTGTTCTTCTGCACCTGATGACTAGTGTGTAGAATGATAAAAACATCCTGAGAGGAGTCAAGGCACAGCTTGCTATGATGATGAATAAGTGAATAAGTACATTGCTTGATATAAAGAGACTCTTGAACACCCAGATGAGACTATTGGTTAAAACGTCTTCAGTGAGCATTAGAAAAAGTAGCATTTTTAATATTGTTGAGAAAGTACTGATCAAAGCACTCTCTTTGACTGTACTCTCTCGTTCCTAAACCTTTTGCCAGATTTCTGTTCTTACTGAAGAACAGATGAGCCCCCTCCTCTCCAAACTCCGTCACTATAATAGCTTGGTCAAACAAACCTGTGATTGTTTCTGTGACTGTGAGCCTATCATAGAACATGAGCAAAAGATTGCCAATGTGCTCAGCTTTTATAGAAGACTTTCTGAAAAGGATCACGTTACTCCAGCACTCATGATGAGAGGATATTAAATTCCAGAAGGGTTTTCTTTTAGGAAGAATGCTCCCAAGAGGCCCTGAAAAGTTTATGCCAGAGAGGAAGACATGTTCAGATGGTGCTCTGATCATTTTCCTTTTGGAAATTGTAGCAGGATATGTCATTATCCCAAGAGGTTTTGATGAGGAAAGTATAAAACAAGACAAGGAGAGAAAAATACCTGAGGCATGATTTTTAAAAAAATGACCTTTTCTTCTTTTGAAAGTTTCTTTGCAAGTGGATCTTCCATTACATTAAAATTTAGGGTTGTCGAGAATGCCTTTTCAAGGTTGCCTTCAGCCTTCCAAGAAGAAAAGACCAAGGTGAACTAAGTGGAATATGTCATGTATGAGACAAC
Source organism: Charina bottae (assembly GCA_023362775.1). NCBI lineage: Eukaryota > Metazoa > Chordata > Lepidosauria > Squamata > Charinaidae > Charina > Charina bottae. Next base: position 152,145,117 of record JALMGJ010000001.1, on the reverse strand, counting down.
AGGCAGCTCAGTGTAAGATGGAGACTCTGGCATGTGGTCTCAAGTGTCCTATTCTCTGTAGCATGGCAACTTACCAGAAGAGTGATCTTTTCGTTGGATTTGAGCGTTCTTATTTTGGATGGCCATACTGTTGTATGGCAATAACTAGCAAGGCAGAGGGGATGTGCTAATGGGCTTTTGCTACTTAGTTGGCAAAACCCATTCTCAGTGCTGGTAACTCTTTATTAATATTGCTGTAAGGAATAGGTTCAAATACTGAATATTTAAAGAATCTTGTTTCTGCATCTTGTAAAAGAAAATAATTCCTTAATACATCTAAATTCCTTGCCTTAATTTCTATGTAATATAACATCCTCAGTGAGGTTAGTAGAATATATTGCCCAATCTAAGGCATCTCCTTCTTAAGAAGAAATGCAAAATTTTTAGACATGAATTTGTCAGAGATCCAGTGTTTATTCTGAGATTCTTTAATTTTCTATGCCGAAAGTTGACTTGAAGTCAGGGGGCGGGAGGGAGGGGGAGGGGGATTAAACAGAGCAGCATTATCTTGTGTATGAGTGAAAAAATAAGCCACGGTGCTATGGAGCCTGTTCTTTTGTCATTATCAAATCCATTCAACAGGCTTTGGAGATTTTGGTTCACATTTTCATGATCTAGTGAAGTTAATGTATACTTTCAACTTGATATTTGTATTCTGGCTCCCACACTCAGGCCGTGTATTTCTATCTCTTTCTTTCTTTTAGTCCCTTATGCATGATGTTCATTTCTTTTCTCCACTGACTTCAGCATTATCTCTACTGAAATTAAAGATGACAGCATTATCTCAGACACTAGCTGACTGCAACAAACTGTGTGACAAATGCACAGCTGCTACTATCCCCAACCTGGCAGCGAGCTGATACTTTCAGCTGGCATCTTCCACTGGGATTTTTTGTGGCTGATTACTGACAGGTCTTCCATGTTAGCTAAAATTCCCTGCTCCTAGAAGTACTGAAAAGAAAAACTAGGAGACCCTGGCATGTTGTTTTTTCCCTGTGATCTAGAGAAAGAAATAACATTCCGAGATTTATACTCAAGAAATTGTGTATATCATTGATCTAAGATTTGTTGTTGTTGTTCAGTCGTTTAGTCGTGTCCGACTCTTTGTGACCTCATGGACCATAGCACGCCAGGCCTTCCTGTCCTCCACTGTCTCCCGGAGTTTCTCATCTTCTGGCGTCATATCTTTTAGCCTTTTGATACTGTCCATGGGGTTTTCTGTACAGAATGCAAAAGGTCTTTCAGTTTATTCAAGACTTCCACACTCTGAGTTGGGATTGAATTACAGAAGCCAGAGATAGACTACTTGATCTGCCAACTGGTTAGTTTTGTTTTGTTTTTTGAAGGAGTTTCCTTTTTGTTGTTGTTTTGCTAAGCAATCTGAAATCCAGCTTCAGAACTATATTGGAATTAGTTTGAATGTTACATCAAATGAGAATTAAAGCCACTGATTTCACAGTTTAAATATTTTATTCTGATAGAATATCAATGTCTTCAGCATCTTCAAGTCAATGCTAAAAATATCTTACTGAATGTTTAGTTGTTTTCTTAGTAATTGGTAGCCAGAAACCGTGAACCGCAATTATATTCTATTCCTTTCACTACTTCGGCTTTCCTTTCTACTGATGAAGTGTGACAAAGATTCCACTTCAGTATAGAATAAAGGTCTGCATGTTGACATTTTCTCAACAGCATGCTCTCGGGAGCCACTTATTTTTGCTCAGTGAGCCAAAGCTGGTTTTCTATGCCTTGAGAATGAACAGAAAAAAAGCATATAAGGAGGAATAGTTAAATATTCAGTATGATGTATTGCTGGAATATTTAGTCTCTGTTTATCATCTTACTGACTCCATACGTGTAATTATCCTTACAACTTACAAAGTAAATGAGACTTACTGGCATAAATCTTTAATTTTTTGTAAGGAATTAACTTGCTGCTTCTCCAGATTTTTCTAAGGAAGATTCCATCAGGCTGCAGCAAAGGACCGAAGACAGGCAGACTCAGCTCTTACTCACCTTGAATTGTTTTCATTTTAGCTATTTATTCTTTGCAATGACAAATTAGTGACTCAATTTCCTTTTTAAAATTCTTCTCCAATTCACAATTTCTTTTGAGTTCTGTCTTTTAGATCATATACCTAAGGGTGGAAACTGTAAGAATTTTAACTATTGAATTCTGTAATCAGTTCCGGGGGACTTTTCAGTTGAAGAGCAGTGTTAAATGCTTTAAATAAGAGTTTCTGATAAGAACTTGATGAAGATAAATTCAGATCAGCTCTTGTTTGTTGGAAAAAATATGAAACAGGAAATTTAATATACTTTTTTTAAAAAATCTCAAGTTTTAGGCAATTTTGCATGACTTTTATTGAGTGGAAGCTTGTGTGGAAGAAGCATTGTAAAACTCTTTCCTAAAATGGAATCTATTGCTGAGAGCTGCATGGTAATCATTGCTAAAGGAAAAATGATTGTGGATATAATAACAAAGAGACAGACAGGATATTTACAGTATCATCTGATTTGGTGCTCAAACTTCAGACTTCTTGGGAATCTGCTTGGATTTTTAGAGAATTGAGAATTGTGTTAGCTCTGATAGAATTGTTTGTTTTTAAATGTATTTTTGTGCTTTAACCCTGAACACGTCTTTTAAAAACTGTGGGATAGATTCATATGGAAATAATTTAACATTTAATATTGGTACTTCTGTGTTCCTATAGTTGCATATTCTGAAGAATTCTTTTAGCTATGTAGGCAACTTGTATTTAATCCCAACTTGAGTAAGTGAAGAGACCCTTTTGGTTCTTGCAAAATAGCCCCCCCCCCAATAAATAGATAAATAAATACAAACATATTAAAGATACTTCAATGAATTTAGGCTGGCAAGATATTTAAATCAAATGACTGTCTCCAAATTTAGAACTTAATATTAGCATATTTTAATGTACTTCCAAGAACTGCTGTTGAAGTGAAATTTTAAAAAGTCCTGTATGTATTAAAATTTTGCCATTCTATTGAAGGGGCCATAGAATCTATGGCCTATTTCTGTTTTCCTTTTATATAGATGTGTGGTTATTTTTTATAACCCCTGTTTCAGTAAATTTTCCAAGCCCTTCAGATCTATTTTATGTACAGCTATTGCTGTCGGACCAGTATGGTTCTGTTTTTTGAATCTTGCAAAATTCAAAACGATACCATTTTTAGAACTCTTTGTGATTTGACTGCATTGATGGTCTAGTAGCACCTGTTTATATTATTTTATTTATTTATTTATAATTTGATTTGTATTCACCGCTCCATCTCCCCACAGGGGGACTCTGGGCGGTTATTATTGTTTGTATTTAATATTTATTTTGTGGTATATTTGCTAAATTCTAATAATTGACTGTCATAACATATAGTTGTCAGTAGTGAATTTGTTGTACTCACTAGCAACATTGAATTAACTTTTTTGGAAAGGAGATCTCCAAAAGCCTTGTGATATCTTCTCTAGCAAGGAGCTCTGATGCATAAACATGTTCTAGAGTAGGTCTACTGAAAATTAAGTAAGCACTTTACTGGGATTTTTACATCATTCATTAAAAATAATTGTGCACGGAAACTGAAAGTATTAGAAAAGGACAACTCTTCTATATAAAACACTTTGAGTTCTAAAATGGTTTTAATTTTTGCTTCTTTTTGTTTCTCTTTTTAGAATAAAATACCATTTATGAAAACATGTTTCAATGTTCAAAGCATTCCATATCTGATTTCAGAACAACAGCATCATAAAAAAGAACTTTTTTATCCCCATTTGCAGAAGAGCATGATGAAATTGGAAATTGTGGTTAGCCTCAAGCCTCTTCTAAGTTTTTTAAAATGAGATTTGAAGTGGGGACTTCCTAGTTCACCCTTTTTCGCCATTATGGCATAATATTACGGCATAAGATAATCCCCCCAGAGATTAGATTAGCCCCGACCTGCTGGTTTTTCATAAGGCCTGAAAGGCATATTTGTCTCACTGAATTTTGGGATCTGGATGTGTGGCAGGGCCTGTGCAATAGTTACGTTGATTTGTTGTTGGTTGTTTTTTTTTTACCTTGGCTGCTGGCTATGTGTGTATTGTTTTCTATTGTTTTGTGCTTCATGATGTTTTTAACTGTTGTTAGCTGCTCAGAGTCTGAATTTGAGATGAGCAGCCATATAAATTGAAATAATAAACAAACAAACATTATTTTAAAAAATAATCTGTGAAAAACAATCAAACTAATAAAACCAACAAAAGTAAACTAGGACCCATAGATTAATTGTAAATTTTAATCACAATCACATGGAGGCAACCTTCTTCCAGTTTTATCTAGCATTCCTTCCTCTTTATGAGAGACTGTAGTATCCTCCAGTTCATCTGCACCCACTGAGAGCCACAAGAAGTTTTATACTTATGTAATTATAATAGTGTCTTAATTGCTTGAAATATCCTGCCCTAGTTTGACACCACTGCCCTAGAGGAGATCTGATTATGCCTCCCAAATCAACAGAATATTTTAAAAGTGTGTATGTAATGTACATACATAATAAGTTTAAGTTTTATATTCCTAAGGTTTTTGAAGATTGCACTTAAAATTGTAAAATGTGCAAATAAAAACTAGGAGCTTTATCTATGACCATCAGGAGCTATTGCGTACAAAGGCTTTTTTCTTGCAACACTACACATTCTACATATTTATATATATACACATATAGCCAGTTTGGTCTAGTGCAGGGCTTTCCAAAGTTTTTCCCGCGGCGACACACCAACCAGCGTTGGTGTGTCACCGCGGGAAAACCCGGAAGTGCGGCAGCGCGCAAAAACCCGGAAACGCTGCTGCTGCTTTTGGCTTTTGCGCGCTGCAGTTGGTGTGTCGCCGCGGGAAAACCGGAAGCGCTGATGATGATCAGCGCTTCCGGGTTGTGTGGCGACACACCAGACTGTGTGTGGTGACACACTTTTGTGTCGCGACACACAGTTTGGAAAGCTCTGGTCTAGTGGTTAAGGCAACGGGCTAGAAACCAGGAGTCTGTGAGTTCTAGTCCCATCTTAGGCATGAAAGCTGGCTGGGTGACTTTGGGCCAGTCACTCTCTCTCAGCCCAACTCACCTCACAGGGTGGTTGTCATGGGGATTTGGTATGTTTGCCGCCTTGAGTTATTTATATATAAAAAATAATAAAGGCGGGAAATAATAAAACAATAAAATAATATAATAAAATAAAATAATAAAATAAAATAAAATAAAATAATAAAATAAAATAAATAAAATAATAAAATAAAATAATAAAATAAAATAAAATAAATAAAATAATAAAATAAAATAATAAAATAATAAAATAAAATAAAATAAAATAATAAAATAAAATAAAATAAAATAAAATAAAATAAATAAAATAAAATAATAAAATAAATAAAATAAAATAATAAAATAATAAAATAAAATAAAATAAAATAAAATTTTCTTGTGTAGAACAGTCTCCTGTGGAAATCCAGCTAGCTCCCTCTTTGCTGGTCTTTCAAAAGCTCTTAAAAACCAAGTTGTTTTGAGGAACCTTCTCCTGATTTTATTTAATTTTGTTATCTGTCATTTTCTTTGTATTCTTGCAGCATTGTTGTATTTTTATTTTTGTACGGAGCTTGTTTTATATTGTATTTTTTTTGATGTGGGCCATCAAGGGTATATTGATTGTGGCTGTATAGAAATATGTTTAATCATAAATAAATAATCTAGTTTTATCTTTGTGTAATATATAGATGTCTCTTGTTTAGACATCTATCTTGTATAGATGTCTATTGTCTAGATCAGAGCTTTCCAAACTGTGTGTTGGGACATGTTAGTGTGTTGGCTGCAGTGTCTGGGTGTGTCGTGGCTGCTGCTGCCTCCGAGCCCTGCCAGGATTCTGCGCAGGTCCTAGTGCCTGCCTTGTGCCTTGCTGCCTCCAAACCTGCCCTGCCAGGATTCCGCGCAGGTCCTAGTGCCTGCCTTGTGCCTTACTGCCTCCAAACCTGCTGTGATTCTGCACAGGTCCTAATGCCTGCCTTGTGCCCTGCTGTAAGAGTGTGTCGCAAAATGATGCATGTCTAAAAAGTGTGTCACCAACATGAAAAATTTGGAAAGCTCTGGTCTAGATGCTTAATTGTTTGCATATATACTAGATAAAATTTGAAGAAATCTTCAGGGTTATGCTACTTTTCAATTGCTTTTGGGAGGCTCCATTGTCTGATATCATCACAGAATTCATCAGATTATAGTGTTTTTTTATTTTTCTCTCTAAACATTTTCCGAAATGTAGCAAATGCATGCCATGATAAATGAAGAAGAACATGAGGTTGCAGTGCAGCACTGGGTGAAAATTGTGTTGTGTTTTAGAAACAGTTGTTATTTTCTAATATTGGTCAGTTTTCTGTGTAGAAATAAGTACTAGTAAACTGAAAACTCATTCCAACATCATACTTTTCCCTTTGGAGAAATAAATAAATGTGATAACCATCACAATGGAATGCAGAATGCACATGGGTTTTGCATAAAGAATTCATAATTATGAGTATTTCTATTTAATCTTCCATATACCTATTTCTCCCACATGGATTTTGCATTGCAGCGTAACATAGTTAATGAGTCTTTGTCTGTAGAAGAAAAATGTTATAGTAGAATCTACCCTTGGGGAGATCTATCCAGCTGTATTGCATTACAAAATAGTGGCGGTGGATCATAACAGATTGCAGCCTATCGTAAGGGTAATGTTTCACCTGTAAAATGATACAATACTACATTTCTCTTTGGGTCACTTACTGGAAAGAAAACGAAGACATTTTGCTTTTTTCCTTAACCCTTGACAGAAATGCAGACAAGGAATTGCTTTCACAATCCAAGTCTGTGAGTTAATGTTATCTTCATTCTCTACTAGGGTATGGGGCAGGGGTGGAGGGGGAGAGGAAATTGAGGCATGAAGTTGTACAGGCTCAGCTTACGTTTGGAGTGAATAATAGTGGGGGGGTGGGTTTCTTCACTTTTCCTGTAGTCAGTGAAGCTTTGGCTACAGGGACATTTTTTGAAAACTAGAGCAAGTTGATACTCTTGGGAATGTAATGTAATTTATTTTGGGCTCTGATCATAAGATTATCTTCCACAGTTTTCTTACAGTGAAGTTTCAGTTCTGATAGTAATTTGGAGGCTGGATGTCTGTGTAATTTATACAGCACAGCAGTGATATAGTATATATGGAACACCATGCAACACTTAAACACTAATTCTTAACTTTGCTGTGAACTACTTTTTCCTTTCCTTGAGCTACCTCCAAGCATTTCTCCATGGCTACTTAGCCCTTTATATGATAGGCCTGCAGTCTTCCAGCATACTGGATTTCCCAACTCATAACTCTAAAATGCTTTATTTCAGAGTAGAAAGGGTGCGCTATATGTGGCCTATTATATCCATATCAGTTTGCTTATCCTTTTCAAACAGCCATTGTTTTTTAATAGGGCTTTGCCTGGCAGGGGTAGTTCTTAAATCCTGCCATGTAAGAATGGCCAGCTTGAGTTACAGCTGGCTGTACTATGCTGTTCTGATCAAAGGATTCCTGCTTTTTAAAACTCTTTCTTTTTTCCTTTGTTTCTTTTTCTCTTTGTTTTTATATACAGTGGTCCATAATTCAACACAGCAAAATTGTGCAACCTTTGATTTGAGAGATCAAGGTATTAAGTAACTGACCTAGTTTCCTGTTGTTTCTTCAACCTATTAGAAAGACGTTAAGAAAAAAAACTAAAAGGAGCTTGTGAGCAATAGTCTACACCAGCCTCCTTCTGTCTAGTGCCCTCCAGATATCTTAGATTAGAACTCCCAAGATTCCTAGCTAGCATGGGCAGTGGAAAACGATTATTTATAATGTTTCTGATTTTTTAAAAATGGTTTGTCTCTGCTGAAACTTAAAATAGGATTTGTCAAACTAGAAGAGATGGGACATCTGCAGTGAGGCCCATGTTGACTACTGTTGATAAACACCATGTCTTCATGGTGATAAACTCATAAGATTTAGAGTAGGGGGACACAGCCTGTGACACTCCAGATGTTCCTGAATTATGATTCCCAGCGACCCTAGGAAACGTGGCTAGAGGTGAGGGATTGTGCAAAGCTAATAATCCGATCCGAATACTGTCAGCAAAAAGGAGGAACGATATCAAGTATCCTTGCCACAGAGGCCCACAAATGTGAATGGTGTCCACTTTGGTAAGCATGTTTTTAACCTGTTGACTGCATCCAATGTTAGGTTGTACTTAAGAAGCAGTGACACTAAAGTGCCTCCAAAGCATTTTTTGCTCTTTTCTTAATCTTCCCAAGACAGTTGAAGTTTCTGGGTCCAGTTACCTCTGGAAGCTAATTAAACACTGGGGATTAGATTCCATTCCTCTCCCAAAATGTGGGGAGGCAGACTTGGCAGTGACAATGGATATTGTGGTTCCTAAAGCTGTGGTTCCAAATATGAGTGAATACCTATCCTGACAGCATTGAGGCTATGTTCCAGGCTTGAAAGCTAAATAGTATAGGCATGTTAGGAAGGTCTGAGATAAAACTATAGGAACTTGTCAGTGAGCCCAGGGGCTTCATGCTGTGTATATAAGTAAATAAAAAGAAAACCATATAGAAGAAGCAATTATTGTTTACATGAGGTTTTTTTTTTTAAGGATACAGCAAACCTTTCAGTTAGAGCCAGCAAGTTGTACGTGGACAGTTCAATGACTAGAAATAGTGCATGGGCATGTGTATGCTTGCTTATGTTTTGCTTTTTACCCCTCCTCTGATATTGAGTGGCATGAAACTTGTAAGTAAGTAGTTTTATGTCTTTGTCCCTATATTTTCATTAAATATGTTAGGGATGGCCTACTGTAGAGAATAAGGTGTCAGAGATCGGCAGATCTCTGCCAAAAGCGCTAGACGGATATGCACATTCCAGGAGACTGCAACTGACTCAAAAGAGACGCCGGCTTTGAAGTAGACCGGTTCGCACCTAGCCAACGATCGCGATTCCACATCTTTGCCAGCGGATGTCTGAGCACCAGGGAAGACACGAATTACACGTGTCACCATCCAAGAACCTTGGGGGGGGGGAGTTTAAATGTGCATGCTATACTTGTTTCATCCATTCAAGTCTTTGTTCGCATCATTTCACGACACACTCTTACAGCAGGGCATCATTTCGCGACACACTCTTACAGCAGGGCACAAGGCAGGCACTAGGACCTGTGTGGAATCACAGCAGGATTGGAGGCAGCAAGGCACAAGGCAGGCACTAGGACCTGTGTGGAGTCCTGGCAGGGCAGGTTTGGAGGCAGGAAGGCACAAGGCAGGCACTAGGACATGCGTGGAATCCTGGCAGGGCTCGGAGGCAGCAGCAGCCGCGACACACCCAGACACTGCAGCTGACACACTAACGAGTCCCAACACACAATTTGGAAAGCTCTGTTTTAAACAATGGCAAAAATATATTTCTAAGTTTATATGGCAAAGTAAAAAACCAAGAATTAAGTATAAATTGTTACAAGATGCTAAAGAACGAGGGGGGTTAGGATTACCTGATTTGAAATTGTATTTTGATGCTTGTTGTTTGCTTTGGATGAAGGAGTGGGTGACTTTGAGGAATAAGAAATTATTGGAATTGGAGGAGCATGACTTGAGATTCGGGTGGCACGGCTACTTATGGTATGAGAAAGTTAAAGTTAATATGGATTTTTAAAATCATTTTGTTAGACATGCCATACTAAGAGTTTGGAGTAAATATAAAACAAGACTGTCTCCTAATGTACCCTTATGAATATCACCCCAAGAAGCTTTTTTAAAAGAGAGATGAGTGTGAAACCACCTTGGTTGACATATGCTGAGCTATTAACTTTTGTGGAAGGAGAGCCTAAGCTAAAAACAAGAGAACAATAGAAATGGAGGGTCATGAAGAATAGATTAGGACCAGGGGGTTTCTGGTGAGGAAAGATGGTGGTAGGTCGAGTTCTGGCGAGGTTCCGAAGCTAGGACTCACAGCGCGGCGTTTTTCGGCGTCTTGGAGAGATCTTTTGAGACGAGCAGCGACTTCTGGAAAAGAAGAGGCTGACAAATTGCTCCCGTGTCTTCCGGACAGCTGAGAAGCGCTGGGAGAGAACGAAGTCTGGTTTTGTTTTCGAGCAGAGAGAATCAGCTGGGAAGCGTGAGTTTCACTTTGTAGGAGCCGCAGCTGAAGTCTTTTTTTCCCCCAAAAAAGATAATACTACTGACCACCTCACTTCTAAAAGTAATTATTAATATTCTAACAAAAGAAACAGAAGATGGTATTCACCATTATGGAAAAACTTATTATCTTGGTGAGTTCTTCATTATTTTGAGACGTTCTTCAAAATCTTTTACGTAATTCAAAGGACTAACAATCGAAACAGGGACTGGATTTATTTATTAATTTACGGAAGCCATATTCTTTGTCTTCACTCCCTTTGTACTGTTTTGTTTAGATAAAAATACAAAGTAATTTAATAAAACTAATTATGAATACTAGAAGACAAATAAGAAGAGGATCTGGATCTGGAGAAGGTTACTGGATGAGAGCCATGTTTGAGGAATATACACTTAAAACCACACAGACTATTATTCAAAATGTGAATCAAATGTTGGGGGAAAAAACTTGATGATTTTGAAAAGAAGCTTGAACAAAAATTAGATAATATGGATGAGAAAATGGATGGGGAAATTTAAAAAGTAAATGACAGGGTGGATGTGTTAGAAATGGAAAGAGAAAGTAAATTAGATAGACTGGCATTACTGGAATTAAGGGATAAAGAATATTGTTTAAGATTTAGAAGAATACCTGAAGGGAAAGAGGAAGACATGGAGGAAAAGATTATACATACTTTGGCAAATGTAATTGATTGGGAAGAGGAGAAGATGATGGATGAAATAGAAAAGATTTTTCATATAAATTCTGAATATGCAAATATACATCATAAGCCCAGAGATATATTAGTAGAATTCTCTAGGGAAAAAACAAGAGATATGATTTTACAAGCACACTTTGATAATAGAATTAATATTGGGGGAGAAGATATAATTGTATTAAAGGAAATACCAGTAAGAATTTTAAGAAAAAGGAAAGAATATGCATTTTTGACAGATATATTGAAAAGGAACAAAATTCTCTTTCGTTGGGAAAGATTAGAGGGGTTGAGTTTTACATTTCAGCAAAGAAGATATAAATTGAATTCAATTTCCAAAGCAAAAGATTTTCTAGCGAGACATGGAAAAGGGTTGGAACAGGATAAAGGTTGAATTAAAAGAAAGGAAAGTGAAACACAAAGAGAAGAAACAGCCTCAAACTCTAAGGAGTATGAGGAACTACTTGCATGATATGGATTTAAACTGTCTTACCTGGAATATAAATTTATTTATTTAACTTATATGACCGCCCATCTCCCCCAACGGGGAACTCGTTACCTGGAATATAAATGGAGCTAATGCTCCACAAAAAAGGGAAAAAAGTCTTTCATTATTTAACTAAATTAAAACAAGATGTGATTTGTCTACAAGAAACACATATTAAGAAAAAAGATGTAAAATATTTGGTGAATAAAAATTTGGGAAAAGAATTTGTATCAGCTAATTCAAAGAAAATAAATGGAATTATAATTTATGTTAAAACTTATTTGAAACCAAACTTGTTACTCTCAGATGAGTATGGTAGATATGTAGTAATTGAAAGAGAAATATACGGAACTAAAATGATAATAGTAGGAGTTTATTTATGTATGTATTTATTAAATTTTTATGACCGCCCATCTCCCCCTCAAGGAGGGACTCTGGGCGGTTCACAGCCACAACAACATCATTAAAATACAATAAAAATACAATAAAATATAAATACAATAAATATAATAAAAACCAAGTGGCAGGTGGTTCATACAGTGAAGCTGAACATATTTAAAATATTTGAGGCGGCTCTAAGAAATCAGCCATCCCCAAGCTTGACCACTTTCTCTCTTGCCCCAGGCGAGATTACAGAGCCAAGTTTTTAATTTTTTCCTGAAGTCCAGTAGTGAACGGGCCTGTCTTATCTCGGGGGGAAGATGTTCCATAGGGCAGGTGCTGCTGCAGAGAAGGCTCACCTCATTTGGAGTTTATGCTCCAAATGAGGATAAAAATAATTTTTATATGAAATTATTAGATGAACTGTCAGCTTTCACATGTTCAAGCTGGTGCCTGTTGGGAGATTGGAACGGAGTCACCACACCATTGATAGATAGAAAGTCAGAAAAACAAATTAAAATTAAACAAGGAAAATTACCAAAGTCCTTTTTTGAATTAATGGAAAATTTGGCACTTGTAGATTCTTGGAGGCATAAAAATGAAATGGCAAAGGATTATACATTTTATTCGGAGAGATATAAATCATTTTCTAGAATAGATATGATCTGGATTTCAATGGACTTGGCAAATAAGACCATAAGACTGTAAAAAGAAGTTAAAAGAATTTTTTGAGATTAACTTAGACAATGAAGTAGATATTAGAATTGTATGGGATACTAGTAAGGCAGTAATGAGAGGTCAGTTTATTTATTTTAATCGACTGATAAAGAAAAAATTCCAACCAAAATTACAAACAATTATGGATCAGATTAAATTAAAGGAAAAAGAATTACAGAAAAAACCTTCTGATAATAATATAGTATATCAAATCAAATTATTGCAGCAACAAGTTTTGATGTTAACAGTAAAAGAAATTGAAATGAAATTAAAATATGCTAAGGAGAGAAACTTTGAATTTGCTAACAAACCAGGAAGATGGTTAGCGTATAAAATAAGGAAGGATAGAGAGAAAAAAATGATTACTAAAATTCAGGAAAATAATAGTGGATAATAAAAAATTAAAAAAGCATTTCATATATTTTTTTCAAATTTATATGAAAAACAGGAGATTTCAGTGGAAAAAATTGATGAATATTTGAGTAAACAAAAACTACCAAAACCGTCACAAACACAGAAATCAATAGTTAACAGCCCAATAACGACTCAGGAAATATTAGAAGCTATAAAGAGCAGAGACATCACACTGACAACAAAGGTCCGCATAGTTAAAGCAATGGTATTCCCCGTAGTAACCTATGGCTGCAAGAGCTGGACCATAAGGAAGGCTGAGCGAAGGAAGATAGATGCTTTTGAACTGTGGTGTTGGAGGAAAATTCTGAGAGTACCTTGGACTGCAAGAAGATCAAACCAGTCCATACTCCAGGAAATAAAGCCAGACTGCTCACTTGAGGGAATGATACTAAAGGCAAAACGCAAGTACTTTGGCCACATAATGAGAAGACAGGATACCCTGGAGAAGATGCTGATGCTAGGGAAAGTGGAAGGCAAAAGGAAGAGGGGCCGACCAAGGGCAAGATGGATGGATGATATTCAACGACTCGACCTTGGGGGAGCTGGGGGTGGCGAAACAGAAGGTCATCCATGTCATTGGTTTATATATATGCAACTAAATGAGCGTTTTAAATTAGATAAAAAGAATTATAGATTTGTAAATGAAACAACATATTTTGAAAAGCAATTATGTATGAACAATGAGCATATTATTACAAAAATGTACAAAATGTTATTACAATTAAATTTAGAGGATGAACAGGTTAAGGATTGTATGATTAAGTGGGCTAGGAATTTTGGGTATATTATGATAGAACAGTGGGAAAAGGTGTGGACAAGGGGATTAAAATTTACATTGAGTTACAATTTAAAATAAAATTTTTATAAAATGATGTATCGATGGTACTTAACACCAGATAAATTATCAAAAATGTTTAAAAATGTATTAAATATATGTTGGAAATGCTCACAGGAAGAAGGAATGTTCTATCATCTTTGGTGGACTTGTAAAAAAGCAAAGAAATTCTGGGAGCAGATACATATGATTATTCAAAAAATTCTTAAGGTAAACATAATGAAAAAAACAGAATTGTTTTTATTAGGATAGATGGAGGAAGAACTTGAGAAAAAAATATGGAAATTTATTATTACATATGATTACTGCAGCAAGAATATTATACGTTCAATGTTTGAAGAAAGAACAAATACCAACAACAGAAGAATCGATAATTAAACTATTGGACGTAGCACAAATGGCAAAATTAACGGTTTTGGTGAAAGATAAAAATATTTCTAGATTTAAGGAATTATGGCAGCCATTTCTTGAATACCTGCTTGTGACGGAAAAAAACGAAGCTGTGGTTATGGGTTTTGTATATTAATGAATTAACTAAATAGAAATAATGGTAATATAGGTAAATAGAAACAAGAGATTACCATAGTGTAATTATAAATATATCTATAGTTGTGATCGTCGGAAACCATTTTTTATATTCTTTCCCCCTTTTTTATCTTATTTTATATGTTGATGTATGATATTTGTTGTATATATACATCGTACTTATTGTATTGTATGATATTGTAGTTTATTTTAGTAAATAAAGGTTTATATTTAGAAATGGAGGGCCATACTTGTCATTGGTTTACTTTTGCACAATTGACAGAGCAATTTAATTTGGATAAGAAGACTTATAATTTTGTTAATGAAAACACCCAATTTGAAGTGGATTTATGTACTAATGAGAATGTTATTACTAAGATGTATAAAATATTATTTCAAATGAACTTGGAGGATGAATATGTTAAAGATTGTATGATCAAATGGGCAAAAATTTTTGAATACAATATCATGCTTGATCAATGGGAGAATATGTGGAACAAAGATTTGAAATTTACACTGAATTACAATTTGAAAGAGAACCTTTACAAGATGATGTACCTTTGGTATTTAACACCTGAAAAGTTGTCAAAGATGTATAAGGGGGCATCAAATGTATGTTGGAAATGTTCCCAAGGTGAATTTACCTTTTACCACCTTTGGTGGACTTGTAAGAAAGCTAAGAAATATTGGGAGCAGATATGTATTATAATTCAAAAGATTCTTAAGATGAAGGTACAATTGAAACCAGAAGTTTTTCTTTTGGGTTTAATGGACAAACAACTTGAAACAAAATTTGGGACTTTGTTTTTGTATATGACAACAGCAGTAAGACTTTTGTATGTGCAAAGGTGGAAGGATTCACAAATTCCTACAGTGGAAGAATGGATGGTGAAATCAATGGAACTGGCAGAGATGGTGAAACTGTCAGCACTGCTTAGAGAAAATGATTTGTCTCGTTTTGTTTCTACGTGGAAACTGCTTTTGGACTTTTTGCTTGTAACTGGAAAAAAAGTTTTGATTTTGGGTTTTGATGATTAGGTTGTTATACTTTATAGAAATAATGTTTATTATGGTTAGAAGTAGAGTAAGAGGTTAATGTATTATGTATTTATATCTGTGCTGGAGAAGGTCAGAAGTCACTCCTTTTGTATTTTTTTCTATTTCTGCACTTTTTAGTTTATCTTTTTTCTTTTAGTCTTTCTTCAATCTTTTTCTATACTTTTGTATTTTACCTATATTCTAAAACTTTAATAAAGTTGTTGGGTTTTTTTAAAAGAAAGGAGGTGTATTCCAATATGCTGGTTGTCCATGTCAGGAAATAAGTAATACAGTATATGAAGGGACTTTCAATATAATGAAAAGCTATTCAAATCAACGAACTACAGTTCACACACCCTTAATGAGGGAGACATCCTGCAGTGCTTTCCATTGAGAGCCAGAGGTGGTACCTAATCACAGAATGAGACTGTCTGAAAACATTCTGCCCTTTCCTGGAACAGGAGGCTCTCTTACTTGCACGTGTTTTTTCAGTACCTATTTTTCAGTAGGTGTAGTGATCCAATGTTGTGGTTGGTTTCTATTTAGAAATTAGCATAACATCCCAGGATTTTTTTCTATGTTTGAAAAAGCCCAAAGGTTTTCTAAGGGGTGTTTAAAAGGTTTTTGAATTTTGGCACACTGCCTAAATATAATTATACCAGAGACAATGCTCAATTGTGTCTGTGTTCAGAGCAGTAGCACCTGAGCTCTAGTAGTCCCAGCACATCCTTGTTGGAAAGGTTTGGCTTTGTAATTGCTGGATCCTGCTCCATATTCTCTTTTTCATTCGTGTGCACATGCCTGTCCCGCTAGCATAGAGTGAGTATGCTGCAAGGCACGTCTTTCCCATTCCTGGCACACTAAGAAGATTCCTGTCTGGTTTGGCTTCTGTGGAGCATGTAAAGGCAAGGTCTCTAAGTACAAACATTTTTTGCTGATGCCCGCAGTCCTCTAAACCCATTTTACAATTTCTGAAGTTACCCTGGATTCGGTCTCCTATCCCCCCTCCTCAACAGAGCTTCCCACTGCTGTAATGTGAAAGGTGACTATTACTATTAAAGGGACCACCCATAAGCCCAACAAAACCTCTGAGTGAAGCACTAGTGCTTGAAGTATGTTAGGGTATTAATGAGGACTTTAGTTTTGTAAGTGCAAGTAGACAAGTCAGGAATTGCGTCCATGGTAACTCCAGTTAATATGTTAATTTGCCTGTCCCTCCTGAGTGGTTTGAAGAGAGCCAGTCTTTGGCTTTGTCAGGAATATTTGATAGGTAAGTAATGGTTGTCATTCTTTATTTTTAAGGGGACACACCTGTAGACAATTATGCATAATACCCATGAAGGAAAATGGAAAGTAGCTGAATGCACATGACACACTGAACCACACAGTAACCAATCTCAATTTGCCTAGTGTATTGTGCAAATCTATTCCATGTGGTAAGTTTGTGATTCAGCATGTCATGTAAAGACAGAACATTTCATTAATTGGACAAAGCATGGTTCAGGTCACGTTTTCATTTAAAGATAACTCATCGATATTCTCTTCGATTGATAACTCACTATTTTTGATGGATAGTTAATAGGCTTTAGGAATGTTTTAGATGTTAAAAAAACTGTTAGAAACCACTTGTTTCTGTAGAAAATAATGTACAGCTTTATTATACCTTCTTTACACAAAATGCTTCCTATCTTAACACTTTCAAATACGTTAAGGGTTTTTTTGTGGGGGTTGAGTCAGCGTTGACTCCTGGCGACTGCCTGAACAAATCCCTGCAGTTTTCTTGGCAAGATTTCAGAAGTGGTTTGCCATTGCCTCCTTTCTAGGGCTGAAAAAGGGTGACTGGCCCAAGGTCACCCAGCTGGCTTCATGCCTAAGGTGGGACTAGAACACACGGTCACCCAGTTTCTAGCTGGTGCCTTTAACCACCACACCAAACTGGGTCTCCAGTTTAAGTTTTAATAATGCCTTTAAGTTTAATATGATGACTGACCTGATGATATTAAATTTAAAGGAGGGCTTACACACCTTAAGGAAAGCTGGTGTCATGGTGCAGGATATGTGAATTCAGATTACCCTAAGCTGGTGCCCTCCAGCTATGCAGGACTTCAACCTTCAAGCTCCCTGGGAATTATGAGTGGGGATGTCCATCACTCCTAGCTATAGGAAGACTTCATTAGGTCCTCTATTGGGGTTCTTCCAATGGTTTCTTGATTTCTTTCCATAGGCCACTCGTCATATGAAGTAGCCAAATGTCCAGACTTGGATGCATCCTGGTACTGTGTCCTTTTAGTTCTCCAGTTTGGGGTCCAGTAGAGATTCCAAAAGGCTGAATAGATGATTCCATGAAGTCTTTTGCAGTTTTGCAGATTTTTCTTATAGGATAAAAAAGCAAAGGCATGAACTTTAGTAATAAATAACTGGGGGGAGGGGAGTTGGCCAGATGTTTGTACAATATTAGTGTTTATTATTACTATCTCTTTCCTGTAAATACACTGAAGATATTTAGAACATCTGTGTCCTGTACCTTTTTATCAGAATGTATACTTGTAACAGACTTACAGAAACTACAGCTTCTTGTTCAGAAAACCAATTACTATTCACTGATTTTAAAAAATCAATGTCCTAAAAAACGTCAAGCCTTTATTTATCTCTGTGAACTAGTATTTCATGCAATTCAATCACTGAGCTTAAAGAACATACAATATACAGTATATCATAGATAGTTGGGGAAAAAACAGAAACAAAAACAGGAAGCAAACATTTTCAGGGAAGTGTTTAAATGAGAACTCTTTATTCTGACATCTAATTTGTTTTTTGAAAAATATGCAAAGAGAATTTTCAGTCAAGGGAGCCTGTAGCTGTGTCTGAAATTGTACCATCCAAGAAAACTTTTTACCATTTCATCTACCCAAACTAAAGGCAAGTACTGTTTTGTGGGAAGAGTGCCCGGAGAAGGGTTGATATAGAGGTAAACTGCAAAGAAAGGGCTCAGTTTCCCACAACTCTGTCTTAAAAACAATCCTCCCTGCTTTATAAGTGATTGGAACCAAGTAGGGAGAGGTTTAACCAAACAAGTCTGCCCTGGTTAATTGAAAATGGAAATGAAAACTTCTGATCTCCTTCTTGCAACCACACCAAAGGAGAAGTGAGTGGGAAGGATTCACACCCAAAACTCATTCACATTACAGTGAATCATAATTTAGTGTTACTTTCATACTAATGTAATATGTGCTATAAAAGGCCAACATACTTTTAAGATTCTTTCCCCTAGTTTAATACATTCCTTTCAACTCTGAACATAAAACCCAATAAAGGTTTAAAAGTTAAGATGGAAGGGGGATCTATAGAATACAAAGGACAAAGAATTTAGAAAGCCAACACTATAGGGAAAGGCTGGAAAACTAGGAATGTTTAACCAAAAGGGGAAAAAAATCACAGGAAATAACATGAGTTGTTTTTCAGTACATGCCATTAACCTCCCTTCTAGAAGTGGGATTGCTATAAAATTAGAGAATAGAATAAAGGGATATACAGGTGGCAAAAAAATAGAAGTTGAAAATTAGAATTGTACTAAATTATTAACTAAAATTAGTCTAGAACACTGGCTAAGATGAACAAATTATCCATCTACTAATGCAGTAGCCTCTCATTTTTTTAATGAAGGGGAAGAGAATGTTCATCTTTGAAATAAGTTTTCTTCTGTTGTATAACTAACATTCATTTATTATTTTATAGAGTCATACTTACATAACGGATGAAAAAAAATGAAGGATCTCATTTCTTTGACTACCTTATAAATTCTTCTTCCAGTGTTTTTAGCAAAAAACCTAATACGTCTCAGTCATCATTGATTGGAGTGGCCTTTTTTTGTTGTTTATTCGTTCAGTCACTTCCGACTCTTCGTGACTTCATGGACCAGCCCACGCCAGAGCTTCCTGTCGGCCGTCACCATCCCCAGCTCCCCCATGGTTGAGTGTGTCACCTCCAGAATATCATCCATCCATCTTGCCCTTGGTCTTCTTGGTCCTCTTCCTTTTGCCTTCCACTTTCCCTAGCATCAGCTTCTTCTCCAGGGTATCCTGTCTTCTCATTATGTGGCCAAAGTACTTCAGTTTTGCCTTTAATATCATTCCCTCAAGTGAGCAGTCTGGCTTTATTTCCTGGAGTATGGACTGGTTTGATCTTCTTGCAGTCCAAGGCACTCTCAGAATTTTCCTCCAACACCACAGTTCAAAAGCATCTATCTTCCTTCGCTCAGCCTTCCTTATGGTCCAGCTCTCACAGCCATAGGTTACTACAGGGAATACCATTGCTTTAACTATGCGGACCTTTGTTGTCAGTGTGATGTCTCTGCTCTTAACTATTTTATCAAGATTTGCCATTGCTCTCCTCCCAAGAAGTAGACGTCTTCTGATTTCCTGGCTGCAGTCAGTGTCTGCAGTAATCTTTGCGCCTAGAAATACAAAGTCTGTCACTGCCTCCACTTTTTCTTCCTCTATTTGCCAGTTATCAATCAAGCTGGTTACCATAATCTTGGTTTTTTTGAGGTTTAACCGCAACCCAGCTTTTGCACTTTCTTCTTTCACCTTCGTCATAAGGCTCCTCAACTCCTCGCTTTCAGCCATCAAAGTGGTATCATCTGCATATCTAAGATTGTTAATGTTTCTTCCAGAGATTTTAACTCCAGCCTTGGATTCCTCAAGCCCAGCACGTCGCATGATGTGTTCTGCGTACAGGTTGAATAGGTAGGGTGAGAGTATACAGCCCTGCCGTACTCCTTTCCCAATCTTAAACCAGTCCGTTGTTCCGTGCTCTGTTCTTACCGTTGCTACTTGGTCGTTATACAGATTCCTCAGAAGGCAGACAAGATGACTTGGTATCCCCATACCACCAAGAACTTGCCACATGATCTACACAGTCAAAGGCTTTAGAATAGTCAATAAAACAAAAATAGATGTTTTTCTGAAACTCCCTGGCTTTCTCCATTATCCAGCGGATATTGGCAATTTGGTCTCTAGTTCCTCTGCCTTTTCTAAACCCAGCTTGTACATCTGGCAATTCTCGCTCCATGAATTGCTGGAGTCTACCCTGCAAGATCTTGAGCATTACCTTACTGGCATGTGAAATAAGTGCCACTGTTACGATAGTTTGAACATTCTTTAGTGTTTCCTTTTTTTGGTATGGGGATATACTGTAAGTTGATTTTTTTCCAATCTGATGGCCATTCTTGTGTTTTCCAAATTTGCTGGCATATGGCATGCATCACCTTGACAGCATCATCTTGCAAGATTTCAAACAGTTCAGCTGGGATACCGTCGTCTCCTGCTGCCTTGTTATTAGCAATGCTTCTTAAGGCCCATTCAACCTCACTCTTCAGGATGTCTGGCTCTAACTCACTGACCACACCGTCAAAGCTATCTCCAATATTATTATCCTTCCTATACAGATCTTCCGTATATTCTTGCCACCTTTTCTTGATCTCTTCTGCTTCTGTTAGGTCCTTACCATCTTTGTTTTTGATCATACCCATTTTTGCCTGGAATTTACCTCCGATGTTTCTAATTTTCTGGAAGAGGTCTCTTGTCCTTCCTATTCTATTGTCTTCTTCCACTTCCGCACATTGCTTGTTTAAAAATAATTCCTTATCTCTTCTGGCTAACCTCTGGAATTTTGCATCTAATTGGGCATTTAATTTGAGTGGCCTATTGATTGCTTATTTAGATTATTTGCTGATTTATTCTGCAAATCGTGTCCTTCACAGCTAATCAAGTTTGAGCAGTCCTTTAACTCCTTTGTGACTACAGCCTCTATGTTAAACTAGAGCAATGTGCCTTTGAATTGCCAGTATAGAGCTATTTGTGCTGCCAGATTTCCTCAAAAGGAATCTGGTGGATTCAGCTAATATAGACACCATTCTGTGTTGGGAGCCTACCTACATCATCAAGGACATATTTTAGGCTTTCCCAATTTTTACTGCAGATTTGTTCCTAACGTAGTGCACTGACTGCACCATTTACTTGTTTTACTAAGAAGGGGGTTTGCCTTAGGTGGAATTCTGAATCTCAACAAACCTTTCTTCACCTGAAACAGGGGGTTCACTTCTTAGCCTATTCTCGTTATCCTGTTTGCATCTGTCCCTTTATACTGCATGGTATCTCTGATTTGGTCGTAGGAGCAGCGTTTCCACAATGTGGTACAGAGTTTGGGATAGCTTCCTTGCTGCACATTCTTTTCTCAGCTCCACTAGCCAGACGAAGCTATGATGTTTTTAACAAGAGCTTTTGACCATCAGATAAGCCTTTCAGAATTGGTATCACCTTTAAATAATCAGTAGAAGTTTGAAATACTGTAACACTAAAAATTTGGAACTCTTACAAATATTTCACAAACCTTCATGTTATATGTCAGCAAAGCACACTTCTCATTTTACCATTCATATTTCTAATATTCCAAGCTTGCAGAGCAAGCAGGCTAATGCTTTATTATGTAAGCCAGAACCTTTATTACCTTACAGCCCTCCTCAAACTTCTATTCTGCAAATGGAAAACGTTGGCCACCTGGCCCAAATTGTGAGACTCCTTTTTGAACTGATTGAATTTATGCTCAGCAATAGTAGTACCCCTATGTACAATCTGATAGAGGATCTTCAGGAGACTCTGCCTTCTTCCTCCCAGTTTCCCTGGAAACAAGGAGTACTGTGCTACTACAGTGACCAGTTACAGTATACAGCCCTTCTTCCTTACAGGAAAAAGTGCTGCAGTTCTGTCACAGTAGCCAGCCAATTGGGCATTCTGGAGTATTCAAAACTACTTATCTTCTCCTCTGTGAGTTTTGGTGGCTTCACATTAGAGAAGGCCTGGATGCCTTTCTGGCGGTAGTTGATCTCTTTTGTTGATGGCTCATTTCATTCTCTGATACGGGCTATCCTCTCTCTGCCTTTGAGAGATGGCTAATCTGTTTATTCAACAAGTTTTCTGAAACCACAGCTTGCCCAATCATCTAAGTTCTTACCAAGGCGTGGAAATCATGGCACAATTTTGGAAAGCCCTATTTCAGCTAGGTATGAGGCTCCATGAAAATATACTTTTTTTCAGATCTTCATCATATGTATTCTGGATCAGATTAGTTTTTAATATCCCGATCCCTAGTTGATTGGGTAGATAATTGTACTATAGTTCTTATTGTACCTCCTCCAGAGACATCATTGGTTTTTTTAGAAGAATTGGTGCAAGATAGTACTACAATATTTCACTATTAAAAGATTCACAGTTTGATAACAACAAAAATACTGTCTTTTTTATTTTTTATTTATTTATTTATCCTATTTCTTCCCTGCCCATCTCGTATTACGACGACTCTGGGCAGTTTACAAGCAGTTAAAAATAAAAGAATTAAAATATCATTAAAATAAATACAATATAAATATAAATACATAAATATAAAAATGCAAGATATAAAATATAGAGTCCAAGATGGTGGATAGTGATGACATCACTGGCCCCCTCAAGGTGCCAGCCACCCCCATGATTGACTATCCCCCCTCCCACCCCAAGTGAGGTGGCACAACCAAGTCTTAATCCCCTTTCAGAAGGCCGGGAGAGTGGGGGCCTGCCTCACCTCTGGGGGTAGCTTATTCAAGAGGGCAGGGGCCACAGCAGAGAAGGCCCTTCTCCTGGACCCTGCCAATCAACAGTCTCTCATGGACAGGGTCCATAGCATGCCCTCCCTGCCTGACCGGGTGGGACGGGTCAATGTAATGGGGATGAGGCGGTCCCTCAGGTAACCTGGACCCATGCCATGTAGGGCTTTAAAGGTGATAACCAACACCTTGAATTGGACCTGGAAGCAAACTGGCACTCAGTGCAGCTTTTGCAGCAAAGGTGTTATGTGTGCCCTCTTTGGGGCTCCTAAAACTGCTCGTGTGACCGCATTCTGCACCAGCTGTAGCTTCTGGATACTCTTCAAGGGTAGCCCCATGTAGAGCGCATTGCAGTAGTCTATGTGGGAGATGACTAGGGTATGAGTGACTGACCAGAGGGACTCCCGATCCCCCAGGTTCCACACCGGATCTATCTGGGGCAGTGCAACCCCTTCCAGAGCCAAAGATGGTAAGTTCCCGGATGCCCAGGAGCCCCTAACCCACAGCCACCCCGTCTTACCAGGGTTCAGCTGAAGCCTGTTGTTCCCCATCCAGACCCCTATAGCCTCCAGGCACCAAGAGAGGGTGGTCACAACATCAATTAAGTCACCCGGGATGGAGATGTATAGTTGAGTCATATCTCAAATAAATAGTCAAAAGGTTTGAGGATTGTTTGGGACACTTTAAAGCTTTTATATAGGGCACACTGTTATATATGCTTCGTGGCAATATGTTTTCAAAACATTTCTCAAGCTTGATTTAATTGCATCTTTAACTTTATAAGAAATATGCTGTTCACACTATGAAAACCAGGAAGGTCCCTGGTTCAGATGGGTTTCCAATAGAATGGTATCAAAAATATAGAAAAAACTGGATTCATATATTGTTAGAAGTATGTAATGAGTCCTTTATAAAAGTACACTTTCCATTGTTGTTGTTATGTAATAGTCACATTGAAGCCAAGTAAGGACCCTAAAATTGGTCAAATTGTTTGATATCTTCATTAAATGTAGCTGCAGAAAGTTTGAGTGCAAGTCCAGCACATGGATTGCAGAATGTGTTCCTTTGCTGGTGCTGAAAAATAATGAAGATGGCACTACATATACTTCACTGGGGAGAGGAATTCCACTAGATTTCACTGAAGTGGGGGCAGCCACTGAAAAGGCCTACTCCTGCAACTGCAACTCAGCTTGGGAGGGCACCTGGAGCAGCCTTTTAAAGAGGATCTTACGTTATAAGAACAAACATAAGGGAAGGGGCATTGATTCTGTGGTCCCAAGCCATGAAGGTTTTTATAAGTTAAAACCAACACCTTGATTTGGGGCCAGAAAACACAGCAATCTGGTAAAGATGATAAAGAACTGGTATAATGGATTCATACCCATCACCTAGTTCTAGTCAGTGCTCTTGCCATTGCATTTTGTGCTAACAACTTTGTGGACCATCCACAAGGGCAATTCCCCATTTAGCGTATTATGGTATTCTAAGTGAGAAGTTACCAGGACATCTATTACCATTGCAGAGAGCTATCTGTGTCTAAGCTGGAGCACCAGTATAAACTGGTGATAGGTGCTTCATACCACAGAGGCCACTTATGCCTGTAATGTTAAAGGTGGATCCAGAAACATGCCCAAGCCATGAATCTGAACCATTGGGGGAGTGCAGTCCTATCCAGAGCAGGTTCAACTTCCGTCCTCTGTGCAGATAAACAGCGCACATCTGTCTTGTCTGGACTGAACTTCATTTTGCTGGCACTCATCCAGTTTATTACCATAGCCAGGCTCTGATTCAGCAGTTTTACTGCCTCACCTGAATCTGATGAAAAGGAGAGATAGAGCTAGGTGTCATCAGCATGCTGATCACATTATAGTCTAAATCTTAGGATGATCTCATTCAGCAGTTCCTAGTAGATGTTAAAAAGCAGGGAGGATAAAATAGAATCTTTCATAACTCCACAGAGTAAATGCCATGTATTTGAGCAGAAATTCCCCAGTATCACATTATGGTGACTGCCATCCAGGTTTGAACAGAACCACCTTAAAGATGTTCCACCCACACCTAGCTGGGACTACCTCTCCAAAAGGCTACAATCATAAATGGTATCTAAAGCACTACAATGGTCATTTCCTCCCAGTATCCCTGCTGCTTCCATTTTGTTTACTAAAACTTTTCTATAAGTTAGGATTAGACTAGAGATTTTCAAACAGGCTTAATGGTCATCTGTCAGAGATTCTGTACTGGAACTCTGTGTTGGAGGTTGGCCTAGATGAACTCTAAAGTTCCTCTAACTTTTATTATTTTTATAAACTCAAAGATAATTGATACCCTCCACCCTCAAAAGGAGAACGTTGTCAACAAGAAAAGTCAGGAATTTCCTGGAAAGACCATGCTTTCCAGAGTATGTCTACAGTTTGCTTTTGAAAACCATCATCTACAGAGAAGAACAACAAAGATGGTAAGGGTCTTGGGGGCTAAATCATATGAAAAGGAGTTAAAGGAACTTGGTATGTTTACCCTAAAGAAGAGAAGGCTAAGGGGGAACATGATAGTTATCTTTCAATACATGAAGAGTAGAGGGTGTTGATTTATTCTCCATAGCACCCAAGAGTAAAACAAGAACCAATGGGTAGTAGCTCTATTTCCAAACTTGAAATAAGAAGAAATTTCCTGACTGTGAGAACTAAAAGGGGAACAGCTTGCTTCCTGAAGTCATTGGTGTTCTACCACTGGAGGTTTTCAAGAAAAGGTTGGACAGTCATTTGTCCAGAATGGTATGAGCATTCCTGCACATGAAAGGAGGTTGGACTAGAAGACCTCCAAGGTCTCTTCCCCCTATGATTCTGTAATCTTGGTGAGGTTGGTAGTGACTATCAGCAAGAGTAATGTTTTTATTAATTCCTTCACTTATTTTAACCCAGATATTCTCAAATTACCACCAAGTTCGTATGTTTGAGTTTCTGAACAGATATGAATACATTTAACAAACTACGTACACTTCTTTCCTTTGTATACTTGACTGACTGTTCATTGGGAGCTATCCGTTAAGAACTGTATATCTTTTATGTCTAATCTTAGTCCCATTTTTTCACTGTGCTCCTTGACTTTCGTTACTAGAGTTTGCAGATCATTTGCATTTTCAGCTATCAGAATAGTGTCATAGTGCAGGTTATTGAGTTTTCTTCCTCCAATTATAAATCCCCCTTTCCATGCAGTGCTCTGATCTGTGTTGGATGATCCTTAAGCATTATTTTGTTGGTGTGTGAAGTGAAGGATACTGTACAATAATTTGCACATTCTGTTAAGACTCCTTCATTTGGTATTGTTACATAGATTTACCTCTTCCTATCTGTTGGCCACTGTGTCTTCAGATTTGCTAGCATGACTTGGTTAGAACCTTAACTGATCCTTCTACTGATTGCTGTATTTCTATAGATATTCCATCAATTCCTGTATCATGTTGACTTGGTAATTACTGGAGTGCTGATCTAACTTCATCTTCTAGTACTAGAGATTCTTCTAAGGAGGGAGTATCTTATAAAGTATCTTGGATGTTGTCACGTCTTCTGTACAGAATTGCAGTATACTCCTTCCATCTTTGTTTTATCTTCTTCAGTTACTATCTGTCTATTGGTATCCCTCCACATTTGAGGTTGGAACCTCCTTAGTAGTTCAGAAATCTTTTGGAAAATTTTCCTTGTTTTTCCATGTCTCCTTCCATCTTTGATGTCTTTACAAATTTATTAAATTTTTTATCCCACCTTTATTATTTTTTATAAATAACTCAAGGCGGCGAACATACCTAATACTCCTTCCTCCTCCTATTTTCCCCACAACAGCAACCCTGTGAGGTGAGTTGGGCTGAGAGAGAGCGACTGGCCAAAGGTCACCCAGCCGGCTTTCATGCCTAAGGCGGGACTAGAACTCACAGACTCCTGGATTCTAGCCCAGCACCTTAACCACTAGGCCAAACTGGCTCTCTTGTCTCTTCTAACACACCTCTGAAATTCTTTGATAAATTCTTCACCTGTAAACCACCCAGAGTCATTGCTATACGAGATGGGCGGTGAATGAATGAATGAATGAATGAATGAATGAATGAATGAATGAATGAATATATATATATATATATATATATATATATATATAAAATAATAAAATAAAATAAAATAAAATAAAATAAAATAAAAATTACAATATAAATATTACAAAAAATATTACATGTCCTGGTTCAGCCTCTGCCCCAGGACTCCAGCGAGGAGTCGGCAGACGAGCTGCCCCTGGTGAACCCCCAGGGGACTGAACCAGATGAAGCCTCAGACTTAGGCACGGCTCCAGAAGGAGACCCAGCACCACAGGGCAGTGGGGAGTTGGCAACAACCGAGGTTACAGGGGAGCAAACTGGGGATGGTGGTTTGTCCCCACCCTCTAGCCAGCAGCCAGCTGGTCCCCATCAAACTCCCAGCTCGCCAGAATCACCCAAAGGGCAGAGACGGAGGCATGTACGCATTGCCTTAAAGGACAGGTGGAGAAGTGCGAGGCTAGCTGCAAGGGATCTACGTAGGGGAGACGTTGAGTTGTTGCAGGATCCAGATGACAGCCCCTAATCTCCTAATAAATCACCAGCGGAGCGGTGAGAGCAACGTAGCATTTTGGCTTTGCGACCACTCCGGCATCTTGGCTTTGTTTCCTGATTTCCTGACCCTGGTTGGACTACTGTTAATCTGTTTTCCGGACTCCTTGACCCGGCTTTGACTTCTCGCTGACCTCCTTGGTACCACCTCTGACCTGGCTTCGGAATATCGGTTGTCTTCTGGCTCCAACTCTGGCTTCGGCAAATGGACTCCTGGCTTCTCTCTCGGCTTTTCCCTGCAGCATGACTTTTGGCTGTATTTGTTACTAAGCTCACAGCTGGTGAGTGAATTCCTGCCTTCAGCTCACAGCAGAGACTCTGTGTAACCTGATATCTGTGACAGGCCATTACATTACAATATAAATGTTGTAAACCGCCCAGAGTCTACTGTCGTGGAGATGGGCGGTGATAAATTCGAATAATAATAAATAAATAAATTCCTTCCTGAGATCTTTGTCTTTCTTGGCTTTGGCTGTATCTCCCTCCTGCCAGGTCTTTAGCTTTACTTTTTCTGCTTATTCCTAGTCACTTGTTTCTTCCTTGAGGAATCAACATCTCTTCTGAGGACCTGAAAGTGGTTTCTGAGTTTCTTTTATCTAGAATGTATTCTTAATCTCTTTTTCTGATTGTCACTATCCATTCTCAATCGGTTTGCTTACCTACTTGGATCTCTTCCTTGGTAGAGAGTTGCTTCCTCTTAGTTCCTGTTCTAGCACTTACTTTGTTTGATCCAAAAAATCTTCCTCTGTTATAAGCAGAAATTTGGCTGCAATTGTTCCAGTATTCCTTTTAACCCCATGAGTACTGCAATCATATTGCATTTGCTGCATTTATAGGCTTTGTTATTTTCAGAGAGGAACACAAACTTGTTACAAGCATTGTAAGTCACAATTATACAGATTCGTATGCATATATTTGCTCATTATGGTTCTTGCAAAATAGATTACAACCAAGGTTGCATTAAAGATTAGCAGAAAGTATGCTAGCTTAGCAATAGTGTATGTGCAAATACAGCTCTAGGCAGGATTTGCTCAGAAGATGAAGATGGGGAATTAATGTGCAAGAAGGATAGAGGAGTGTTTTTATGATGTTCAGCTCAGGTGACTATTTATTATCACTGTAGATACATAGTGAAAAATTACGTTAAGATGTTGTCAGATAGTAACAGGCAAAGTGGATGAACAATTGTATTTGATTAATAGAATTGTAATGACTGTTAACAAGTGCTTCTGAATGCTACAATATCTAAATAATAGCAAAGCAGTAAAATAGTAAAAATAATCTTGCAATCATCAGATACAAAATTAACATCTCTTTCTTTCTCTCTTTTTTAAATAAACCATATAACACTTGGGGCTTAAATTATTTTCATGCTTTTAGCATCGGATCCAAAGCTTGGTGAAATAAAGTGAAACTTTTATTGACTTTACTGGGCTTTGAATTAAGCCTTTGGGGCATTGTAGTTTGATTCTGGTTGTCTCTTTATCTTGTCATCTTTCACCATGTAACAACAGATGTCTTCATCTGATTTGTACAACACTGACAGTACAGTATTTGATAATTATAAAAGAATTCATAATCGTCCAGCAGCACTTGTCTTAAAAATAGCAAGTAGCTGCAGAGGGGGGAAAAAATCAAAATCCAGTTGTATGTTTATTTAACGACATTTACTGTATATACGACCCCAACCTAAAACACTCTGGATGGTGTACAAAACCATAATATATCATTAAAATATTATGAAAACAGAAAAAACTAGAGGGTTGTCCACAACTCTTCATGAAGGGTGGATGGCAGTGTGGAAATGTCAGAAGAAAAAGGGCCAGGCTTATCTCTGGGCAGTGTACTGTATTTTATAATGGGGCCACTACCAAGAAGGCCTGCCTTCTGGCCCACACCCGCAAGGTAAAGTCATATTTAGTAAGGCAGTCCCTGATGCACTGAAAAATATTTGCTCTTTCTTTGGTGTATTACTAGATCAGTGAGCAATATTTTTAATATAGGGACGCAGTAGCTCAGCAGGTTAAACTGCTGAGCTGTAGGCTGCAGATCAGAAGGTCTGCAGTTCGAACCCCGCGCAACAAGGTGAGCTCTCGTTGCTAGTCCCAGCTCCTGTCAACCCAACAGTTCGAAAGCTTTGCAAGTAGATAAATGGGTAACACCTTAAGTGGGCTAATTTGCTGGCGTCCTGTCGGGAAGTCGGCACCACCGGAGGAAAGGATCGGAGGAAGATCAAATGGTGGCGGTGACGACGGACCTGGATGTAACAGCTACAGGACGTCAGCAGCCAGCTCAAGGCATCCTGGGAATTGTAGTCCAGAGCCTGAAAGAGTCGGTTCCCTTCCCCCTCCCCTCACACGCGGTTAAAATGGTGAATTGTTTAACTAATGTATATACTGTATATGCTTGTAAGCCGCCTAGAGTCCTCCATTAGGGAGGGGATAGGCGGGGTATAAATACCACAATAAATAAATAAATAAATAAATAAATAAATAAATATTATTATTATTATTATTATTATTATTATTATTATTAATTCAATTTCTCACCGCCCAACTCCCTCAAGGGACTCCGGGAGGTTTACAAATCATCAAAATTACGAATATTAAAGATTAAAACATTAAAATAACCATTTAAAATACCATCCATATAAAAATTAAGGCAATGTGTTCTTTCAGCCTTGGAAGGGCTATTCTAGGACTATCTTACTATACTAGCCATCCCCAGGAGTTTCTACCCTCCTTACTGCCCCAGGCCTGCTGACAAAGCCAAGTTTTAAGTTGTTTCCTGAAGCCCAGGAGCGAGGTGGACTGTCTTAACTCTGGGGGAAGAATATTCCACAGGGCAGGCGCTGCCTATTATAGAAGAGTGCAACCCATAGTTGGCAACATCCCAAAATTAGTTGGCTTATAAATTAACAATTCCATCCATAAAATAGTGCCTCAAACTCCCAGCCTTCACAGGCAGCCCAGAAGGATGCTGCAGGTGATAATATCAAAGGCCACTAAGAGTCTAACAGGACTAGGATGGTTGTGTGTTCCCAACCATTGCCCTCATTGATACATTTGGTTGCAGTTTCTGTTCAAATCCTGACTATCAAGGGCCCACATAATCTCTTGGTTCCAGAGCTCTGAAATTGTTGCCAAAATTACTTTCTCCACAACCTTCCTCTTAGACTGATGCAGACAGCAAGCATGGCAATTACAAGTCTGAGAGCTTTTATTGATGTGTTGTAAAACTTGAAGCAGAGATAGGGGGTGGCTATTTAGTCAGAGAGCAAAGAATTTAAGAGAGCTTTCTTTGCCTTGTAATTATGCCTAGTCCTGCAAGCTGCTAGCCAGTAAAGTTCAGAGACAGGAATACCAAAAATAGTTTAAGACAGTCAAGCACTAGAGAGTTCCACAAAAGCTAAAGTCAAGCTGAGGGTCTGATCACAGGAGAAGGAGCAGGAAGTACCTGGAGCACATTCTTATATGGCCAGAGTTCCTGGCTATGCTCAATTAGAGGAGTTAATGCCCCTTCCTCTTGAGCTGAGCTAACCTTTACTGCTTTGCTCTCTTTAACTGGTGGCATGAATTAGGGCTTGACAGTCTCTTAAGGTCAGGCTCTGACTCCTTGCTATTGGAATCAGTGGTCATCTGTGCTGAGTTACTCACCAGTGTCTGACAGCCTGTTGCCTCTTGAATTGTAGGCTGAGAGTCTGTGAGGTTCTCGTCTGCTGTCTTCAAATCTGTGGAGTCAGAGGAGGCCATAACAGTTTCTCCAAGAGGAAAGATGCGGTATAGAATGATAGTTGTCCAATATTGTTGGATCCAAGGCAGGACCCTTGAGGAGGGAGCAGACCAGCACCTCTCTCAAGGCAACTGGATCGTTTCCCTTACACAATGAGGTGTTGATAGTAGCCCAAATAGAATTCCTAGTTCCCTCCCATGCCACTTTAACTAGACAGGATGGGCAGGTCATGTTCACAAATTGTCACACTCACCTCCTAGAGGACTCTGTCCACTTCTTCACAATCCATAGACTCAAAAACCTTCCAGGTAATGTTGCAAGATGCTATTTGTATCATTTCATGGGTCCCACCCATCCAGCTTCCAAGTCAGAGTGAATTTTATGATTTTATTTACACAATGACTGGACAAATTTTCACACATTGCACTTGGTGATTCAAATCCAAAGATGATATTTTCTTTGCTGTTATTTTTTTTTTTATGTGAGTTCAAATCAAGAAAATGTTTGGAAAATTGCTGAGAGATATCAACTTGTAATTAAGCAATTAATTATTTTTTAAACCTTCTATGCTTTGAAGTGTAAAACAGATCAAGAAAATCTTGAATTAGCCATTAGTTACTGTGAGCTATCTATGGAGCAGATCTTCCCCTGCCCCCAATATTTTCATTAACTTTCTTTGAAAAGACTCCCTAAGCTGCTGACCTAGGGGAATGTTTTCACTGTCTCTCTGGTGGATTTGAAACGTTTGTTAAACTTAAAAAAAGAGATGGGGATATGCACAGATCAATTCACTTTTATATGAGGGACTTCTTATTCCTTTGTTTTCATTTTTTAAAAATCTATGTTAATATTCCTGTTTTCATGTTGAGCTTTAATTACGTCCTAGAGGGGCAATTTCATATATTTATGAAACTTGGAAGATCCTGAAGAGAAACAGTTCCAACAACTTAACCACTACAAGTCACTGGCTCTCCTTTGTCAGAACTTCTGAATAATTCAGCACAAAGCTGATAATCTTTAAAGAGGTAGAAAATGTGTATTCAAGAAGAGATCATGTTGTTGTTGTTCAGTCGTTTACTCGTGTCCGACTCTTCGTGACCTCATGGACCAGGCCTTCCTGTCCTCCACCGCCTCCCGGAGTTTACTCAAGTTCGTGTTCCATCACATCGGTGATGCTATCTAACCATCTCATCCTCTGCCGTCCCCTTCTCCTTTTGCCTTCAGTCTTTCCCAGCATCAGGGTCATTTCCAGTGAGTCCTCTCTTCGCATTAGGTGGCCAAAGTATTTGAGCTTCAGCTTCAGTATCTGTCCTTCCAATGAGCAGTCAGGGTTGATTTCCTTTAGGATTGACTGGTTTGACCTCCTTGCAGTCCAAGGGACTCTTAAGAGTCTTCTCCAGCACCACAGTTCAGAAGCATCAATTCTTCGGCGCTCAGCCTTCCTTATGGTCCAACTCTCACAGCCATACATTACTACTGGGAAAACCATAGCTTTAATTATACGGACCTTTGTCAGCAAGGTGATGTCTTTGCTTTTTAATATGCTGTCTAGGTTTACCATAGCTTTCCTCCCAAGGAGCAAGCGTCTTTTAATTTCATGGCTGCAGTCACTGTCTGCGGGGATCTTGGAGCCCAAGAAAATAAAATCTGTCACTGCTTCCATTTCTTCCCCTTCTATTTGCCAGGAAGTGATGGGACCAGATGCCATGATCTGAGTTTTTTTAATGTTGAGTTTCAAGCCAGCTTTTGCACTCTCC
Source organism: Charina bottae (assembly GCA_023362775.1). NCBI lineage: Eukaryota > Metazoa > Chordata > Lepidosauria > Squamata > Charinaidae > Charina > Charina bottae. Next base: position 152,112,013 of record JALMGJ010000001.1, on the reverse strand, counting down.
TCTATCACCCTCATCAAGAGGCTCTTTAGTTCCTCTTCACTTTCTGCCATTAGGATGGTATCATCTGCATATCTGAGGTTGTTGATATTTCTCCCGGCAATCTTAACTCCGGCTTGTGATTCATCCAGCCCGGCATTTCTCATGATGTACTCTGCATATAAGTTAAATAAGCAGGGTGATAATATACAGCCTTGTCGTACTCCTTTCCCAATTTTGAACCAATCGGTTGTTCCATGACCGGTTCTAAGAGATCATATCATAAGCAAAATAAAACAAAAATAGGGGGCGTGGTGGCTCAGTGGGTAAGACGCCAGGCTTGTTGATCGGAAGATCGCAAGTTCGGAGACTCGAATCCCTAGCCCTGCGTGACGGAGTGAGCTCCCGCACTAGCCCCAGCTCTTGCCAACCTAGCAATTTGAAAGCATGCAAATGCAAGTAGATGAATAGGTACCACTTCAGTGGGTAGGTAACAGCGTTCCACGTGTGTCATGCCGGCCACATGACCATGGAAGCATCTTCGGACAACGCTGGCTCTTCAGCTAAGAAACGGAGATGAGCACCGGCCCCTAGAGTCGGACACGATTGCACAAATGTGCGGGGGGAACCATTACCTTTTTTACAGTATAGCTGAAACTTAACTTTAGGTGTAAAATGCCATCTTAGGACATGATAATTAATTAAATGAGTTTTATAGAAGTATATTCATTTTCACTCAGTCCTTTGTTCTTTCATACAAGAGAGGAAACAAATTTTCTTGTTCCAAATGACTTGAGTATTATCTACATTACTGTTTGTTGGTTTGTTTGTTTGTTTAGCAAATTTACAGTATATAGCCGCCCATCTCATAAAACATGACTCTGGGCAGCATACAATGCATAAAAACCATAAAACGTTCAAACATAAATAAAAAAACAGAAAAACCAAAAACAGAAAAACCCAAGATAGTGAGAGAACAACCATCACTTGACATCACACAACCACCTTGCTGGCTCACCATGGGACCCCTCAGGCTTGATGGAAGAACCACATTTTGAGGGCTTTCTGGAAGGCAAGCAGGGATGGGGCCAATCTCACCTCAGGGGGAGTGATGTTCCAGAGGGCGGGGGCCACAGCAGAAAAGGCATGCCGTCTGGGTCCTGCCAGATGGAACTCCTTAGTAGACAGGACCCACAGCATACCCTTCCTGTTTTGTATTTTTATAAAATTTGTGATCAGAGTTATGGAAAAACCAAGAGATAAGTTTGTAGAAAAATGTTGCTTTATTTAAAAACAAAAACATAGGAACATACCTTGAATCTTCTTCTTTAGCCAAAGCATGGCATGGTTGATTAACATAGCCATTTAGATAGCAGAGAGCAGAATGCAGAGTAGTTAGCAGAGGACAAAAGGCATTTACATTTTTAAACCTTAACTTGATCAGCATCTGAGTGGACAGGATCTAGCATGTGACCAAAACACCTAGGCAACAGATTCCCAATATGGGCAAAGCTCTAACAGCTAATTCTGATTGGTCAGAACTCTCAGACTGGCCGGCACCTGAAGGCAAATGAACATTCCTGAGTGGGGGTTAACATGTGCTCTCTGAGCCCAAACAGGAAAAAAGTTTTTGAGGCCTGGCCTTTTAAAAAACTCAGCCACATATTCTACAGACATAAAAAATATATACAACACTGACCACACCGTCAAAGCTATCTCCAATTTTATTATCCTTCCTATACAGATCTTCCGTATATTCTTGCCACCTTTTCTTGATCTCTTCTGCTTCTGTTAGGTCCTTACCATCTTTGTTTTTGATCATACCCATTTTTGCCTGGAATTTACCTCCGATGTTTCTAATTTTCTGGAAGAGGTCTCTTGTCCTTCCTATTCTATTGTCTTCTTCCACTTCCGCACATTGCTTGTTTAAAAATAATTCCTTATCTCTTCTGGCTAACCTCTGGAATTTTGCATTTAATTGGGCATATCTCCCCCTATCACTGTTGCCTTTTGCTTTCCTTCTTTCTTGGGCTACTTCCAGTGTCTCAGCAGACAGCCATCTTGCCTTCTTGGTTTTCTTTTTCTTTGGGACGTTTTTTGTTGCCGCCTCCTGAACAACGTTGTGAACTTCTGTCCATAGTTCTTCTGGGACCCTATCTACTAAATCTAGTCCCTTAAATCTATTCTTCACCTCCACTGCATATTCCTTAGGAATATTAGTGAGCTCATATCTAACTGATCTGTGGGTCTTCCCTATTCTCTTTAGTCTGATTCTAAATTTTGCAATAAGAAGTTCGTGATCTGAACTACAGTCAGCTCCAGGTCTTGTTTTTACCGACTGTATAGATGTCCGCCACCTTTGGCTGCAAAGGATGTAGTCAATCTGATTTCGGTGTCGACCATCTGGTGAAGTCCATGTATAAAGTCGTCTTTTAGGTTGTTGGAAGAGAGTGTTTGTTATGCACAGTGAGTTGTCTTGGCAAAATTCTATCAGCCTATGTCCTGCTTCATTTTGTTCTCCCAGACCATGCTTGCCTGTAATTCCAGGTGTCGTTTGACTACCTACCTTAGCATTCCAGTCTCCTGTAATGAAAATAACATCTCTTTTTGGTGTATTATCCAGTAGGTGCTGCAGATCCTCATAGAACTGATCTACTTCTGCTTCTTCAGCATCTGTGGTTGGGGCGTATATTTGGATCACTGTGATGTTAAATGGCTTACCCTGAATTCGAATTGAGATCATTCTATCGTTTTTTGGATTGTATCCAAGCACTGCTTTAGCCACTTTATTATTAATTATGAAGGCTACTCCATTTCTTCTGTGGTCCTCTTGTCCACAGTAGTAGATCTGGTGGTCATCTGATGTGAAGTGGCCCATTCCAGTCCATTTCAGTTCACTGACACCGAAAATGTCTATATTTAATCTTGACATCTCACCAATCACCACATCCAATTTGCCCTGGCTCATAGATCTTACATTCCAGGTTCCTATGGTGTGTTGATCTTTAGAACATCGGATTCGTCGTTCACCACCAGAACCGTCGGCCGCTAGCCGTCCTTTCGGCTTTGAGTGTTGTATATATTTTTTATGTCTGTAGAATATGTGGCTGAGTTTTTAAAAAGCCAGGCCTCAAAAACTTTTTTCCTGTTTGGGCTCAGAGAGCACATGTTCACCCCCACTCAGGAATGTTCATTTGCCTTCAGGTGCCGGCCAGTCTGAGAGTTCTGACCAATCAGAATTAGCTGTTTGAGCTTTGCCCATATTGGGAATCTGTTGCCTAGGTGTTTTGGTCACATGCTGGATTCTGTCCACTCAGATGCTGATCAGGTAAAGGTTTAAAAATGTAAATGTCTTTTGTTCTCCTCACTCTGCTCTGCTAACTGCTCTGCTATCTAAATGTAAATATGTGAATCAACCATGCCATGCTTTGGCTAAAGAAGAAGATTCGAGGTTTGTTCCTATGTTTTTGTTTTTAAATAAAACAACATTTTTACTACAAACTTATCTCTTGGTTTTTCCATAACTCTGATCACAAATTTTATAAAAATACAAAAGGTTCTGTGCCCAGCAACTGCTTCTGGATCAGAGACAAAACTTATGGAATTATGAGAGAGAAGAAAGCTGACCTGTTTTAGTCTGCATTTGGAGAGGCTTCTTTGTTTTTTGAAACTTGCCGGCAGTTACAGGAAGTTTCCATTGGAGGCGGAGTTTTGCCTCGTGTTTGCAAGCCTCGTGGTGTTTTTTGGATTTCTACAACAGGGGAGAGAAGGAGCCATGGCTGCTGCAGCTTCTAATTTTCAAGGTATGCCCCTGGAAAAACTTTCTAACACTAATTATTTGAACTGGTCTTTGAAAATGGAAAGTTTCTTGAGGAGAGAAAATTTATGGTCTGCAATTTCTGAACAAATTCCTCAGAATCCAGATGAAGCCTGGTTGAGGAAAGATGAGAAATGCAAAGCCTCCATTATTTTGGCTGTTCAGGATGATCAGCTTATTCACGTGAGAGGCAAAGAAACTTCCAAAGACTTATGGGACAATTTGCGTGATTTATATGTGAAAACTAGTCCAGGCAGCAAGGTTATTTTAACAAAAAAACTGTACAAGGCTCACTTGCCTGAGAATGGAAATTTGCCAGATCATCTCCACAAGCTTCAGAATTATTTTGTGGAACTTCAGGAACGTGGGATGGAATTTACCCCCCTGATGAAAGCCTACATTATGCTTTCTTCGTTGAATGAGTCCTGGGACACTTTAATTTGCTCCATGGAGGGAATCCCAGAAGCTGATCTATCTCTATCGTTCGCTTGCTGAGTGGGAGAAAAGACAAGAAAAAGCTGCCTCCATTTCTACAATAAAGTCTTCTCGTGGCCAGCAGAGGGAGCGGAAGAGCTCTGAATTTCAAGCTTCTGCTTTTTCCACCACCAGGCGATGCTTTACCTGTGGATCCCCTGCTCATCTCCAAAAGAACTGTGTCAAGTTTAAAAGCAAGAAGACTTCAAAGAAGAAAGAAGAAACTTCTAGAAAGAAGATTCTTCATGCAACAGTTGTTGAGAACTCTGATAATAAAGATTTGTGGGTTCTTGACAGCGGAGCCAATTCTCATATATGTCACAATAAAGATTCCTTTCTGTCTTTGTCTAAAACTAACAAACAAAAAGTTTCCTTAGCAGATGGATCTGTATCCAAGATCGTGGGTGAAGGTGAGATCAATCTTCCATGTTTGGGGGAAACTGTTAAAAATGTTTTGTTTGTGCCTAATTTTCAAAGCAATCTCTTGTCTGTGGGGCAGCTAGTAGCCTCAGGTTATGTAGTAACTTTAAAATTTGTGATCAGAGTTATGGAAAAACCAAGAGATAAGTTTGTAGTAAAAATGTTGTTTTATTTAAAAACAAAAACATAGGAACAAACCTCGAATCTTCTTCTTTAGCCAAAGCATGGCATGGTTGATTCACATATTTACATTTAGATAGCAGAGCAGTTAGCAGAGCAGAGTGAGGAGAACAAAAGACATTTACATTTTTAAACCTTTACTTGATCAGCATCTGAGTGGACAGAATCCAGCATGTGACCAAAACACCTAGGCAACAGATTCCCAATATGGGCAAAGCTCAAACAGCTAATTCTGATTGGTCAGAACTCACAGACTGGCTGGCACCTGGGCAAATTAACAATCCTGAGTGGGGGGTGAACATGTGCTCTCTGAGCCCAAACAGGAAAAAAGTTTTTGAGGCCTGGCTTTTTAAAAACTCAGCCACATATTCTACAGACATAAAAAATATATACAACACTCCCCTTTTTTTATGACTAGAAAGAATATGGAAACAAACCCAGCTTGGAAATTAACTCATTGTGCCTACTGGCAACTAGAGGCTTGGTTAAGATATCAGCCAACATTAATTTAGTATCACAGTATTTCAAAACAACCTTTTTCTTGGCTAGAAAATCTTTAACAAGATGAAAACGCACATCAATGTGCTTTGTGCGATTTCTGGAACTTTCAGATAAAGCCAAATGGATACAGGCTTGATTGTCTTCATGAATTGTGAGAGGCTGGCTTAAAATGACTCCAATGTCTTGCAACAATTGTGTAAACCAAATTACTTCATTGCACAATTGTGCTAAAGCATAAAATTCGGCTTCAGCTGTGCTGATGGCTACTACAGTCTGCTTTCTGGAAAACCAAGCAATAGTGGACTTTGCAAATTGAATTACACTTCCAGAAGTAGACTTCTTATCACTGAGATCTCCAGCCCAATCTGAATCACACCAGCATTCTAACTTTTCTTCTGTGTCTGTAGCAGACAACCTTAAGCAAAAATCTTTGGTGCCTTGCAAATAACGAAACAGCTTTTTTAACCCAGACTTTGCAGCAGATGTGGGATTTTCCACAAACCTGCTCAAAATGGACACACTGTTAGCAATGTCCGGACGGCTATTATTTGCAATGTAAAGAAGACTGCCAATGGCTGATCTGAAACTATCTCCTTCAGAAGACTCACCATCCCCCTTCTCCCCCTCCTCTTTTAGAAACTCGGGAAGCATGGGGGAGGAGACAGACTTGCAGTCTTGCATTTTAAAATCCTCCAGCAGTTTCTTAATTTTGCCATCAGAATCTTTTTTCAGTTTGAACACCCACCTACAACCTAAAACCTTCTGATTAGGAGGCAAATTTACTAGTTTCCAAGTTTTATTTTCCTTCAAGGAATCCAACTCTTGTTGCATGGCTTCATGCCAACACTTAGCTATTTCAGCTGGCATTTCTTTAATTTCTTCCAGAGACTCAGGCTCTGTGTGAATGTGAAAAGCCTTCACAACATCTACTTGATAACGATCAGGAGGAACTCCCTTATTAATCCTTTCAGACCTGCGAGGTAGGACAGGACTTACACTCTGATTCCCACCATTGTCCTCAGAAACCTCTGACTTTCCAGACAAGTCAGCTTCCTGATCATTGACTTCACTAGGTGATTCCTGCAAATCACCATCAGCAAGACTTTGCTGCTCCCCCATGGATAAATCAACTGAAGAACTAGAGTTTATTTTGTCCCAATTCTGCTCAGCAAAAGAAGCACTCTTACTAATTATCAGTTGATTATCCAGTATGAACCTGTAGCTCCTCTGACTTTGTTCATACCCTACAAAGATTGCTTTCTTTGTTCTGGAACCCCCCTTGCGCCTCAGCTGTTTGGGAATGTGGACCCAAGCTGTGCTTCCAAACACCCTGAGGTGGCTTACTTTAGGCTTGACACCATAGAACAAATGAAAAGGGACATCCTGAATTGCACTGCTAAACAGCCTGTTCTGCACATAACACGCTGTAGTAATAGCTTCTCCCCAATACCTAAAAGGTAAACCAGCATCCTTCAGCAAACACATCATTGCTTCCTGCAGTGTTCTGCCTTTTCTCTCTGCAACAGAATTCTGTTCAGGAGTGTAAGGGTTAGCTAAAATGTGTTCTATCCCTTTTTCTAACAAAAAGCTTTTAAACTTTGAGGATAGATACTCTCCACCTCGATCTGATTGCAAAGCAGACACTGGCCTTGGGAATTTTCCATTCGCCCAAGCCACAAAAGCCTTAAATTTATCAAAGACCTCATCTTTGTGTTTCAGCAAATAAATGAATGTGTACCTGGAAAAATCATCTATGAAGGTCAAAATGTACCTTGCTCCCCCAAGACTAGGAGAAAAGGGACCTATTACATCAGAATGAATGATCTCTAGAGGCCTAGAGGTGGACCTATCAGAAAACTTTTTCACAGGAGCCCTTGTGGTTTTATTCTCCTTGCAAACTGAACAGTCTAGATATTTATCACAAGGCTTCAAATTTAAATCAGCAGAATAACTAGGCATTTGAGAAATGTACTTAAAATTAGCATGAGCAAATCTCCTATGTAATAAATGGATGCACTGGTCGTGCAAGGGCTTATTTTCAAAAACAGCCTTAGCTTTAGCAATTTGCTGCTTTTCAGCCTTCTGCACAATGTACAGAGAATCTTTCTGCAAACACTTTGCAACTACTTTGCCAGCCTTTCTAATTTCACAACCCTCTTTCTTAAAAGTTACTACATAACCTGAGGCTACTAGCTGCCCCACAGACAAGAGATTGCTTTGAAAATTAGGCACGAACAAAACATTTTTAACAGTTTCCCCCAAACATGGAAGATTGATCTCACCTTCACCCACGATCTTGGATACAGATCCATCTGCTAAGGAAACTTTTTGTTTGTTAGTTTTAGACAAAGACAGAAAGGAATCTTTATTGTGACAAATGTGAGAATTGGCCCCACTGTCAAGAACCCACAAATCTTTATTATCAGAGTTCTCAACAACTGTTGCATGAAGAATCTTCTTTCTAGAAGTTTCTTCTTTCTTCTTTGAAGTCTTCTTGCTTTTAAACTTGACACAGTTCTTTTGGAGATGAGCAGGGGATCCACAGGTAAAGCATCGCCTGCTGGATAATGCAGAAGCTTGGAATTCAGAGCTCTTCCGCTCCCTCTGCTGGCCACGAGAAGACTTTATTGTAGAAATGGAGGCAGCTTTTTCTTGTCTTTTCTCCCACTCAGCAAGCAGCCGGGTAGACACGAACGATGGATTTAGATCAGCTTCTGGGATTCCCTCCATGGAGCAAATTAAAGTGTCCCAGGACTCATTCAACGAAGAAAGCATAATGTAGGCTTTCATCAGGGGGGTAAATTCCATCCCACGCTCTTGAAGTTCCACAAAATAATTCTGAAGCTTGTGGAGATGATCAGGCAAATTTCCATTCTCAGGCAAGTGAGCCTTGTACAGTTTTTTTGTTAAAATAACCTTGCTGCCTGGACTAGTTTTCACATATAAATCACGCAAATAGTCCCATAAGTCTTTGGAAGTTTCTTTGCCTCTCACGTGAATAAGCTGATCATCCTGAACAGCCAAAATAATGGAGGCTTTGCATTTCTCATCTTTCCTCAACCAGGCTTCATCTGGATTCTGAGGAATTTGTTCAGAAATTGCAGACCATAAATTTTCTCTCCTCAAGAAACTTTCCATTTTCAAAGACCAGTTCAAATAATTAGAATTAGAAAGCCTTTCCAGGGGCATACCTTGAAAATTAGAAGCTGTAGCAGCAGCCATGGCTCCTTCTCTCCCCTGTTGTAGAAATCCAAAAAACACCACGAGGCTTGCAAACACGAGGCAAAACTCCGCCTCCAATGGAAACTTCCTGTAACTGCCGGCAAGTTTCAAAAAACAAAAGAAGCCTCTCCAGATGCAGACTGAATCAGTTCAGCTCTTCTATTTTTCCATAATTTTTGTCTCTGATAGCAGAAGCAATTGCTGGGCACAGAACCTTTTGTATTTTTATAAAATTTGTGATCAAAGTTATGGAAAAACCAAGAGATAAGTTTGTAGAAAAATGTTGCTTTATTTAAAAACAAAAACATAGGAACAAACCTTGAATCTTCTTCTTTAGCCAAAGCATGGCATGGTTGATTAACATAGCCATTTAGATAGCAGAGAGCAGAATGCAGAGTAGTTAGCAGAGGACAAAAGGCATTTACATTTTTAAACCTTAACTTGATCAGCATCTGAGTGGACAGGATCTAGCATGTGACCAAAACACCTAGGCAACAGATTCCCAATATGGGCAAAGCTCAAACAGCTAATTCTGATTGGTCAGAACTCACAGACTGGCCGGCACCTGGGCAAATTAACAATCCTGAGTGGGGGGTGAACATGTGCTCTCTGAGCCCAAACAGGAAAAACGTTTTTGAGGCCTGGCTTTTTAAAAACTCAGCCACATATTTTACAGACATAAAAAAATATATACAACATCCTGCTCAACCTGATGGGACAGGTAGGTGTAACTGGGAAGAGGCAGTCCCACAAATTAGCTGGTCCTATGCCATGTAGGGCTTTAAGGGTCAATTAGGAAAGGTTTCTTCTAAGCCTCTTGCCCCACCCACTATCCAGCTGCGGAGTATGCTGTCTCTTAACTGACCATTCCCTAGGCAGCGTCTCTGGGTCCAGTCTCCCAAGATCATTCCCACATACCATTACACGAGAGTACTGAGCTCTGGCGAACCCCACGTAGTAGGGGTTGAGGGTGAGACCTCTCACTCCCAATCAACACTGACTGGCACTGGCCTCACAGAAAGGAAGCGAACCAGCACAATACTGTGCCGCCCACTCCCAACCCTGGGAGCCTATCCAGAAAGATACCATGGTTGATGGTATTGAAAGCTGCCGAGAGGTCAAGAAGAGCAAGGACAGATGCACTAACCCTGTCCTGCTGCTACCAGAGATCATCCAAAAGCATGACCAGTGCTGTCTTGGTTCCATGCCCAGGTCTGAATCCTGACTGAAAGGGGTCCAGATAATCCACTTCATCCAGGGCCCGCTGAAGCTGCTGTGCAACCACCTTCTCCACAACCTTCCCTGAAAAAGGGAAGTTAGACACTGGACGAAAATTGTCTAGCGCAGTTGGATCCAGCAATGGCCTCTTGAGGAGGGGGCAAACCAATGCCTCCTTAAGAGGTGATGGAACAACCCCCCTCCCTCAAGAAAAAATTAACCATTGCTAGGATCCAGCCACATGATACCCCCCGGGCAGCCTTAACTAGCCAGGAGGGGCATGGATCTAAGGAGCAGGTGGCTGAGCTCACAGTCATCAGGATCCTGTCCACTTCCTCTTGTCCAATAGGATCGAACCGTTCCCAGATAACAGAGCAAGACTGTACTCCGGGCACCTCCACTGAACCTGAATCAAAGCTGGAGTCCAGCTTTGAACAAATCTGAGCAATTTTGTCTGACAGATGCTCTGCATATTCCTCTGCACGGCCTTGCAGGTGAATCTCTGAGTCCTCCTTTCCAGGAGGGCTTGTGTCACCTTAAACAAGGCTGCCAGATGGCTATCTGCAGACACAATAAGGGCGGAGAAGTGTTGACGCTTCGCCACCCTTACTGCCACAAGGTAGGCCTTAATAGCGGATCTCACCTATGTTTGATCGAGTTCATCCTGTGTTGATCTCCAGTGGCACTCTAGACGTTTCTTCTTCTGTTTCTTCTCCCTAAGCTCTTCTGTAAACCAAGGAGAGCGACAGGATCCACAAGAGAGGAGGGGTCACATGGGTGCTTTGGGGGGATCTTTTGAGTCTGAGGCAATCAAATTGGGTATAGTTTAAAAAAACCCTGTGACAGCGTGATCCGATCCAAAGCCTCGGCTGCCCTCTCATTCCAAGTGACGGCCAAGGGCTCAGCCGGACCGTAAGGCAGATCATCAGGGATAACCCGCAGCTCCCTTTGGAACCATCAGTTGTCAGGGGCAGATTGCTATAATAGATCTATATAATACGGCAAGTGCTTTTTTGTGGAAAAAGCACTTGCCATATTATATAAAAGAGACATTTCCTCTTCAGACATAGTTTGCGATATCATTAATTGGGTGTTAGTGTGGAGATGGGTAGCCTTTTGGTAATTGTAGTTCATATAGGTTAAGAAGAGATGTCAGAGCTCAAATCACGTACAGCAACTGATCTATATAATTTTTTCTTCCATCCATTCATTGCTGCCTTACACTAAATCAATTTTTGTGTTTGTTTCTGGTACTAGTACAATTTTTGCAGAGTTTTCATTATTTCATTTAGTTGCCTTGGGAGATGATATGCACTAAGAACTGGACAGTGGAGGTTTGCTCCTGTAGACCTTTAAGCATATTACATTCTTCCACACCATCAGGCTGGTATGGAAAGAAACCTGGAGCTACCATTATTTAGTAGTTACTACCCTTCATAGAAGGTAATTTCAGTAGGTGCTGGTAGGGAGCTTCTGTTCAATGCTGTAAATGTTGACGATACTCCACAGAATTCTGTTTGGTCCCATACTGCTTAAGAGACATGTGAAATGCAGGGAGTGGGGGTAACATGATAAATCCAAAGAAAAGTTCAAGTTTTAAAGCAGTGTTTACTGGATTACAGAGAAGACAAAGTGAAACTTAAAGTAAATAAGGCAGGTACACATAAATTATTATTGTTATTGTTATTGTAAGGAAAAAGGTAGATTGGGAAATAGGGATTCAACTTGTCTTGGGTGGGCTTCACTATGCTGGAAGATTCAGGTTGTGGTTTGTCTATATGTCTTCGTTGGGCTTTAAATCATAATGACCAGATTTTGATGATGATAAGAATTCATTTCTACAGTTTCCTAACTTTGGGGTTAGGCTGTTTGCAAGATTATCTCCACCATGAACTTGCATGGGTTTCAAAATCCTTTAACAGCACTATTGAGCAAGTGATTGCTGAACTCACAAACATCAGAAAGTTTCAAAAGCTCTCAGCAAACACAATGGGATTTTAACACATTATAATTGTTAATGAATAAGGTACTTTTAATATGTCTCAAAGGGGCGTGGTGGCTCAGTGGGTAAGACGTCAGGCTTGTCGATCGGAAGATCGCAAGTTCGGAAGTTCGAATCCCTAGTCCCGTGTGATGGAGTGAGCTCCCGCACTAGCCCCAGCTCTTGCCAACCTAGCAATTTGAAAGCATGCAAATGCAAGTAGATGAATAGGTACCACTTCGGTGGGTAGGTAACAGCGTTCTGTGCGCGTCATGCGGCCACATGACCGTGGAAGGATCTTCGGACAACGCTGGCTCATCGGCTAACAAACGGAGATGAGCACCAGCCCCTAGAGTCGGACACGACTGCACAAATGTGCAGGGGGGACCTTTACCTTTAATATGTCTCACATGTAACCTGTACCTGCATAACCAACCTGTCTTTCATTCCCTCCCCCACACCTTAATCAGTTTAAATCCTACATCATGCTAGCCACTCTATTCATCCGATGAAGTGAACTACAGCTCACAAAAGCTTATGCCACAGCTTTCCAAACTGTGTGTCGCGACACAATACTGTGTCGCCTGCGGGGTCCAGATGTGTCACGTCAAAACCCGGAAGCGCTGATGGCACTTCTGGGTTTTTGCGCGCGGCGGCGGCACTTCTGGGTTTTTTCACACCGCCATAGCGGCGGTGCTTCTGGGTTTTCTCCCGCGCCACCGTTGGTGTGTCGCCACGGGAAAAGTTTGGAAAGCCCTGGCTTATGCCTTTTATTAAAATTTGTTAGTCGGAAAAGGTGCTACCTAACTTCTTCTGAAGGTTCTGAGAAGAAGCCCTTTTGTTTGTCTCATCACAGTTGGAGTATGTAAGGCAGAAGTGAGAAAGAGAGCCATCTCAGTGGCTATTCCCAGGTTTGAGAGTTTCCTGCCAATGGAAAACCAGGCTAGCTTTGTATTTGATACCCTTTTCATTAGAAGGCAAAACCAGGCTTATTCAGGCAGGTTTTTAGTTTACAGAAAAATAGTTTGCTGAACTAATTGATTCGTTTAGTACATACCTATTTTATTATTAGCTGATTTGTTTTTTATAATAACAGTTAAGTGGAAAGGCAATATTCAAATTTGTAAAGAAAATACACTTGCTGTTTATTTTGGCACCTGAAAACTAACCTTCATTCCCTGCCCTGGGTGCCTTGCTGCCTTTTCTTATCTCAGAAACTTTCTCATGTGATAAAAGATTTTCCAGTTAACAGCTCATTATCTTAATTAGTAAATATACAGGTATTGAGCCAAACATCCAGCATTTCTGTTGAATGAAATGACAGGTGTATATTTTACATTTGTTGGAATCTACAGCTTGTATTTTATGTAAGTTAACCACCCTGTAACTAGAAATAGTAAATGTAGTTTCAGAAATGACTGTTGCCTACCAAGCCTGTCTTGTAAAGGAACAATATTTCTTAATTATTCTTCTGTTTCTTAAGTATATTTAATCTTTGTGACAACTTTATCGGAATCTAGAGGATCTCCAGTTTGTATGAGCAGCTGAATGTTAACAGTGATTCAGCATTGAGATTTATTTATTATTTTAAAATGTATAGATCTATAGGTGTTATGCACATTTTTCTGAGTATATGATGTCTTACTGGCTTTCCTGGTGCTATACCTGACCCTGGTACTTTAACATTCTTTCTTTATAGCTTTAATAGTGTGCGTCAAGGAACTCATATTTTGTTCCGAGAGTTCAACTTTGTCCAAGCTACACCCCATAATAGGGCATCCTTTCTAAGGACTTTCTGGCGATGCTTCAGGACAGTGGGGAAAAATGGAGGTGAGTCTTTAAAAATTTATCTCAATCTTTAAGCCGAATATATGACCAGATAATTTTTTGTCTAGAATTTTTGAATCAATGACCAAATCTGCCAATTTCTGCACTTGGTTTTAAATATCCTTTTATTTTCTTTTTCTAGACTGTATTTTTCCTATGAGCTTGTACAGGCTACAGTTAACAGTAAAAAGAGATTAGTAGTGGAATTTTTAAAGATATGATTGCAGAACAAATCCTGTCTCATAGTAGGGATAAATTTAGATATAAGGTATGGTTTGATTGCATAAGTTAAAACCAGTCTGAGAATGTGTTAGGGAGTTCATGAAAACAGTATTCAGTAAAAATTAACAGTAAACATACCGCTGGGTTGCAATCCTATGGTCTTGGGGACATCATCCCAAAATCTATCTTTTTTTTTTTACGTCTCACGTAACAGTGGAAAGAGAGGGATGATTTTGTAAGTCTGTAGAAACATCCATAGCTTGTGCCTTTCTTAAATAGTAAAAATGAGGTATTTGGGGAGAATTTTAGGTAGACAAGGAACTGTATTCTGTATTCACCCCTAAACTGTTGAAATATTATGTCAGCCCTGAGCCTTCTACAATTTATTTCCTTTTCTTAAAAAAAAAAAAAGGAAGGGAACTTCCATTAAGAGAGAGACTTTTCTGCCTTAGACATGTGCAGCAGAGCATCAGAAAAAATAACTCTTCCCCATTGGATTCCTCCTGAATTCCTCCATAAGATGAGGTGTACAAATTTAACTGTTGATTTAATTTAACACTCTTACAAAGTGTTCATTGTTATAAGTTTTCTTGCTGAAATTTTTAGCATACCATCTTACGGTGACCATTACCTTGATTATTGCTATACATGTTCTGCAACATCCAAAGCTGTTGTATCACAGTAGATGGAGGAATCTCATGTACTGTAATGCTTATTGAATGAGGCCACTGAAACCGCACCAACTTTTTAAGACAATTTGGTAGAGCTTCATAAATGTTCCATGCTGAGACATGTACATGAAGTTTAAAAAAAATCCTGAAAAAGTCTGGTAAGTCTAGAAAGAAAAGGTAAAAGATTCACAAATACTGTACGAATTATTATATGGATTATTATTATTATTATTATTATTATTATTTATATTACAGTTGTTTACAAAAATTATTTCCTGTTTTCGTAAAGCAAAAATCTAAATGGAAAACACGCTCTCACTGTTATCCAAGCAATTGTAATTGTTTAATCATTAGTAGTATGTTTCAATTGGTTTGCTTGAATTACCATGTCTCCAGTATTTATAGTAGAGTAAGCACATTTATAAGGGCGTGGTGGCTCAGCGGGTAAGACACCAGGCTTGTTGATCGGAGGATCGCAAGTTTGGAGGTTCGAATCCCTAGCCCTGCGTGCGGAGTGAGCTCCTGCACTAGCTCCAGCTCTTGTCAACCTAGCAATTCAAAAGCATGCAAATGCAAGTAGATGAATAGGTACCACTTCGGTGGGTAGGTAACAGCGTTCCGCGTGCGTCATGCTGGCCACATGACCGTGGAAGCGTCTTCGGACAACGCTGGCTCTTCGGCTAACAAACGGAGATGAGCACCGGCCCCTAGAGTCGGACACGACTGCACAAATGTGCGGGGGGAACCTTTACCTTTACCTTTTAAGCACATTTATATAGGAGGATGCTTTGGCCATTAAAATTTAGTTTAATCTAGGGTAGTTTCAGAGCTCAGACATTGGTTTAATTTTTTTTTCACCATCTGAAAATTTGGGTTCGGAGTTTTCTTCCTGGTTTGGGGTGTTAGTGATTTTGCATATAATGAATGGAATGATAATGACAGATGTCCTGTGGTATATCATAAAAGACAGTCACAGGAAACATTAGCTTCAGTGAGATAATGTAAAACTTCAGCCTGAAATCCTCAAATTATTTCATTGCAGTAAAGGGTATGTTAGCCAAGAAATTGAACAGAAAGAAACTATAAACAAACTCCATGACCTGGAAGGTTTTGTTACACACGGTGCTCCCAGGTTCGGCTTATGGTCACCCACTCACACGCTCGCAGCCTGTTGGGACACGCGGATCTTGTCAGCCCCCCTTGCTTTCTACCTGGGTTTTCCAGATAGGTGCGGATTGAGCAGACAAGACACACAGCCCTGGTCAACAGCCGGAAATAACTTCCAACTGAACACTGAGGCACAACACGTTCTTTGTAATACACGGAGACCCAGTGAATTTAAAGTAACAGCAAAACTTTACTGGTTGCAAGGTACATTTGCTCTTTCTCACACGCACGCACATCCACACTTACCCACGTCCTTCCAACTAGGCTGCCAGGCACTAGCTAGAGCAGAGCTTTCCGAACTGTGTGTCGCGACACGTTAGTGTGTCGGCTGCAGTGTCTGGGTGTGTCGCGGCTGCTGCTGCCTCCAAGACCTGCCAGGATTCTGCACAGGTCCTAGTGCCTGCCTTGTGCCCTGCTGTAAGAGTGTGTCGCGAAATGATGCCCTGCTGTAAGAGTGTGTCGCGAAATGATGCATGTGTAAAAAGTATGTCACCAACATGAAAAGTTTGGAAAGCTCTGAGCTAGAGGGACGGAAGCCGCCAAGTCTGGATCCAAGGACGACTCAAGGAGTGGGCGGGCTTTGGAACCCCTTTTATCCCCAAAAGCTCCTGCTTTGTTGATTCACAAGACTGGCAGCTACTCTTGCCTTGTTAATTTACAAGTCTGGTAGCTGTTGATGGGATTGGGGTGGGGTTTCCATGTGCTCAGGCCCAACTTCCTTTGTCTGGTTCAGGTGACATTTTTCCTTTGTTTCCTTAACAACTTGTTTCCTTCTTATCTACCTCCCCAAGGGATCTTATAGACAAGATTCCTGTCTCTTTGTCCTCTCTGCTTAGGTGCCTGCTTCATCTTTAGGTTATGGCAGTTTCAGCCTAGTCTCACAGTTTATCTCTGTTACTATAGACCAGAGCTTTCCAAACTGTGTGTCGCGACACAAAAGTGTGTCGCCACACACAGCGTGGTGTGTCCCACACCACCCGGAAGCGGCGGCGCGCGCATGCACGGCGGCCGCCGTACACGCATGCGCCGCCGCACGCCCCTCCCGCACCGCCACTGTGCACACGCGCGCGCCGCCGCACGCCCCCCGACGCCGTGCACGCGCAGGGCGCCACACGCCCCCTGCGCCGCCGCCGTGCGCACGCGCCGCCGCACGCCCCCCCGCGCCACCGCCGTGCGTGCGCGTGTCGCCAGCGGCGGCACTTTGGAAAGCCCTGCTATAGACACAGCTGGAAGTATTAATACCCCTCCACTTTTCTCAAAGAATCCCAATTTGCCATGCAATATGTTGAAACTGACACAAATAAATGGCATCCACCATTCTTTATTCCATAGTCCATAGAGCAGACACTTTGCTTTTGATGTATGACTTAACATATTCTTGTAAATAATAAAACAAATGAAAATGGCATAGACATAATTATTGGTACCCCTTAGAAATTAAAAGATATTCATCAATTCTTCGGCGCTCAGCCTTCCTTATGGTCCAACTCTCACAGCCATACATTACTACTGGGAAAACCATAGCTTTAATTATATGGACCTTTGTCAGCAAGGTGATGTCTTTGCTTTTTAATATGCTGTCTAGGTTTACCATAGCTTTCCTCCCAAGTAGCAAGCGCCTGTTAATTTCATGGCTGCAGTCACCGTCTGCGGTGATCTTGGAGCCCAAGAAAATAAAATCTGTCACTGCTTCCATTTCTTCCCCTTCTATTTGCCAGGAAGTGATGGGATCAGATGCCATGATCTTAGCTTTTTTAATGTTGAGTTTCAAGCCAGCTTTTGCACTCTCCGCTTTCACCCTCATCAAGAGGCTCTTTAGTTCCTCTTCACTTTCTGCCATTAGGATGGTATCATCTGCATATCTGAGGTAGTTGATATTTCTCCCGGCAATCTTAACTCCGGCTTGTGATTCATCCAGCCCGGCATTTCTCATGATGTACTCTGCATATAAGTTAAATAAGCAGGGTGATAATATACAGCCTTGTCGTACTCCTTTCCCAATTTTGAACCAATCGGTTGTTCCATGACCGGTTCTAAGAGATCATATCATAAGCAAAATAAAACAAAAATAGGGGGCGTGGTGGCTCAGTGGGTAAGACGCCAGGCTTGTTGATTGGAAGATCGCAAGTTCGGAGGTTCGAATCCCTAGCCCTGCGTGTGGAGTGAGCTCCCGCACTAGCTCCAGCTCTTGCCAACTTAGCAATTTGAAAGCATGCAAATGCAAGTAGATGAATAGGTACCACTTCGGTGGGTAGGTAACAGCGTTCCACGCGCGTCATGCGGCCACATGACCGTGGAAGCGTCTTCGGACAACGCTGGCTCTTCAGCTAACAAATGGAGATGAGCACCGGCCCCTAGAGTCGGACACGACTGCACAAATGTGCGGGGGGAACCTTTACCTTTACCTTTTACAAGCAGAATATCACAGGTGTCTTCAGTCTCATAATCAGTCACTCAGCCTATTTGAATGGAGAAAAGTACATTTTGGGTCATTGTGTGCAGCACAGTGAACACGGAGAAGAGAAAGGAAAGCAGAGAGTTGTCTGAGGAGGAAAGGAAGAAGGTAATAATCAAGCATGGTAAAGGTAAAGGCTACAAAACCATATCCAGAGAGCTTCAGGTTTCTGTGACCAAGGTTGCTAATATTATCAAGAAGTTTAAGATCCATGGGACTGTAGCCCTCTCTGGATGTGGCCACAAGAGGAAAATTGATGCCAGATTGAACAGAAGGATAGCTCGAATGGTGGAGAAAGAATCAAGGAAAAGTTCATAACAGATCCTGGCTGATCTCCAAGATCAGGATACAACAATATCAAGTCTTACCATCTGTCGCTGTCTGACTGAAAGTGGCCTCCATGGTAGAAGACCCAAGAGGATCCCACTTCTGAAAGACAGATACGAAAAAGCCACGCTGGAGTTTGCTAAAATACTTGTTGTCAAGCCACCGTCCTTCTGGGAGAATGTCCTTTTGACAGATGAAACAAAGTTAGAGCTTTTTGGTAAGTCACAGCAGCACAGAAGAAAAAATGATGCTTTTAAAGAAAAGAACACCATCCCTGCTGTGAAACATGGAGGAGGCTCCACAATGTCTTGGGGTTGTTTTGCTGCCTCCAGCATCAGCTGCCTTGAATCTGTGCAGGGCACAATGAAACCATAAAATTATCAAGGCATTCTGGAATGAAACATAATGCAGTGTTAGAAAGCTCTGTCTCAGTTGCAGGTCATGGGTCCTCCAGCAGGATAATGACCCAAAACATACATCGAAGAGGACCCAAGAATTGTGAAAAGCAAACTTTGGACTGTTCTGAAGTGACTTGCTATGAGTCCTGATCTGAATCCAATAGAACACTGATGGAAAGAGGTGAAACAGTTGGGAGATAGAACCCATCAAACCTTAGATAACTGGAACAGTGGGACAAATTGCCAGTTGAGAAGTGAAGAAGTCTTATTCAGAGCTAAAGAAAGTGTTTCATTGCAGTTATTGCCTCAAAAGGGTATGCTACAAAATATTAGGTTAGGGGTACCAATAATTATGTCCATGACATTTTTATTTGTTTTATTGTTTACAAGAATATATTAAGTCATACATCAAAATCCAGGTGTCTGCTCTATGGACTATGGATGCCATTTACTTGTGTCAGTTTCAACTTATTTCATGGTAAATTGGGATTCTTTGGGGAAAAGTGGAAGGATACCAATACTTTTGGCTGTGTCTGCTTGTATTATCCAAAAGCATTGAGGATTATGTTAGTAATCTGCAAGAGACAGACATACTTTGAATGGAGAAATGAAAGAAAAACTGTTCAGATCTTACAGTTACAGTGATTAGCATGGGTCACATTATTCTGCTTCTGATTTGAATTTGCAGGAAACGCATAATTTTCTATTTTCCTGGAAAAGTTTGGATAAATTTTCCTTTACTCAGTGCATTCCAGATGTATTGGATCAATTCCCGTACAGTAAGTCATAAACCAGTACTGATCATGTTACTTGGAGGGTTATGGTAGTTACTGTAATTTTGATATATCTGGAGGGCATCAAATCGGAGAAAGCTGCTATATAATGGGAAATGAAAACATGGAAAAGCTCATCACAGTATAAATGAAACAAATCGACTACACATTGACATCCTAGCATCAGCGAATTGAGATGGACTGGGTTCAGACACTTTCAGTCAGAAGATCACAATGTTTACTACTCAGGACATGAAAAACAAAGAAGGAAGGGCATTATTTCCTAGTTTTGCAGGCTATAGCAAGAAATATAATTGGCTGCAATGCAGTCAGTGAATGAATAATATTAATTAGACTTCATGAACTAGTTTAATATGAAAATTATCCAAGTTTATGCTGCACCCACTGATGCAGAAGAGGAGGAGTTTGGTGGGTTTTATGATCTGGTTCAATTTGAAATTGATGCAAACAAGATCCACCTATATATGTGGATGCCACCAGACGACGTACTCAGAAATCAAATTGACTATATTATTGGTAGAAGGAAGTAGAAGAGCTCAGTTATAACAGCAAAGACATAGAACAGATCACAAATTTCTCATGTGCAAGTTCCCAGTTAAGCTAAAGCAGAAGAAGAAGGCCAACCAATTTCCATGATATGATCTTGTGCTTATACCCACCATTTTCAGAAGAAATATTAGGGATCACTTTCAGGAATGGAAAGTGATCTCATTGGATATAGAACCAGAGGAACTGTGGAATGAATTTGAAGATGTTGTTAAGGATGAACGTGAAAAGAGACTGTCAAAGATCAAGGGACAGAAGAAAGTAAATTGGATATCAGAACAAACTGTGGGGATTGCCAAGAAGGGAGGAGAAGCCAAAGCCAAGAAAGACAAAAATCTCAGGAAGGAACTTAACAAAGAGTTTCAGAAAGCTGTTAGAAGACACCAGAAGCAGAATTACAACAACATTTGTAAAGACATAGAAGATGGAAACAGACATAAGGAAAGTCTTCCAAAAGATCTCTGAACTCAGAAAGAGCTTCCAACCTCAAAATGGTTTGCTGGAGGACCCCAATGGAGAAATAGTAACTGATTCAAGGAAGATCAAGCAAACATGGAAAGAATATATTGAAATTCTGTACAGTAGACATGACAGCATCCAGTGTAACTTAGAAGATATTCCGTATCCTCTAGTATTAGAAGACGAAGTTCGATCACTCCAATCAGCACTCCACTTACCAAATCTGAAGGTGACAGGGATTGATGGAATATCTACAGAAATATGGCAAGCAACAGAAGAAGAATCAGTAAAGGTTCTAACCAAGCTATTGCAGCAAATCTGGAGAAAGACACAGTTGCCAACAGAGTGGAAGAGGTCACTATACCAGTACCAAAGAAAAGAATCTTAACAGAGTGTGCAAATTATTGTACCATGTCCTTAATTTCACATGCCAGCAAAATAATGCTTAGGATCATCCAGCATAGATTAAAGCCCTGCGTGGAAAGTGGATGCCAGATGTTCATGGCTTTAGAAAAGGCCAAGGAACACAAGACATTATTGTTGGTGCATGCAAGATAATTGAGAAAGCAAAAGAATACCCCAAGGAAGCAACATGTGCTTCATTCAATGGCCACAATGTCAAGCTGTAGAATGTGCTTAGAAAAATGAGAATCCCAGAACCTCTCATTGTCCTCATGCATATACAGGTCAGTAAGCCAGAGTATGGGCAGAGTATGGCAAAGCTGACTGGCTCCATATTGGCAAAGGAGTGAGGCAAGGCTGTATTCTCTCTCCTTATTTATTCAACCTATATGCAGAATATTGAGGGAAGCTGGATTGGAAGAAGATATGAGTGGAGGAAGAAATATCAATAATCCACGCTATGCTAACACTATCCTGATAGCTGAAAATGCAAATGCAAGCTCTAGTAATGAAAGTCAAGGAGCACAGTGGAAAAATGGGTTTAAGATTAAATATGAAGAACAATAACAACAGGTACAGCAGCCAGCCTTAGAATTGACAATGGATATATTAAAGTGGTGGATAGCTTTTGCCTTTTAGAATAAACTATCAACAATAAAGGAACCAGCAGTCAAGAAGATGCCACAGACTAGCACTTAATAGGACAGCAATGAAGGCCTTGGGGAAGACTTCAGCTGCCAAAAAGTGGATATACCTACAGAAGTCAGAATCAGACAGGCAATGTTTTTCCCTGTGACACTCTATGGAAGTGAAAGTTGAGCTTGAAGAGCCAGTATAGAGAGTATTGACACTTTTGAACTTTGGTATTGGAGAAGACTTCTGAGAATAATACAAGGAGCCAAGAAAGCAAACAAATGGATCATCAAACAAATCAACCCAGAGTTCTCACTCACACAAGTGACCAGGCTCAAATTATCATACTTCAGACACATTTATAAAGACCTACCTGTCCTGAGATGTCTATAATTTATTTATTTATTTATAAATAAATGGATGGGGTCTAGGAGGCGGGCCTTCCCTGTGGTAGCGCCCACACTGTGGAACATCTTGCCCCCAGAGTTGAGGCAGATCTCCTCCCTCCCGACCTTTAGGAAAGAGCTGAAGACCTGGTTCTGCCGCCTGGCATGGGAAGGAGGAAGGGATAGTTCCTCATGGGGGTGGTTAATTCCTTAATTCAGGGGTCGGCAAACTTTTTATGCCGGGAGCCATTTTGACATGCTCGTGCACATTTTGAAATGCTAGAGAGCCAGGGGGCGGGGTTTGCGGGCGGGGGCCAATCACGTGGAAGGGGGCGGGGTTTGCGGGCGGGAGACGGCGTCCACCCGGCCCAGCTGCCCGGGGTCCAGGGAGATCAGCTCCGGCGGGATCTGTGGCGAAGAGCGGCTGTGGGGGGGGGGCGGGCGGCGACGACAAGCGACGCGCTTCAGGCTTTCAGCGCTGGAAGGAGGCCCGCCTTCCAGCGCTGAAAGCCTGAAGCGAGCCGCTTGTCGTCGCCGCCCGACCCCCCCCCCCACGGCCGCTCTTCGCCCGCCCGCGTTGAACAAAGAAGATGATGGAGGGTGGGAAACGAGGCCTGCCCGCTTACCTGCCTGCCTCCCTCCCTCCGCGAGGCCCCCGCTGCCTTCCCGGGGTCCAAGCCGGATCGGGGGCCTCGCGGAGAGAAGCAGGCAGGCAGGTAAGCGGGCAGCCCTGGCCTCCGCCGCTGGGCCCGCCCCCCTCGGCCGCTTCCGCCCGCCCGGGTTGAAGGAAGAAGACGATGGAGGGTGGGAAACGAGGCCTGCCCGCTTACCTGCCTGCTTGCCTCCCTCCGCGAGGCCCTCCGCTGCCTTCCCGGGGTCCAAGCCGGATCGGGGGCCTCGCGGAGAGAAGCAGGCAGGCAGGTAAGCGGGCAGCCCTGGCCTCCGCCGCCGGGCCCGCCCCCCTCGGCCGCTTCCGCCCGCCCGGGTTGAAGGAAGAAGACGATGGAGGGTGGGAAACGAGGCCTGCCCGCTTACCTGCCTGCTTGCCTCCCTCCGCGAGGCCCCCGCTGCCTTCCCGGGGTCCAAGCCGGATCGGGGGCCTCGCGGAGAGAAGCAGGCAGGCAGGTAAGCGGGCAGCCCTGGCCTCCGCCGCCGGGCCCGCCCCCCTCGGCCGCTTCCGCCCGCCCGGGTTGAAGGAAGAAGACGATGGAGGGTGGGAAACGAGGCCTGCCCGCTTACCTGCCTGCTTGCCTCGCTCTGCGAGGCCCCCCGCTGCCTTCCCGGGGTCCAAGTCGGATCAGGGGCCTCGCGGAGAGAGGCAGGCAGGCAGGTAAGCGGGCAGCCCTGGCCTCCGCCGCCGGGCCCGCCCCCCTCGGCCGCTTCCGCCCGCCCGGGTTGAAGAAAGAAGATGATGGAGGGTGGGAAACGAGGCCTGCCCGCTTACCTGCCTGCTTGCCTCGCTCCGCGAGGCCCCCCGCTGCCTTCCCGGGGTCCAAGTCGGATCAGGGGCCTCGCGGAGAGAGGCAGGCAGGCAGGTAAGCGGGCAGCCCTGGCCTCCGCCGCCGGGCCCGCCCCCCTCGGCCGCTTCCGCCCGCCCGGGTTGAAGAAAGAAGATGATGGAGGGTGGGAAACGAGGCCTGCCCGCTTACCTGCCTGCTTGCCTCGCTCCGCGAGGCCCCCCGCTGCCTTCCTGGGGTCCAAGTCGGATTGGGGGCCTCGCGGAGAGAGGCAGGCAGGCAGGTAAGCGGGCAGCCCTGGCCTCCGCCGCCGGGCCCGCCCCCCTCGGCCGCTTCCGCCCGCCCGCCCGCGTTGAGCGAAGATAATGATGGGCGGGAAACGAGGCCTGCCCGCTTACCTGCCTGCTTGCCTCTCTCCGCGCAGGGGCTGCTGCGGCTGGAGATGGCGCTGCCTCCCTGCTGCGCCGGGCCTCGCTCAGTGCGAGAGCCAGGGGGCGGGGTTTGCGGGCGGGGGCCTATCACGTGGAAGGGGCGGGGGTGAGTTCAGCTGCGGAAGAGCCACACTCAAGGGGCCAAAGAGCCGCATCTGGCTCGCGAGCCGCCATTTCCGACCCTTGCCTTAATTTATTGTCCTTCGTTTAATTCCATCTCCATCTGGATTTATAATTATTTATTAATTTTATATATTGTACATTGATGTTTTATCCTGTTTTAATCTATTTTATTGTAAACCGCCCAGAGTTCCCCGTTGGGGGAGATGGGCGGTTATATAAATTTAAATAAATAAATAAATAAATGTCTATAATACTGGGAAAGGTGGAAGGGAAAAGTGAAAACAGGACAACCAGCAGTAAGGTGGATGTATTCAGTTACAGTGGTGAAGGGTGCATCACTTAAGACCTTAAGGGGGAGAGATCATTGTGAAGAAAATCTATCTATGTGATCACTAAGAGTCAAAACCAACTTGGTGGCACATAATTAATCACACAATCACATCTTGAATATCATGATTATGGGAATTTTGCTTGAAAGTCTAAGAAAAAGGTGGTAATAAAATTCCAAGAGTATATGAAAACTTTAGCTTTCTGTATAAAATATTTTCCATTTTAGAAGTTTATATGGTTCTGATTTCTCTTACAGTGTGTGTGCTTTCTTTATTAGAAAAGTTGTCAGTGGCTTTAATTAATAAAGTATTTAGCAAAACTAGGGGCAACTTTTGTAATAAGGATAGACTGTATTTATCTGAAAGAAGGATAACCCTGAATTTAAGTTGATCCCTCTGAAAGGGAAGGGGAAGGGAGGGGAGGGGAGGGGAGGGGAGGGGAGGGGAGGGGAGGGGAGGGGAGGGGAGGGGAGGGAGGGAGGAAGGAAGGAAGGAAGGAAGGAAGGAAGGAAGGAAGGAAGGAAGGAAGGCAGGCACACATACATATATACATACACACACACATACACAGAGGGGTGGGGGGAGAGAGAGATCTGTTAAATCCCTATCTCCCCCACTTTGGTGGTCAACTTTGCTTAACCCAGTCCTGAAAATTTCACTCCCCTTCAAAACATTTGTGTGCTTTTCTATATACAGTATGTATGTGTGTATATACCTGTCAGAAGTCATACCACCCAAAAGGATAAAGGGCAGAATCAGAACCATATATATATCTACTAGAAAGTAATATGAATTGCCTGTAATTTAGAATACCCATTAATAAAATTGATTCCTTATCTGCAACTACCAAACATTCTCTTTCATGCCAAAACTCATAACTGCACACACATCTTTCTTCTTCCTTCCAGCAGAAACCACAAAAAGGAAGTGGGAATGTGGATGGAGATGGAGATGAGAAAAGGAAAGAGGTAACTGGAAAGGGAAGAAAGAAAATGAGAGAAGCCCTGTTTAGGCATTGTAGCACCTCCCAAACAACAGCTGCATTTTCAAAAGGCAGCCATCATTTCAGCAGCAATGTCTGCAATATTTGTACCCTCACCCATTTGCTTCCCCCCCCCCTCAAAAGTAGCTTCTATTGTCAGCAAATGTAACATCCCTCCCCAGCCTAGGCAATTGCCCAGGTGGGGAAAAAAGGTTCATTTTTCTGTTAGGAAAATATGGTACTAAGTTAAGAATACCAAAATAGCTCTTATGATGTTGCCAAATTTGAAAATACCAGTATTTTGATTCTTACAGGAATATGTGGAACATTAATGTTTCCTTCATGGGAAAACAGCAAAAGTGTTTAGTCACTTGAAAAGGAACCATTAATGGAATACGGTAGATGTTTAAACCAAAAGATTTCAGAATGATACAACATCCACCTCCAGTTCTTGTTTCCAACTGCTTATATTAGGAAATATTTGAAACACTTCAGAGCCAAAGTTCCAAGGCAGTTTCAGGATTGATAGGATAGAACAAGATGAATGTTAATTCAGATAAGATTATGTGATTTAAAGGAAAATCAGATAGTCTTTTAGGATTTGCACCAATGACTATAGCTGGGATTGCATACTTCCTGAAGGATCAAGAGCACATTTTTGGAATTTGGTGAAGTTCGTTTAGCAGAGTTGACCAGGAGTGATTTTGACCATTATACCAGTTGGCTGCAGTATCAGAAGAAATCATACTGTGTCTCAGTGATTTATTCCCTGGTGATGCTTAGCATGGATTACTACAGTGCACTTTCTATCCAGCTGCTTTTAAAGACAATTCAGAAACTTTAACTAGTGCAGAATTTACATGGCAATGTGCTAGTGCAGGGCTTTCCAAAGTTTTCCCATGGCGACACACCAACCGCCGTTGGTGTGTTGCCGCGGGAAAACCCGGAAGTGCCGCCGTTGCGGCAGCGTGCAAAAACCCGGAAGCGCTGCTGCCGCTTTCGGGTTTTTGCACGCCGCCATTGGTGTGTCGCCGCGGGAAAACCCGGAAGCACTGATGATGATCAGCGCTTCCAGGTTGTGTGGCGACACACCAGACTGTGTGTGGCGACACACAGTTTGGAAAGCTCTGTGCTAGTGGATGTAAGATGATCCATCCACTAGCACATTGCCATGTAACTTCTGCACTA
The DNA here is from genome assembly GCA_023362775.1 of Charina bottae. Taxonomy (NCBI): domain Eukaryota; kingdom Metazoa; phylum Chordata; class Lepidosauria; order Squamata; family Charinaidae; genus Charina; species Charina bottae. The sequence goes on along the minus strand of JALMGJ010000001.1, from coordinate 152,085,427 downwards.
GGTAAAGTTTCTGAATTGTCTTTAAAAGCAGCTGGATAGAAAGTGCACTGTAGTAATCCATGCTGAGTGTCACCAGGGAATAAATGTCATGATATTAATGATTCATATTCATCTCTAATCAACTGCCTTGATTGCCATATTGTTTCTAGGTCTGCTTTAAAGTGCTGGTTTAAAGTAAAGTCAAGTCTTAAAGAATTTGGGGTGAAGCTTTTGGAATACCATGCCTACACTTGAAAGTCATGTCCAAGGCCCTTTCTGGTTTTTTATCTTGACCAGTCAGCCCAAGGATAGGGCTTTTTCACTGATTGCACAACATTTAATGGCACTCATTTCCAGCTGAGATACATCAGGCCCCTTCTTTGCAGTCTTTCCAAAAGGCCCTAAAAGATCTACTTAGTCTCTTAAGATTTTATGAGAGTGCTTGATGGACAATTTTTTAGTATGTGATTATTCTATATAGTTGTTTTATGAGTTTGTTAAGTGCCTTGAAAGAGCTCCCAAGCATCTTTAATAAATATCTACATAGATGAAAACTAAGAATGAAACACTCATAAATGCACAACTTATCTAAAAACACGAAAGTAGGGCATTTTCAAGACCCTCTCTATTAGCCACTTGTACTTGGTAAATTGCTCCTCACGTACCACATATGCATAAGACAAGTCAAGCTCTAAAGCAGCCTTTCTCAACCTTTTGACCCTGGAGGAGCCCTTGAAATATTTTCAGGCTTCGGGGAACCCCTGCACATTCAGGCTCAAATATAGGCCACAACTTAAAAAATGATTATATTTGTTTCATGTGTAGGCCTGTATATATGCAGGTGGCAGCCGTGGCTAGGGGGTCCTTTGCACAGATTCATCTGGTGCGCCAATTGCGCCCTTTCCTGGACTGGGAGGCCTTGCTCACAGTCACTCATTGGTCACTTCCTATTTGGATTACTGCAATGCACTCTACATGGGACTGCCCTTGAAGACCACCCAGAAACTACAACTGGTTTAGAATGCGGCGGCACGTGCAATGATGGGTGCCCCTAGGTTTACCCATGTAACACCGCTGTTACATGAGCTGCACTGGCTCCTGGTTTCCTTCCCGGTGCAATTCTAGGTGCTGGTTACTACCTTTAAAGCCCTATATAGCACAGGTTATCTGCGGGACCACCTCTCCCTAAGGACGTGTACCCATCCTACCAGATCAGATAGGGTGGGCATGCTCCTAGTCCCTTCCCTTAAACATTCTCATGTTATGGGACCTAGGAAGCGTGCCTTTTCCGAGGCAGCCCCTGCCCTATGGAACACCCTTCCCCCTGAAGTTTGGCAGGCTTCTACCCTCCTAGCCTTTCAAAAAGCACTCAAGACCTGGCTTTTCCCCCAAGCGCTGGGATAGGGTAAAATGAATGAGAGGATTTAGTGATGGACATCATGTGAGTGCTTAGCTTTGGTGCCAGGTTTTTAATGTTTGTGGTTTTTTAATAGATATTTATATGTTGTTTTATTATTGATGTTGTTTTGTTGGGAGCCGCCCAGAGTTCAATATGATAGAGAGGCAGCTATATAAATGTAATAAATAAATAAATAAATAAACAAACAAATAAATAAAATTAGTAATTAACAAATTCTAGACATGCTCTACAAATTAAATTAGGCCACCAACATTTACTACTAAAAGATCAACTAGCTTTGCCTGGCCCGTAATGGATAGTAACAATGACACCTGAAGGAGTTCTGTGGAAGGATACTGTTAGATAATCAGCTTTTTCCCCCCAAGTCATTTAATTTCTGCAGGTGAAGTATTCTGAGAAGAATGTCAGCAGCTGGACAGATGATAACTTCATATAAAATTAATTCTATGTCTTTAATTTGAAAGCTGTAGAAGTTAACTAAAAAGTAGCAAATCCAGACAACTAGGCAGAAAATATATGCGTAACCAACCTATCTTCTCCTCCTTCCCTACCACCTTTCCTTACCTCCCTACCCCAATCTAAATCCCACAGCAGTCTAGCCACTCTGTGCATCTGATGAAGTGAACTTCAGAAAAGCTTACATCTTTTCATAAAATTTGTTACTTGGAAAAGGTCCTACCAGACTCTCCTAATTGTTTCCCTTAGAAGCTTTATAGAAATGTGAGCGTGATGGAATAGGTAGTTTAGCAACTTCTGATGTTAGAAACAATATATACATTTAAATTATATCAACTTTTCATCTCTGGTAGAGGTGGCAGTAAAAGAAAATGGCCTTGAGCAAAGTTTCAGATCCCATGCAGAACTTTAATTTATGTTTTTAATGGTATTTTGTGGCAGCACTGTCTTATACAGGAAATGGGGGATTCCACTGAAATCTGGGAACTACAGTGAAGGATTGAATCACCACTTTAGCCAACATGCCAGATGCTTTTTTTGTATATAGAACATACTATTTGTTGTTTGATCTTGAGATAAACATGTTGTGACCCGGAGAATATACATTCTTTGCTCAAACCTTTCCTGGCTAAGCACAACGTACACATAAATGTTGAAAGTTACAGGCAAATGCATCAATAAATAAATTCTTCCTGTTGTCTGAGAGTGATTTTAAATATGATTTAACTGAATATTTGTTAGTGTTGATGATTTGTTTGTAAAGAGGAAATGTAAAGCTTCTGCTTTCATTACTCCCTTTTAGATTCCTCTTCTTGACTTCCTGTTAGTTCAGCAGTACATCTGGGCAGCCTGCTTCAGCAGCTGTTTTTACTTTGCATCATAAAATTCATCTCTTACTACTACATTTTGTGTTGGCTTGGCAACCTTCTAGTTTTCTTGTAACATGCCCTAGTAAGTTTAGTTTAGAGTCAAAATGATAATCATTAGCTATAAAAAAACAAACAGATTGTACATGTGTATTGAACTGGGATTTAACACCTTTTTAATTGCATGCAAATGTTACAGAACTTAAAAACTGTTTCAGAAATTCTGAGAAGAGAATTGGGCAGATCTGTATTATGGACAAGGTAAAGCCACTATTTAAGCATCAGCAAAAAAGGGGAACTGAATCGCCTCAAAAATTTAATTACAATTCATATATGCTTATGTAGATATAGACCTGCAAATACACTGTAGAAAGAATTGCTAAAATTCAAATAGAAACATGCTACACTTCAGTGTATTGGGAAAGACTGTGACCAGATGATCTACGGTATGTGACACTCAGTTTGCTCTCCAAATGCTAATTACTGGTGAGCAACCTCATGGACCCTCTCTTTGCTTTGGTCTTTATCTTTTAATTGAACTTGCACAGAGAGCCCTTCAAACAGAAGACTGTTCCTCTGAAATAGAACACATAGGCCGCACTGCAAAGAGCAGATATTTATCCTTCCTTTTTATACTTAACTGTTGCTAGTTTAATCCCCTGATTAAAAAGCTTTACATGAGAATCCCTCCCTCCCAAAAGTGAAATATAATGATTAAACATTTTAGTCTCCTTATGCTTTGCTTTCAGTTGACCTTTGGAATCTAGTTGACCTGCTCTTTGGAATGTATTGTCTGTTCCCCAGAACAGTTTAATTAAATTGTGTTTTCTAAGTATAAACAGCCTTTCAAGGCTCTCCTGTGGAATTTTGTGAGTTAAGCATGTGCTTCTCCCAACTCCTGTGGTTTGCAAGACATGGTGACACTCTGTTTTGAATTACTGTATTTTTCTTTGAGTGCTCTTCAGCCAGTCCAATTAAATACATTTTGTTTGAGAACTTTTATCCTCACACAGTGTAGATAGTCTCAAAAAGGCAAATACATACCGATGCTTGGAATGACTCTTTGCTTCTGAGTCCACCAAAGTCACAACCTATTCAGAATGAATTACTATTATGTGACACTGATTTTATTAGGGATGAGATAAGCATATTCTTAAATCTTCATTGAAATCAATAGGGATTAACATGTTTTGGTTGAATTGAGACCCACATTTTAATTCAAGGCAGGAGTTGTGATTTTAATTTCATGAATCCCTATGTGTCATCTAACACAATTTATATTACTTCCTCAGCATCACCAGAGACAGGTGGGATTAAAGACTTCCTTCTAGCAGTAGGCCTAGAAATAGAGTGCTCTCTTATTAAAGCTGTTAATTAGCCATTTGAGCCAAGTCTATTAATTTAACAATCCAATCTTCAATCGTTGTGCATGTAACAATCTTGCAGCCGTAATCATATATAACATCAAAACTCCATGTTGTTTCTCTAATTCCTTTTCCATCAATCACAAAAGAAAAAGTTCTGGTTTTCTTTATATAGTTACTTTAAGAATCTTTTGAATAATAATACATATTTGATAACAGAAATTTTTAGCCTTCTCGCAAGTTCACCAAAGATGGTAAAGCTGAAGCCAGAGACAATTGGAAGTAGAATGGGACAGCCAATTAAAATGTAACTTTTATGCAAGTGGCAGGAATTTCCAACCTAATAAAAAGATAAATTTGGCTGATAGTAGTAGGCTGACTATATTTCCTTGAGACAAAAACGGGACATTGGGATGGCAAAACGGGACGGGGTCTTATGTAATATTCCGTATTCATGAAAAAGACGGGTCCCTGCCCCCCCAGTCCGCATGATTGGCTCCTGCCTGCAAACCCCACCCCCAGGTCCGCGTGATTGGCTCCTGCCTGCAAATCCTGCCCCCTGGTCCACGCGATTGGCTCCCATCTTCAAACCCCGCCCCCCGGTCCGTGCAATTGTCTCCCGCCTGCAAACCTCGCCCCCCGGTCCACGCGATTGGCTCCCACCTGTAAACCCCGCCCCCCGGTCCACCCTCCTCTCCGCCTCTCCTACCTCCTTTGCCGCACGCTGATAGGCGGGAGGTCTTCCTCTTCCGGGCAGCCTCCAATCAGCAGCTCCAGCTTGGATCCTCCTTCCGCGCCATTTCCACCAGGTTTAAAAAATGGGACAAAATTGAGATTTTTATCAAAACGACAGGACGGTTGAAAAATGCTAAAAAAACAGGACTGTCCCATTCAAAACGGGATGTATGGTCAGCCTAGATCATAGCTTTCCAAACTGTGTGTTGCGACACTTTAGTGTGTCGCGAAGCGGCGGCACGGGGGCGGACGCGGCGGCGGCCGTGTGCACAGCGGTGGCGCGCCATCAGCGCTTCCGCGTTTTAGCGAGGACACCGCTGTGTGCACCACTGCATGCCCCCTGCTCCGCTGCCATGCGCCCCTGCGCCACCGTTGGTGTGTCGCCAACGGCGGCACTTTGGAAAGCACTGGCCTAGATAGTAGTTTTGTTTGGCTCAACTGATTTGTGAAACAGATTTGGTTAATTTGTCTACAATTTGACCAGATTATGAGGTAGGATCTCAAATATTTGAGCCAAAATGAAACAAAACAAACCCACCCCTGTTAGAAGTAGTATTAGAACATTTAATTAGGGAATGTATGTTTCTGGAGTGAAGAAGCGTATGAGTTTGCCTTTCTTTTTTGAAAAGTGAGAGAGAAAAATCCCTGAAAAGGGCATTGTATATGTTCATCACACCTGTTTGCTTGTTTGTTTAAAAATGTGATATTCTTCCATTTCTGTGTGAAAATACAGCACAAAGAGGGAGGGAGACATCTTTCTGGAGGTGTCTATTTTTTCAGAATTGCATTTCCAGGCTCTTGAAACCTCTTAGCATGCTTTTGGATCTTTGGATAGCATCCAGAAAATCTATTAAAAGTTTTTGGTAAGCCCTTTTTTATTCCTGCTAGGCCAGGTATATACTGTAGCTGTACCCAGCTTTTGTGTACAGCTTTGAAATATGGAAATGCTTTGGCTTATAGCAGTGAAAAGAGTCCTCAGCCCATCTTGTTTTTGCTTCTATCCATCTTTTCAAGGGCAATTGTATAAGAATGATGGACCTACTGGAAAACAGCATGAGAGTGTCTTTGGAAAAATGGCTTTTGGACCAAAGCTCATAGGATGGCAAAGAATCCCAAGGAGGGGATGTTTCTGCATTTTCTTTTCTTGGGGTTGGCATCTCACTCTTTAGCCTTTATGAATCATAATGGATGAGGAAATCTTGTTGAGAATGAATGGGTTTCTACACCCTTTTTTAAAATGTAGAACTAATTATGAATGTAAATCTTTTTTGCCCACATTAATATATTAAGCAAAATTCATGTATAGTAGAAGTTATTTAATCCTTTGTACTTTAAACCATTAATTTTAACTCAGTTCTGTGATTCTCCTGTCTACATTAAGAAAAATACTACATGAAATGTACAATCATATCTTCATACAGCAGAGCTTTCCAAACTTTTAATGTTGGCGACACACTTTTTAGACATGCAACATTTCGTGACACACTCTTACAGCAGGGCATCATTTCGTGACACACTCTTGCAGCAGGGCACAAGGTCGGCACTAGGACCTGTGCGGAATCCTGGCAGGGCATGTTTGGAGGCAGCAAGGCACAAGGCAGGCACTAGGACCTGCGTGGAATCCTGGCAGGGCAGGTTTCGAGGCAGCAAGGCACAAGGCAGGCACTAGGACCTGCGTGGAATCCTGGCAGGGCTCGGAGGCAGCAGCAGCCGTGACACACCCAGAAAATGCAGCCGACACACTAATGTGTCGCGACACACAGTTTGGAAAGCTCTGACATACAGTATCTAAAATAGTTTTTCCAAACATTAGCTATGAATTCCTTGATCTGGATTGGCCGTACACAGGAATGGTGGTTAAATCTTCCTACTGTACCATCTTATGTTGTATGTGCTGAAAATAAACTGCTACAGGTCTCAGTTAAAAAAAACGATGGATGTACTCTTGCATTTAATGTGTTGTCTAGCTTGGTCTTCAATTGTGGGTGATTATTTCATGTTCACAGCTTGCTGTCCATTTAATTTCCTGGCTGGGTGTAGGTGAATAGGAGAAGAAAACTGTCTTTTCCATCCTTCTGGATTTTCTGTTGCCTTTGCAATTCCAGTGGGTCTAAAATATCTGCAGCAACAGTAAATCTTTTAGCACAAGTATGTAAACCTTTTCTGTTGTCCACATAATACTCTTCAGGATTGAAGTTACACATCTTATTTTAAGAAAACATTATGAAACTCTGTGTGAACAGTTCAATATTCTCTTTTGCACCTTTTAAAATGTTTAAACTGCCACAATCTTGTGATTACAGAAGGTACAGAAATAAAACATTAACAATATAACAATATAAAATGAATAGCGAAACCATCAAAAATAAGCTGCTCAAAAAAATAAAGGGAACACTGAAATAAGACATCCTAGATCTGAATGAATGAAATATTCGTATTAATTACTTTGTTCATTACATAGTTGAATGTGCTGACAACAACATCACACAAAAAGCAATGGAAATCAAATGTAAGCAACCCCTGGAGGTCTGGATGTGGAGTTACACTCAAAAATTAAAGTGGAAAAGAACACTACAGGCTGATCCAATGTTGATGTAATGTCCTTAAAACAAGTCAAAATGAGGCTCAGTAGTGTGTGTGGCCTCCACGTGCCTGTATGACCTCCCTACAACGCCTGGGCATGCTCCTGATGAGGTGGCGGATGGTCTCCTGAGGGATCTCCTCCCACACCTGGACTAAAGCATCCCCCAACTCCTGGACAGTCTGTGGTGCAACGTGGCGTTGGTGGATGGAGCGAGACATGATGTCCCAGATGTGCTCAATTGGATTCAGGTCTGGGGAGCGGGCGGGCCAGTCCATAGCATCAATGCCTTCGTCTTGCAGGAACTGCTGGCACACTCCATCCACATGAGGTCTAGCATTGTCTTGCATTAGGAGGAACCCAGGGCCAACCGCACCAGCATATGGTCTCACAAGGGGTCTGAGGATCTCATCTCGGTACCTAATGGCAGTCAGGCTACCTCTGGCGAGCACATGGAGGGCTGTGCGGCCCCCTAAAGAAATGCCACCCCACACCATTACTGACCCACTGCCAAACCGGTCATGCTGGAGGAAGTTGCAGGCAGCAGAACGTTCTCCACGGCGTCTCCAGACCCTGTCACATCTGTCACATGTGCTCAGTGTGAACCTGCTTTCATCTGTGAAGAGCACAGGGCGCCAGTGGCGAAGTTGCCAATCTTGTGTTCTCTGGCAAATGCCAAACGTCCTGCACGGTGTTGGGCTGTAAGCACAACCCCCACCTGTGGACGTCGGGCCCTCATACCACCCTCATGGAGTCTGTTTCTGACCGTTTGAGCAGCCACACGCACATTTGTGGCCCACTGGAGGTCATTTTGCAGGGCTCTGGCAGTGCTCCTCCTGTCCCTCCTTGCACAAAGGCGGAGGTAGCGGTCCTGCTGCTGGGTTGTTGCCCTCCTACGGCCTCCTCCACGTCTCCTGATGTACTGACCTGTCTCCTGGTAGCGCCTCCATGCTCTGGACACTACGCTGACAGACACAGCAAACCTTCTTGCCACAGCTCGCATTGATGTGCCATCCTGGATGAGCTGCACTACCTGAGCCTCTTGTGTGGGTTGTAGACTCCGTCCCATGCTACCACTAGAGTGGAAGCACCGCCAGCATTCAAAAGTGACCAAACCATCAGCCAGAAAGCATAGGAACTGAGAAGTGGTCTGTGGTCACCACCTGCAGATCCACTCCTTTATTGGGGATGTCTTGCTAACTGCCTATGCTTTCCACCCATTGTCTATTCCATGTGCACAACAGCATGTGAAATTGATTGTCAATCAGTGTTGCTACCTAAGTGGACAGTTTGATTTCACAGAAGTGTGATTGACTTGGACTTACATTGTGTTGTTTCAGTGTTCCCTTTATTTTTTTGAGCAGTGTATTATCATTAATTTAAATTAAATACTGTCACATTAGTAGTTAACACTTTGATGGTTTTGTTGTAATTAATGAATTAAAAGCCTTCTGGAAAAGATTTGTAGAGGTAAGTTGAACTTCCTGTGGAAGGCTATTCCACAAAACAGGATGGGCCTCAGCATTTTATAACAAGTGTAGTATCTGAGTGATGTTTAAAGACAGCCCCAAATGGAGTACGTTGAAGAAGTCCAACCTAAGGTTGATAAGAACATGAGTTACTGGTCGTCTTGCTCCAGGTAGGGTTGTAACTGATATACCAGCCAATGCTGGGCAAGGGCCCTCCTGGCCACAACTTTCATCAGTGTCAAGCCCACCTAGCTGGCCACCTCAAAAAGTTAGAATCACATGGATCTCAGAAAGGCATTTTTAATGCTAATCAGGATAAGAACATAGTCTTGGAAACTGTAAAGGTAAGTTCCTGGGCAGACTTATAGCAAGTCATTTAAGGCGGGGTTTCTTTGAAATGTTTCATTCCCATGGCCCCCAGCTGTGGGTTCTGCTGTCTCTTCCCACACCCACTCATCTCTCATTCCCCCACCAGGTTCTGTGATGGTCTCTCACAAGCAGCTAGTGCAACCAATGCAGTTTCAGTCCCATGTTTGGGCCTGAATCCTGACTGAAAAGGGTCCAGATAATCCTTTTTCTTTTGGATGCTCTAAGGAAGGCTGAGCGCCGAAGAATTGATGCTTTTGAACTGTGGTACTGGAGAAGACTCTTGAGAGTCCCTTGGACTGCAAGGAGGTCAAATCAGTCAATCCTAAAGGAAATCAACCCTGACTGCTCATTGGAAGGACAGATGCTGAAGCTGAAGCTCAAATACTTTGGCCACCTAATGCGAAGAGAGGACTCACTGGAAAAGACCCTGATGCTGGGAAAGACTGAAGGCAAAAGGAGAAGGGGACGGCAGAGGATGAGATGGTTAGATAGCATCACCAATGTAATGAACATGAATCTGAGTAAACTCCAGGAGACAGTGGAGGACAGGAAGGCCTGGCGTGCTATGGTCCATGGGGTCACGAAGAGTCGGACACGACTTAATGACTGAACAACAACAAATAATTGTGTCCCCAGCACTGCCTTATCAACCTTCCCTAAAAAAAAGAAGGTTGGGCACAGGGCAATAGAGGTATAATACAGCTAGATCAGGGAGGGCTTCTTAAGGAAAGGGTACACAACAGCCTCTTTCAAGGCCTCAGGTAGCACCCCTCACAAAGTGAGGCATTGATCATTTCCTGTATCTAACTGACTGCACACCCCCAGTTCGCCACAGAAGCAAGGAGTGGCATGGAACCAGCCCACATGTACCAAGGGACATACTAGTGAGCATCCGATCCAGTTCATCAGAGCCCACATGCAAGAAGGAGTTCCTGTTAACATGGCAAGATGTGCAGGCTTGAACTTGAATTTGTGTCTGTCCTCAATCAGGTTCTCTTCTGGCCTTCTTCTGGCAGTACTCCAGGTGTGGTTTTATACCACTTCATTTTCTGGAGCTCCTCAGTAAACCAAATAGTTAATTAGGATCAGCCAGTAGGGAGAAGCCACTCCAGAGTAATCATGTCAAAAGCCCAGCAGCTGACCTGAGATTATCAGTGGAACTGACTATGAGATTGCTTGGAGACTGTCAAGCCCTGGCAAGCTGGCAAGAAGAAGAAAGCAAGGAAACAAGAATAGATTGTTTACAAGAGGTAAATATAGAATCTTGGAAACTGAAAGAGGAATTTCCCAACCTCATTTATTGTAGTTAATTAAACTAGATTCTCTGAATTATTTAAAACACTTCTTCCCAGATTTTTCACCACGTGGAATAAGTTTATGTTTATTAGGTAAGCTGTCAATTGACGTTCCCACTGTATTTTGACTTTTTATGTCTACTTTCTCTTCCATTCATTTCCCTCCCACCCCATCTCTCACAGAAATTCCCTAAGTGCTTGCCAGAATCTGGAAAGTGCCAGAATAAAGCATCTGGGTGGACCATTCTAATTGGTCCATGTGCCCTGTGGAGATCACAGGTGGAAACCAATCCCATCCAGACCAGGAAGTGATCTGATCATGCAAAGATTTAGATGTAATCTCCTCCATATCCATATAAACCAATCATTCTGAGGCAAACACGAAGTTTAATGTATGTGGCCAGATACCACTTGGGATAAGCCCATATACATGGGATTTTAAGGCATAGATAATTCAGTACATGATCTTTTACATTTCCCCAGGTTTTGAAAAGAAAGTCTACATTATTTTTAAATTTCATATTTCACAAACATTAAAAAAATTCAAGTACATCAACAAAACACAATTGCTAATGTAAAAGAAAAAAATCTGTCTATAGTACATTGTTGTACAAATAGAAACATTTGTTTTTCTTTCTCTTCAGTTGATTTCCTGCTTATTGTGTACTTATTGTGTAAATCAATGCATTATACTTTCATTATTTATGTGCTCTAATTGCATAGGAAGATTAATGTAGCAGATGAGTTGTGACATGCTTCCTTTCTTGTTTTTGATTAACTAACAACTAATTCAGTCTACACAAGAAAGGCAAAAATGCCCAGGTAATGTTATATATTACAGATGTCATGAGTTTTCATTTACTAAGAAAGAAAGGTATCAGAAGTTGTGCTTGCCTAGTTTATTTTGTTGTTTATTCATTCAGTCTCTTCCGACTCTTCATGACTTCATGGACCAGCCCATGCCAGAGCTTCCTGTCGGCCGTCGCCATCCCCAGCTCCCCCACGATCAAGTCTGTCACCTCCAGAATATCATCCATCCATCTTGCCCTTGGTCGGCCCCTCTTCCTTTTGCCTTCCATTTTCCCCAGCATCAGCATCTTCTCCAGGGTATCCTGTCTTCTCATTATGTGGCCAAAATACTTCAGTTTTGCCTTTAATATCATTCCCTCAAGGGAGCAGTCTGGCTTTATTTCCTGGAGTATTAGTAATATAAGGTGTGGCAATAAATATAGGAGTAGGAGTTGGGAGTGCCTGAATTTAATCCTGATAACCTTCCCAGCCTTGAGCAAATAATGTAAACATGTTGTTCCTACATTATTTCATGTGTAATCTAGTGTATATGGAAGAGTCTTAAGTCCACTGTCTTTGTGTTGATGATTTGTATCTTTGATATGTACTATAAATTTTCTAGGTATAGAGATGGTTGGAATTTATACAAGTTAGGTTATAAAATTCAGTTTTCTAGAACATTATATCTGAATTATCTCTGTCAAAGGCTTTTTAAACTTTAATAAATTATACTGTATGACAGGGGATAGAACTGAACCTGTATGATTTTAAATAAAAAGATATTAAAAATATGTATTGTCGAAGGCTTTCACGGCCGGAGTTCAATGGCTGTTGTGGGTCTTCCGGGCTGTGTGGCCGTGTTCTGGAAGTTGTGGTTCCTAACGTTTTGCCAGCATCTGTGGCCAGCATCTTCAGAGGGCAGGAGCACAGATAGAAGCAAAATCACAGAGATTTTGCTTCTATCTGTGCTCCTGCCCTCTGAAGATGCTGGCCACAGATGCTGGCGAAACGTTAGGAACCACAACTTCCAGAACACGGCCACACAGCCCGGAAGACCCACAACAGCCATATTAAAAATACTCTGCTAGGAAAATTTATTTGATGTGAATCATTTCGTGAGGACAAAGTCTGGTAACGTGTAAGTGACTCTTTTAATAGTAAGGTCTTACTCACTTCAATAATAGACAAGGTTGATATATGGTGCTGCACTTTATAAATATCTGGCTAAAACTGAACTTTGGCTAGAAATTCCAGGCATGATACCTGGAAGTATTTCCTTTTTTAAATCTTACCATATATTCTTTAGTATACCAAACCATTTTTAATTTTTTTTTGTTTCTTCTTTCTTATGGCATGATCTAGCTAAAAACAGCTTTTCAGAAATATCCAGTACTTTAATTAGATAATTACTACAGAGAAGAAAGGTATAAACAATCAGATAGTACTATAAATCACCCTTTCAAAGGGATTAGCCAGGTGTTGCGTAATATTTTGTGACGTCATATGTGTTTCATTGGCTTTATTTGGTTTGGTCAGGTTACTTTTGAAGGAAAGAACAACATCCTGGTAATTTTCAATTATGAATAGGTGATAGGGTGGGGAAAATGATGTGTTGACAGCCGTGGTGGGTGAAGCTTGTTGCTTTGGATTGTGATCTTTCATATTTTCTCTTTTGTTTATAAGTGAATTGACAACTACAGATCTGAAAAAAACCACCTAAAATATGTGGCAACTGTAAAAAAACAGTTTGGATTGCTTAAAAACATAGCAATCCAAAAATACATTTAATGTTGCTTTAGAACTGCACCTCAGTTTGATTTTTATATCTAGGTACATATATCTGACTGTAAAATATATGTATACCTCTTCAATTGAGAGGATGTACTTATGATCAGTTAGGCATGTGCCTCCTTTAGGCATTCAGGTATTGACTAGTCAAGGACTGGGCAGCCACTTCAAAGCTTTTAAAGATGTTAATTCTACAGATAATGCAGCTTTCTTTTTTGTCAGAACATGTGTGCATTTTCAAGAGGGGTTGTATGGCTCAGTACAAAACTATAGATAGGTATACATATAAAACTGAGATATTTATTGGCCACAATTGAAAACCAAGGTAAGAGAAGAAGTTGCTGTATTGTGCATTGCGGTAGCTTTGTAGTTGTGCTAGTTTGCCGTATCTCCCCCAGAAGTCCTCCAGTGGGGTTGTTGAAGAAATCTGCCACAGATTTCTGTAGGAGCACATTGACATGGTCTAGCAAAATGGATTCTGCTGCAACAATTAACTGAGAAAATCAACAAAATATGGTTGGGAAAGACATGTTTAGAAAATTGTATGAATTTAGGGAAGTTACTAATGAAACAGTATACAGTATATATTAGTGTACTTGTGTATTTTAAAAAGGTATTTATATTTTTTAAAAGTCTGTATTATGAGTATTTGTGGATTTTTAAAGTATATACAGATTACTTTCTAGTTTAAGAATCTTATGTTAAGATGCATATATTGCAGAAAGTATCTTAAAAAGGATTTCTCAGCTTTTAAAAAAATAGTATGGTACAGAATATTTTAGTGACACTTTTTGTGTGTGTGTGTGCCTTTGAGTTAGTGTTGACTCCTGGCAACTGCCTGGACATGTCCCTGTAGTTTTCTTGGCAAGGTTTTTCAGAAGTAGTTTGCCATTTGCCTCCTTCCTAGGGCTGAGAGAGAGTGACTGGCCCAAAGTCACCCAGCCGGCTTTCATGCCTAAGGTGGGACTAGAACTCATGGTCTCCAGTTTCTAGCCTGGCGCCTTAACCACTACACCAAACTGGCCCTCATAGTGACACTTAGGACACTCATATGGCCAGATTTGACTGTTCTGCACATCTGTACTGCTCATATGAGTTGTGACATTGTACTACCCATGATTTATTGACTCATTTCTTCATCTGTTAGATAGAATCCTTTAGAAGTTTTAATTGCACTTACCTATTACAGTGGGTTTTTTTCCCCCAATTTTGTAATTTTGCATGCTGTTTTGTGTACATTTAAAGAGCACCCTGCAGACTTGAGAAGCCCAGCCTTCTCAGAGTGGTTACTGGTCCAAACCATACTGCTGGAGGCTAGCCAGCCGCATTCCAGATCCTTTTGCCTCTGCATCTACCCTTCAAGTCTGCTCTCCTCTTCCATCCTTGAGCCCATCTTGAGCTCCATCCCCTCTGCTTCCTCCAATCTCGGTCCTGCCACCACCCAGTGTCCCAACAAGGAAAAAGGCCAAATGCTGTCCACCCAACCAAAAACTCAAACAAGGAAAAAAACAAATAAAATAAGCAAATAAATAAATAATCTATTCTGTGTGATCTGTTGTCTGTTTAAATAGAGTGATTTGTTTAAATGATTAAAATAAAACTATAGATTTTGATTGTGTATCAGGGGCGTGGTGGCTCAGCGGGTAAGACGCCAGGCTTGTCGATCGGAAGATCGCAAGTTCGGAGGTTTGAATCCCTAGTCCCACGTAACGGAGTGAGCGCCCGCACTCGCCCCAGCTCTTGCCAACCTAGCAATTCGAAAGCATGCAAATGCAAGTAGATGAATAGGTACCACTTCGGTGGGTAGGTAACAGCGTTCCGTGTGCGTCATGCCGGCCACATGACCGCAGAAGCGTCTTCGGACAACGCTGGCTCTTCAGCTAACAAATGGAGACAAGCATCGGCCCCTAGAGTCGGACACAACTGCACAAATGTGCAGGCGGAACCTTTACGTTTACCTATATAGATTTTGATTGTGTATCATTGATATACTTTTACATTTTATAGTTTATCATATGAATAAATTAATATGACTCTATACTTTGCCATGTCTTGTGGTCAAACTGAGAGTCAATGAAATTTATTAATAACAGTTGTGTTAATATAGTTTTGTGATGCCCCAAGTAACTCCTGTAATTGTTACATGTTCTTTGTCCTTAACTTAGGGATTTTAGAAAAAACAGTTGATTCCTTGCAACAGTGTTGGATAATGAGAAAACACTTAGCAGTCTGAATTGCAAGTTAAAGCTTTTGTGAAATAGATTGCTACTATGTGGATTCTGAATTGCTTTGTAATTAACTGCTTCTGTACAATGGGATTTTCTATAGACTAGACCTCTCACCTTCTAATGAAGGTTGTATATTAATCTTTGGCTTTGGCATTTAGATTAACACATCCCTAAGTTTAGTGTTTGGGCTGGTGTTGTATCTTACGGGAAGTAATGTATGAAACAGCCAGTAGACCACCTCTGTATTATGCAGCCTGTACACCAAATAGATTACTGTATAGACAAGTTAGATGAGTTTGTGTGCCAGATGATGAGACTTCCAGATTGCAAGGTACTCTTCTAATTACAGGGAAGGGCATAGAAGTTCCGCATGTAGATCTGGAAATTATGATGTGGCCGGACCAAAGCCAAAAAGAAGTCTGGTCATTGAAACAATTGAAAAATGTGAGAAGCATGAACAAACAAACAAAAAATTGTTAAGTGGAAACAAACTGTGCCAAGTTGGATGCCTTAGAAATAAGTGGCCGCAGATGACCTGAAACAGGCTATTTTTCATAAATCTATGCAAAGAAATGGAGAAACATTGATATTCAAAAAAGACATTGCTCAGTATGCACTTGGCTGTAACTCAATAAATTACAGGATTATATCTATTAGATTCATTCATTCATTCATTCATTCATTCATTCATTCATTCGAGTCATGTATCACTACAATTTCCAAGGATTCCCAGCAGTTAACAATTAAAAGCATCCAAGCAAACATAACACCATTAAAACATCCACAGTACAAAAAAACACACAAAAAACCTAACAACATCACACTACGGAACAATAAGCCAACAAACAGCAACTTCTCAATTATTTTTAAATGCCATGTGGAAAAGTACCTTTTAACTAAGGGAAGCTAAAGGAGAGGGGGTTAACCTAACTTCAGGGCAGCCCATTCCATAAAATAGGAATTGTCCATGAGAAAAAGCATCTCCAGGGCCCAGCTCCTCTCACTTCACAAAAGTGGGAGACCACAAGCAGCTTCTTCTTGGGTGGATCGATTCCAGTTGGAGAAGTTGGTTCTGCAGCTAAACATCCCTGTTATGCCAGTCTATGCATCTACTGCAGTTACAGTGAAGGAAGACCTTGAAGGATTCTGTGGCAATTTACAAGAGGTACTAAATGCAAAAAGGACATAATATTACTACTGTAATGGGTGATTAGAATGTAATTTTGGAGAAATAGGGGAACATGGAATCACAGGAAGATTTGGATTGGATAAACATAGTAATACATGTATATAGATAGTATACATATATACTATAACATAGTATATACATGTAACATAGTAATAATAAGATACGTCAATCAAGTTGCAAAGAAAATTCTTTATTACTGACACCTGCTTCAAGCAGTTGGAAAAGAAAGCAATATGGTATGTATTATTGCAAAATCTACATTCCAATGAGTTTTAATGGAAAACTTTGTTAAAATGAAATAAATAACATCTTTATAATACATCTATTCATGTTATAAATATGAACAAAAAATGCACATGAATAAGACATTAGCCAATATGAAACAGTTATCCATGAATAAACTGAATATCCAAAAATATTTACTTTTCTCAAGTAAAACAGGGAAATGCAGTATATGAATTTTGGGGACTGAAAGTGAAAAAATGTTTTACATTAAATGCATTAAAATGTATCAATAAAGAAAACTCCAATGAATTAGATACAGATTAACAAAATAAAAAGTAATAATGCATGTTACAATGGAACTTTTGGTAATAACATAAAAACACTCCGTTTCGCAAGTATATAGCCACATAGAGCTGTGCTGCATTGCAGTTAAAAAAAATACAGGTCCTTGCTTAATGACCACTCATTCAGCGATCGTTTGAACTTACGATGGCGCTGAATGAGTGGCACATCTGGTCCTTGTACTTAAAATGGTTGCAGCATCCCTGCATTCAGGCAATTGCAATCCGGGCACCCGGCGCCTGGCTCGCAATTATGACATCACAGTGTCCCATAGTCATGTGATCACCATTTGCAACCTTTGCCGGTTTCCTACAAGCAAAGTCAATGGGGAAGCCAATAGGAGGTCGCAAATGGCGACCACATGACTTGCGCTTAACAACGGTGTGGGATTCATTTAACGATAGCAACTGGAGATGCTGGAAATTCCATTGCTAAGCAGCACGGTCATGGGACATGGTGCTTTAGGACCGTGTCACTTAGCGACAGAAATCCCTGTCCCCATTACAACCATATTGTGGTTGTAAACCGCCCAGAGTCTACCACGGTAGAGATGGGCGGGGATAAATCCAAATAATAAATAATAAATAAATAATAAATAATAAATTACCATCATAAAATGAGGACTACCTGTACCCATTTGCCAAGATAAGGGACTAGTTTAAAAAATAATAATAAACAACTGAACAATTAGTGTATTGTAAAACAGTAATCTGATCATGGGTATACTGAAATAGTATTATAGTAAAATTGGTCCATCAATATTGCAGAGAAGAGATAAATTCAAGTGGAGCATGTAAGTGATAGCTGGAAACTATAAGCAAAAAGAGGGCTTGAAGCCTTACTCGTGTAAAAATAAAATGTATATTTCAAAACTTGATCAAATTCTTAAGGTCAAAATTAAACAAGTATTTGCACACCATCTAATCATGAAAACACTGGATGACAATCATTAGAATAATGATAATAATAATAACAACAATTATTTATTAAACCTTATGCCACCTGACTCTCAATGACTCTGGTTGGCTCAGAACAATCAAAGAAATTACAATAAAATCAAGAAAACATTAAAAATAAAGATAAAAGATGGCAAGTGCAATGAAGTGAGGGGTCTCACTCTCCCTCGCCGAAGGCCTTAAATTAAATAAAATAAAGTTAAATTAAAATATTCAAGACCCTTCAAGGCCAAACAGTTAAATCTAAATATTCTTCTACCCTCTAGGTCAGGGCTTTCCAAACTTTTCCCGTGGCAACACACCAACGGCGGTGCGCGAGAAAACCCGGAAGCGCCGCAGCGGCGGCGCACAAAAGCCCGGAATATTTTGATTTAAAAGCCATCAGCGCTTCCGGGTTTTGATGCGACACACCTGGGCCCCGCAGGCGACACAATACTGTGTCGCGACACACAGTTTGGAAAGCTATGCTCTAGGTAATGAAGAACCTTGTTACAGGTAGCCCTCGGTTAATTACCATTTGTTCAGCGATTGTCCAAAGTTACAGTGGTGCTGAATGAATGGTACTCATGCCTGGTCCCCAAAGTTACGGCCGTTGCAGTGCCCCCACGGTCATGTGATCAAAATTCGGGCGCTTGGCAGCCTGCCCACACTTATGACTGCAGGGGCGCTTCAACTCCCCCCAACCACCTATCTCCCCCCATCGCTGCCCTTTTGGCTGCCCTGCACAGCGGCACTCTTGGGCGGCAGTGGAGGCACTGGGGCTGAAGTAGAGGCCTGGGGCCTTCAGCAGTCTCAGCCGGCTGCTGCTGCCGCCCCTGGGCCTCTACTTCAGTGCCGGCTCCACCACTGCTGCCAGGGAGTGCCACCTCAAGCCCTGTGCCACAGCCATCCACCCTAATGGCACAGTGCAAAGCCCCGGCTGCCTTGCGCTCCACAGACCCTGCCGCCCCCAGCTGACTTTCACCATTTTCCTCCTCCCACTGTTGACAAGGCGCACCCAGCCTGGCCCTATGTGAGGCATCGCACTTCTCGCGATGGTTTGGAAGGCTTCTGAGGCCTTCTGAAAGCTTGCGAGAAAGCCCTTCCATCTCCAAATTGCGCACTTCCATCGGCAGCGGGAGGAAGAAGATGGCGAAGGTCAGCTGGGGGCGGCGGGCCCTGTAGAGCACAGGGAAGCAGGGGCTTTGCACAGGGGCTTTGCACAGGGGCGGCTGCAGTACTTTACACAGGTATTGACTCCATTAGAAAGTGTGACATAGATCAACTGTCAAATACAAAAACATGTTAATATTTAATACAAAAAGCAAGCAACAGAATATCCTCTTCATAACTTGCTAAATACAAATCCAATTAATTGTGTAGACGCCTCTGCCCTTCCCTGATACTCTGTCTTGATAATCATGTATTAAGCTGATTAATTCAAACTTGCAAAATTCCTCTTACACACTCGCCTGAGGTAAATATTTTTGGTTGGGTGCATAAACTATATACGTAAGTATATTCATTATCATCAGTGTTACAACTAAAGAGTGGGCACCTAATTATGTTCATGATGCATTAAATTGTTTGAAGTAGATTTGCAATTCTAAAAAATAGGAATCCTTTTTTATTTCTTTTTTAAATATGTTTTCTTGTATTATATTAAGACATAGGCATTTCTCACTATAGTTTTACATTGTGTGATAGAGATGTGTGTGGGTAAGTGTAAGAGTCCAATGTTCAGTGTCTTTGCTGATCAGTGTCTTTGCTGAATTTGATTTCACATGTTAGATTTCAGACCCATTGATTTATGCTGTTTCTTATCCTCCTTGTTTTTCCCCACTAATTTAGTCTCATTTTAACTGATTTCAATAACATATTAAATATTTGCTCAATTATACTTAGGAAATATTTGGATATAACCAAAGTAGTTTGCATTATTCCAGATTTTAAGTGCAACCCCATCCCAACATTATATGAAAATATTAAATTCATTGGACCCCACAGAAAAATAGAATCTGATTTCTAAATTGTATGTTTGTGCATTACCAGAAAACTTGGTCCTGTATATGAGGAGGTTTGGAAGTGCACCAAAACCTGGGTGGGGCTACCCTGAATAGGACTAATAAGGTTCCAGCCATTTCAATTTGCTTTCCATGAGTAGCTTTTCAACCAAAGGTGTTTAAAAGCTTTTGGAGCTTCTGGCTGGTTGCCTTTGCTGTTCATACATCTTTGACTCTTGAACTTTGGGTGTCACCCAAAAGGGGTCTAGCTGTACTAAACTAATTTGAACTGCTCTGTCACTTAGCTTGGAATGTTATTTTCTTTTTTTTTAAACACTGCCACTTTTTCTGTACTTTGTTAATACTATGGAAATACTTTCTTTTTTATCTTTCTGAATGTACACCAGTGCTGAGGATCTTTGATCTCTCTTCTTATGTTAAAAATAGAATATAAAGAAAGAAAATTGGCAGTGGACTTGCTGACTTTCCACAGCTGCAGACTTCATTTTCCTCTCTGTCCTTAAACCACTGAGTAGCCTTTCTAGCTGGCTGGGTCTAGATGACCTCTTATCCCTCTTTCCTGCTTTCCTCTCTTTTGAATAGCCCTCTCAGTTAATTACTGCACTATAGTTTTGTTTCCTTCTTAATAAATACCTTTTTGGAAAAACAATTGCTTTTCATGAGTATGTGGGGCTTCACTATCCGATATACACCGCAAAGCTGCATTATGGAAGTTTCTGGGCCAGGCACCAGCTCTTCAGCAAAATTTAACCAGAATCTTATTGCAGTACGCCTGTGAAACATGGACCCTCTACAAACGCCACCTCCAACTTCTTGAAAGATTCCATCAACGCTGCCTCCGAAAAATTCTGCAAATTACTTGGGAAGATAGGCGGACTAATGTTAGCGTATTAGAAGAAGCGAAAACCACCAGCATTGAAACAATGATCATCCAACATCAACTTCGCTGGACCGGCCATGTTGTTCGAATGCCTGACCATCGTCTTCCAAAGCAGCTACTTTACTCCCAACTTAAGAATGGAAAACGGAATATTGGTGGACAGCAAAAGAGATTCAAAGACACTCTCAAAGCTAATTTTAAAAAAATGTAATATCAGCATTGAGAACTGGGAAGCCCTAACTCATGAGCGTTTCAATTGGAGGTCAGCCTTTATTAAAGGCGCTATGGACTTTGAAGAAGCACGAGTACAGGGCGAAAGGGAGAAACGAGCTAAGAGGAAGGCACGTCAAGCAAACCCTCATCGTGACCGTCTTCCACCTGGAAACCTATGCCCTCATTGTGGGAGGTTGTGCGGATCCAGAATTGGCCTTTACAGCCACTTACGGATCCACTGTTAAGATTTTACCCTTGGAAGACAATCTTACTCGGCTACGAGTGAAGAAGGAGGAGAAGGAGAAGGAGAAGAAGAAGAGGAGGAGGAGCAGGAGCAGGAGTTCCCTCCTCCATTTGAGCTAATCCCCTCCCCTGATAATTCATTTTGTTCTGGAAGGGCTAATTACCCAAACATGAATAAATTTGCACATGTATATAGAAATATATATGCATATGTGTAGAATAAGTTCGGAAGCAGAAGTCGTGAATAGTGGAAGGAACACAAATTTCCTATTGGGGGAAATTATAGCTCTGTAGCAGAGGCTATGCTCTGCATTTAGATTACAGGATCAGTCCCTCTGACTGAGACTTGGAGAATTGTCGCCAGTCATATTTGACCATACCGAGCTGTACGAACAGATTTTGATCTGTTACATAAAACTAAAAATCTTTGTTTCTTCCTTGGATTGGATTCTGTCATTATGCTTTAATAATAGAGAAAGCTAAGATGATAACACCAATTTTTTTTCAGACATGATGCCATAGCAGTATTTCTCTAGGGTTTTGAAAGTGACATGAACACTCATAAAACTGCCCAGGAAAAGCCCTAGAAGATAAGTAGACATGCTGGGGTAGTGGTAGATAAACAGATCATAATATTGACTATAACTAGGCTGACCATCCTGTTTTGAACAGGACAGTCCCATTTTTTTAGCATTTTTCAACCGTCCCGTCGTTTTGATAAAAATCTCAATTTTGTCCTGTTTTTTAAACCCGGCGGGAATGGCGAGGAAGGAGGATCCGAGCCGGAGCTGCCGATTGGAGGCAGCTGGGAAGAGGAAGCCCTCCTGCCTATCAGCATGTGACAAAGGAGGAACTGGGGGGGCAAGGTTTGCAGGCAGGAGCCAATTGCGTGGACTGGGGGATAGGGTTTGCAGGCGGGAGCCAATTGTGCGGACCGGGGGCGGGGTTTGCAGGCAGGAGCCAATCGTGCGGACCGGGGGACGGGGACCCGTCTTTTTCATGAATACAGAATATTACATAAGACCCCGTCCCGTTTTGCCATCCCAATGTCCCGTTTTTGTCTCAAGGAATATGGTCAGCCTAACTATAACCATGTTTAAAATACTACTGCTATGCCAAACTCTTTGGAAATCTACTGTTCTGCTGTGCCCTAGCTATGTATTTAAATTTCTGGTATATACAGTAATAAGGGATATTTTGTAGCTTAAGGGCCATGCTCACTTCAAAGCATTTTCTTTGAAGTGTTGCTATAGCATGTAAACATGTTTTTTTTTATCACAGTTCTTCCACAGTTCTTCCACTGCAACTTTTCTTGATGGTCTTAAGCAATGTAATAATTACATAACTGAACAATCCAGATCCAAATGGAAGCAAAATCCCAGTTGCAGAATACTGTCTTGGGTACTGTTATGAACTACTGCAGTAAGAATTTCATAGAAAATTCTGGCTAAACATGTACAGTAGTTCCTTTGTGCAGTTGTACTAATCCCAGCCATGGAAAATTAAAACAAGGGATTCTTCTTTTGTGATAAGTTAAACCAAGTCTTCATATACACTTCTATTCAGGCATAAATCACTTTACTTTCCATGGATTTTGAGCAGGTTTAGGATTGTACCCTTGGTTATTGCAATATAAGGTTTTGTAGGCAAACATCTACTTTTTCAGTCATGTGAAACAGAGAAATTAGCAGGTAGGTACAGATCAGAAGAGTATATGATCCATCTGTCTGTCTGTCTGTCCATCCAACCATTGTCACTGGCAGACCAAAAATTAAAAAGAAAAACAATACAGTACCTCAACTATCAGAAAAATAACCCAACACCACAAGTGTATAAAAGATTTTACAGGCTAAAATGATCCATGTGTATCAGATCTCTACAGGAGAGTTTGGAGAGGACCTCAACTTGTACCCCCCAATGTGGTTTATCTTCCATCCACCTACCTTGGCAAGGATGTAGGCATACAACGCTATATTTTTTCCTATAAATTCAACATGAAATAAAAGTTTTTGTGTGTGTCAAACTGGATGGCTGTATGTCTTATTAAAGCCATAACAGTACGCTTCCACACCCTCATTAGCAAGATTTAATGGAGAAAGACTGCATTCAATGGTAAATCAGCTCTTTTTGATGTCTACAAAAAGGTATCTTCAAGAACATTTAGTATGGTTAAAAGTATTTCTACTTGTGATGGGTAACTCTTTGCTTACTAACACATACTTCTGATCAATTAGGCAGGACATGTAAAATAATCTAACCTTTTATTTAATTTTTTAAATTAACATACATTACACTCAGAGCTAATAGTACTGGCTACCTAGTAAATACAACTTCTTTTCACAGTGTATTAGAGGAGGCTTCCTTTGTTTAATTCAAACAAAAACTAACTCTAGGATTGTATATATTGAGTAAGTAATTAGCCTACAGTGGTGCTGAAAAGTTTGTGAGCCCTTTTGAATTTTCAATATTTCTGCATAAATATGACCTAAAATGTGATCTGTTCTCCACAGAAGTCCTAAAACTAGATGAAGATACCCCAATTAAACAAATGAGTCAAAAATATTATACTTGTTCATTGATTTATTGAGGAAAATTATTCAAACCTACATATCTGTGTGTGGCAAAAGAGTATGAAACTTTGCTTTCAGTAACTAGTGTGCCTCCCATGGGCAGCAATAACTGCAGCTAAATGTTTCCAATAACTGTTGATCAGTCCTGCACATTGGCTTGGAGGAATTTTAGCCCTTTCCTCGTTACAGAACATCTTCAACTCAGGGATCTTGGTGGGCTTCCTCGCATGAACTCTCCACTTTAGGTCCTTCCACAGCATTTCCATCGGATGAAGGTCAGGACTTTGACCTGGCCATTCCAAAACATTAACTTTCTTCTGCTTTAACCATTCTTTGGTCATACGACTTGTGTGTTTTGGGTTGTTGTCTTGCTATATGCTATATTGTGGAGGTGACAGACTCAACCATGGGGGAGCTGGGGATGGTGACGGCCGACAGGAAGCTCTGGCGTGGGCTGGTCCATGAAGTCACAAAGAGTCGGAAGCGACTGAACGAATAAACAACAAAAAACTTGCTATATGACCCACTTTCTCTTGAGCTTCAGTTCACGGACAGATACTGTAATGGTAAAGCTGACAGATACCCTGACATTTTCCTGTAGGTTCTTATGCTGGAATGCAGCGTTTGTCTTTCACCAAACAACACTTTTCATTCAAGCCCAAAAGTTCTATTTTGGTTTCATCCACCCACAGAACATTCTTCCAATAGCCTTCTGGTTTATCTACATCAGAGCTTTCCAAACTTTTCATGTTGGTGACACACTTTTTAGACATGCATCATTTCGCGACACACTCTTACAGCAGGGCATCATTTTGCGACACACTCTTACAGCAGGGCACAAGGCAGGCACTAGGACCTGAGTGGAATCACAGCAGGTTTGGAGGCAGCAAGGCACAAGGCAGGCACTAGGACCTGCACGGAATCCTGGCAGGGCTCGGAGGCGGCAGCAGCAGCCGCGACACACCCAGACACTGCAGCCGACACACTAACATGTCCCGACACACAGTTTGGAAAGCTCTGCATTAAACTAATCCAGGTTACACTAAGCAAGTGTGGCATGGTATGGGAATGCAGCTGCTAGGTTTGTCAGTTACCTGGTTAAAAGTGTTGTGTGAACATATTGGAAAAGCATGCAAGCTTTCATGTACTCCAATAGAAGAGAATATTTGTAGCTCAGGGTTGAACTGTGGAGTTCCTGGTGCTCTCTGAGCTTGGTGGTTTGCTTGCAGACTTTTCATGACCCGACTAGATAACATCATCAGAACATTAGCAATCAGAACATCATCCACTCTTCTAGGGAAGGCTACCAAAAGGAAGAGACATAATAAAAAAATATAAAAAGGCTAGATGCTTGCAATATAGAATCAGTTGGAAAAGGAAACAGCATTATACGTGTACTTTTGAGAATTCGCTTAATTTACCGCTGCTGGCTTCCAGGGAAGGCTACATAGGATTGCAGTGCTTACATTGCAACGATAGGACAACACTGAGGCTTTCCTCTGAAATTTTACCAAGCCCATACGTCAGGGCTTTCCAAAGTGCCGCTGCTGGCGACACACCAGTGGCGGCGGCGTGCGCATGGGGGCGTGTGGCGGTGCGTGCGTGCACGGCAGCGGCTGCAGCCTCTGCTAAAACGCAGAAGGACTGATGCCGCGCCGCTGCCGCTGCTGCCATGCACGCGCGCGCCGCCACTTCCGGGTGGTGTGGTGACACACCACGCTGTGTGTGGCGACACACTTTTGTGTCGCAACACACAGTTTAGAAAGCTCTGATCTACATGGTCTTTTACAAATTGTAGATGGGCAGCAGTGTTCTTTTTAGAGAGTAGTGGCTTTCTCCTTGCAACCCTGCCATGCACACCATTGTTGTTCAGTGTTCTCCTGATGGTGGCCTCATCAACACTGACATTTGCCAATGCAAGAGAGTCCTTTAGTTCCTTAGACATTACCCTGGGGTTCTTTGAGAAGGTATTACACTCCTTGTTCTTGGGGTGATCTTGGTTGGTCAACTGTTCCTGGGGAGGGTAACGATGGTGTTGAATTTCCTCCATTTGTACACAATCTGCCTGACAGTGGACTGGTGGAGCCCAAACTCTTTGGAAATAGTTTTGTAAACTTTTCCAGCCTGGTGAGCATCAACTGTTTTTCAGAGGTCCTCAGAAATCTCCTTTGTTCAAGCCATGACACACTTCCACATCCCTGTGTTATGAAGATCAGACTTTCATAGTGAATACCCAGAATTCTGTTCTTTAAACAAGGCAAGACCTCCCACACTCACACCAGATTCTCATCCTATTGATTGAAACACCTGACTCTAATTTCCCCTTCAAATGAACTGATAATCCTAGAGCAGGGCTTTCCAAACTGTGTGTCACGACACAATACTGTGTTGCCTGGGGGCCCCAAGTGTGTTGCGTGACAACCCGGAAGTGCTGATGAAAATGCCCTCGGTTCCGGCAGGGAGGTGAAAATCGCGTGCACACACTGCTGGGCCGCCCGGGGTGGAAATTCTCTGCGCCGATCAGCTGTGCGCCGGGAAACCCAGCAGCATGCGCATGCGATTTTCGCCTCCCTGCCAGAACCGAGGGCATTTTTGGGTTCCCTGGAGCCTCCCCTTTGAAGGGGCAGCAGTGGCAGCGGGCCATCAGCGCTTCCGGGTTCCAGGATGTCGCTGCTGCCACTGCCCCTTCTAAAGGGCAGGCTCCAGGGACCCCGAAAATGCCCTCGGTTCCAGCAGGGAGGCGAAAATTGCACACGCACGCTGCCGGGCTTCCCAGCGCACAGCTGATCGGCGTGGAGAATTTCCACCCCGCCCCCCCCGTGCCGATCAGCTGTGCGCTGGGAAGCCCAGCAGTGTGCGTGCGCGCAGCGAGGCTTTTCACCTCCCTGCCAGAACCGAGGGCATTTTCGGGGTCCCTGGAGCCTGCCTCTTTGAAGGGGCTGCCGCCGCGGCGACAACCCGGAAGCACCGCCACCGGCGCTTCCGGGTTTTCACACACTGCACTGGCAGCGGCGCTTCCGGGTTTTTGTGGGCCGGCCGTTTGTGTGTCGCCAACGGCAAAAGTTTGGAAAGCCCTGTCCTAGAGGTTCAGAAACTTTTGCCACATACATATATGTAACTTTGGATCATATTCTTCAATAAATAAATGAACAAGTATAATGTTTTTGACTCATTTGTTTAATTAGGTTCCCTTCATCTAGTTTTAAGACTTGAGTTGAAAACAGATCATGTTTCAGGTCATATTTAATACTGAAAATTCAAAAGGGTTCACAAACTTTTAAGCAACACTATATGTATTCTGTCTTATTTATTTTTCCTGCACAAATTGAGATTATAGTTTAAAATTAATTTTGGTCATATCTGCCATCTGTTTATCATGTATAGGCAAAATGTGGACTCTTTCTTTGGTGGTTAACAGGCTCTAATCTGGCTTAATTATCTCTTTTTGAAAAATAAAGACATGGGAACCGGGCATGTTGAAAAGCAAAGTGCCTGACTTTAGTCTAGTCTGAATCCCACAGGCATTTTTAGGAAATAAAAATAGTAGGTGGATTGTAGCCTAGTGCTTTGATTAGAAATGAACTAGTAAGCTCAGAAAAAAAGGCAAAAGTTAATCAGGATGGAAGAGTGTTTTCAGGAGCTAGACAGGTGACAGGAATCATTGTAAGCAATTTGCCTTCCAGTAAATAAGTGTTTAGAGAGCCAGTCTGGTGGAGTCGTTAATGCACTGGGCTAAAAACTGGGAAACCGTAAATTCTAATCCTGCCTTAGGCACGAAGCCAGCTGGATGACCTTGGGCCAGTCACTCTCTCTTAGCCCTAGGAAGCAGGCAATGGCAAACCACTTCTGAAATCTTGCCAAGAAAACTACAGGGACTAGTCCAGGCAGTTGCCAGGAGTCAACAATGATTTGAAGGCGCGCGCACACACACACACACGTTTTGTGGTGGTTTCATCCACCATGACAGCCATTTTATTAAAATGGACACCCCACCATTGTAGCCATTTTGTGTCCATTCTCATGGCATGTTCTTAAGATTTTGGATGTGTCTGTCGTCCCACAAGGATTGCATGCTACAATTTATATGAACAGCACAATAAAAGAAAACAATAATCTGTTTCTGTTAGATAAAATATATGTGATTATACTTTATGGAATTAAAGGGTAAAATTTACATGTGTGACACAAACATAGTGCGGAGCAAACTTCAAGCTGAAGTTGAGATTGATGATTTTGTGACTATTATTTATTCTTTATGTAATGCAAAATATACTATAATTCAATAACTATATGTGTGCCTAGTTTAACACATTGTGTGAGCTAACAGCTGGGTCCCTTAACACATAAAATTGCAGACATTCTTTTCACATCATTCACTCTCTTCTAAATTCCCAGTCCTTGGCTGCAGTCCCTTGCTGAAAATTTCTGTTGCAGAGACAGAGAGTGCCAAGACAGAGACTGGCAAGAAAAGCGGGTTTTTTCCCTTTTCTTTGAAGAGCCAATGTTCCTCATTAGCATTTGAGAAGAATAGTTGTAAATAGACATGAAATGATGTGGAGAGCTGCATAGTTTTAATATTAATAGTCTGCTCCAGGGACTCTGACTAAGTGTTACACAATTGTACTAGTGTTACTAGACATCTTGCTGCTGAGTAAAAAGCATTCATCCATTTCTCTCTAGAGAATGTTTATAACTTTCTCCCAATAACTATTTAGTAACTAAGATCACTTGACGCCAGACCAGTTTAGGAATCAGGAGCAGGCCATAGGATCTTACCCATCTTTCTCTATGCTTACTGTTGTATCCCTCCCTGTGGTTTAGGCATTAATGTACCAGTTTAGGTTAAAATGATACAAAATGTACTCCCAAATTTAAATTGAGACACCTGATTAAAACCAGGTTCCCCAAATAAATTTAAGAGTGTATCTGGTTAACAGCAAAGCTCACATAAGCCTTTGTTGTTTATTCGTTCAGTCGTTTCCGACTCTTCGTGACTTCATGGACCAGCCCACGCCAGAGCTTTCTGTCGGCCGTCACCATCCCCAGCTCCCCAATGGTTGAGTCCGTCGCCTCCAGAATACCATCCATCCATCTTGCCCTTGGTCGGCCCCTCTTCCTTTTGCCTTCCACTTTTCCTAGCATCAGCTTCTTCTCCAGGGTATCCTGTCTTCTCATTATGTGGCCAAAGTACTTCAGTTTTGCCTTTAATATCATTCCCTCAAGTGAGCAGTCTGGCTTGATTTCCTGGAGTATGGACTGGTTTGATCTTCTTGCAGTCCAAGGCACTCTCAGAATTTTCCTCCAACACCACAGTTCAAAAGCATCTATCTTCCTTCGCTCAGCCTTCCTTATGGTCCAGCTCTCGCAGCCATAGGTTACTACAGGAAATACCATTGCTTTAACTATGCGGACCTTTGTTGTCAGTGTGATGTCTCTGCTCTTAACTATTTGATCAAGATTTGCCATTGCTCTCCTCCCAAGAAGTAGACGTCTTCTGATTTCCTGGCTGCAGTCAGCATCTGCAGTAATCTTTGCGCCTAGAAATACAAAGTCTGTCACTGCCTCCACGTTTTCTCCCTCTATTTGCCAGTCATCAATCAAGCTCGTTGCCATAATCTTGGTTTTTTTGAGGTTTAACTGCAACCCAGCTTTTGCACTTTCTTCTTTCACCTTCGTCATAAGGCTCCTCAACTCCTCCTCGCTTTCAGCCATCAAAGTGGTATCATCTGCATATCTGAGATTGTTAATGTTTCTTCCAGCGATTTTAACTCCAGCCTTGGATTCCTCAAGCCCAGCATGTCGCATGATGTGTTCTGCCTAACCAGATAAATAGTTCAGTTTGTACTCAGAATTGAGAGGTAGCTTAAGTCCAGCTCTATTTTGATCCCTTCGATATCGTTTAATTTGGAAGTAATGCTTATTTATTTTATTTATTTAAAAAAATTGTATGGCTGTCAATCTTAAACACAACTCTGGGTGGCTCACAACGCGTTTGTTAGTGACAGCACATGAGATAGACAGGCAGAGCACCGGAAGCTACAGGAATGCACCTGCAGGAATTGTATAATGTGGCAAGAGACAGGACAGCTTGGAAAGCTTTTATTTATAGAGTTACTACGAGTTGGCTACAGCTTGATGGAACATAACAAACAAACACAGTGGTGGCCAGGGAGGGAACTTCTATTTTTTTCCTATCAGATAAATTATTTAAGTGAGTCTTTCAAAGAAGAAAATTATGGAGAAATGCTAATAGGTACAATATAGTATTCCAAATATTCTTCTTACCAACTATTTCAATCTTCCTTGCCTTTTCCACTTCAGTTAAATCCCAAGGGAACACATGTTGGAAGTTTCCCTATTGGGCCCTTTCAGTAGAAGTGCTCTTTTTAAGATGTTGAAGAATTTCTACCTCCCTGGAGAAATTAAGAGAAATTATGCACTCATTTTCTCTCCACATACAGTATTTGATAAATTTCAAGAGCCATTTGTGCCTAGCTCTCATCTCAAGCCACAGAATATATACCTATAAAATTTCCTAATATAGGAATAAAATGCATCTCATAACAATTCCTAATACTAATAGTTGTTTTTATTTTTCTTTGGAAACAATAAAGACCACTGGTTTTTGAAAGTCATTTCATTCATCTTCAAATTATCTGTGGTTTTCATAAAGAAAATGATCTGCTTTTATTATGCTGAGGAGCTCAATCTTATTTATACCAAGTAGTTAAGTAATGAGATTCCATCAGCTGAATTACGCGGATGGCTCAGCAGGTTAAACAGCTGAGCTATAGGCTGCCGATCAGAAGGTCGGCAGTTCGAACCCCGTGCGACGAGGCAAGCTCTCGTTGCTAAGTCCTAGCTCCTGTCAACCCAGCAGTTTGAAAGCTTAGCAAGTAGATAAATGGGTACCACCTTAATGTGGGAGAATTTGCTGGCGTCCTGTCGGGAGCTGGTTCCACCGGAGGAAAGATCGGAGGAAAGATTGAAAGGCAACGGTGAGGACAGACCCGAAAGTGACATCAACAGGATGTCAGCAGCCGGCTCAAGGCATCCTGGGAATTGTAGCCCAGAGCCTTAGAAGAGCCGGTTCCCTTACCCCCTCTCCTGGTGCGCAGGTTAATTACACTTGGTGATATTGTATAATGATAAAAATGTATATATATATGTATGTATGTAAGCCTCCTAGAGTCCTCCGTTAGGGAGGGGATAGGCGGGGTATAAATAGCACTATAAATAAATAAATAAATAAAATTATATTCTCAAGCTTCACAGTTTCTGTACAGCATTCATAAATGGAAGCATCACTGAACAAATGTATCATATTCATGTTGAGGGGTCCCTTGATCATTCAGTAGAGCAGAGCTTTCCAAACTTTTAATGTTGGCAACACACAACCAATGGCGGCGGCGCGGCCTGGATGACCTTGGGCGCGGTCTGCGGTGTCCTGGTGTGTCGCACGAAAACCTGGAAGCACTGATGGGGGGAACCGTAAGGAGCGGCTGTCAGATTTCCCATATGAAATTGGCAAATATTTTCTGTACGGAGAAAAGTGTCTCATGATGACGTAACGCCAGGTGGCTAGATAACAAAAAGCCTTCCCATAACTTTGAATGGCTTTGCTTACATCTCCATTAGATATGAATTGTTTACGTCTAGTTTCTAAACCTTCCCATGAGAACAAGTCCTCCTGATTCCCTCTGTGGGACGCCTTGCTCTGTTTAGAGCAAGGGAGGGGGGGAGATCACGTGCTTGCTTAGATGCAGCACTGCCACCTTGTGCTATGGCCTACACAAAGGCCTGGTGTGTGTCACACCTAACTTCCAGCCAATCAGAAAGCTGGAAGAACTGAATATCTAACCATGCAAAATAGTGTTCTATGCTTTTAGACACTTTTTGTGTCTTTAGCCATGTAGTTCTTCACGTGTATTCTACTTCTGCGGACTGAGCAGTGCATAGTTATGCCTGGCTTTGGGTATAGGCCGTGGCATGAGCTCTGACCCTGGGATCAATACACGGATCTCTGCTTATAAGTTTGTTCTTGTTTTTCCTTATTGCAATAATGTAACATTTGCATTTATTGCCTTAACTATATATGCATTTATTGCCTTATGCTACAAGTAAACAACTTTTAGCCCTAAACGCTGCACTCTTGTCTGGTTTATTCTCAAGCCTTGATTTTTTCCCTATAAGCCAGCGTACATCCTATCAGGTTATGGGCCCAGGGAGACCTTTGCGTTTTCTTTGCTGCGTTGGGACCTGGCTGTAAAAGGGAGTTTGTTTTCAGAGGCTGATTTCAGAGTAAACATGTTTTCTTTGAGTGGTCAGCAATGGCTGAACAGAGTCTGGTCAGTCTGCCATTTGAGCCTTTCGATGGCACAAACTATCTGACCTGGTGTGTGGAGATGAAATCATTCTTTGTGCAAGAAGATTTGTGGCGGTATGTGGCAAATCCACCTCCAGAGGATCCCTCCGAAGAAGTGCAAGCGTGTTTGGACCGTGCTTACAGCATTTTTTGCTTTTGGGACTCAACTCCTCTGAACGGAATTAAATCAGCCACTCAAGGACTGCGTAATGAGTGCTGGGAGGCTATACAAAGTAGAACTCTGTTGCCCTTGGTGGTCTATTAAGACAGCTTTATAGTTTGAAGCTGCAACCAGGCTGAGACTGTGATGACCCACCTTGGTGAGCTCAAGACTTTGTTTGCTGCATTTGAACAAGAAGGCATGTTTTTCTGGCACTATGAAAAAGCATGCGTGATTTTGTCAAGCTTGGACAGCAGGTTTGATCTACTGGTCGAGAAAGCAAAGACGCTATCTCCCTGCGACCTTCCTGTGGATTATTTTACAAGCCACCTCCAGAAGCCATCTGTTATTGTTGTTCCTCAGATTTCCAAACAGAGCGTTCCAGCTGAAGTGAAACCTGGAATGGAATCTACATTTGCCGTGGTTCGATGTGATTCTTCTTCTCAGAAAATCACTGGAAGGCTGTTCCCTGCCATCGTCCAGCGGATGCTGTCTGTGCACAAGAGGCCTGATTTACGAAGGGAGGGGAAGCCAGAAGCCAGAAGTCAGCTAAACAACGAATCCAAGTTTTCCACTCTGCCGACTGCTGTATGTAAACATTTCTTCAGAGACATGTTTGTTGAATTCGGCTTGCAGCCTTGAGTTCAGCAATTTATTTTAGCTGGTATTTCTGTGATAAGAGTGTGTGAAATGTGTATGTCTACACTTGTTTTTCTCTCCTCAGTGTTCCAGCCCTGGTCAAGTCTGAGTGTACTTGTTGTGTTCAAAGGTGCTGGATGTTTCATTGAGAAATATAAACCTGAGAGTGTTAGAGGCTGAGTGTGTTAGAGAAAAACTGTAAAATCAAGTGTGTGAGATGCTTCCCGAGAAGGAGATTGTGTGGACAGGACATTATGTGTTTAATGTTTCCCCACATCATAAATGCATCCATAAAGTTTTCACAAAGTACTGGGGTATCCCAGGATGGGAGAGTGTGTCTCAGATAGCCAAATGCATTCTGAGTTAGAACCCAGGAAATGTGCAAAAGGTCCTTGATTGTGTTGTGTGTAAACCGTGTGTAAACAATCTAATATCAGGACTGTATCTGTTGCTAGGCAAGGTGACAGAATGTTAACTAGACCATTTCAGTTGGTTCATAGAGATCTAGTTAGCCCCCATGTCCCAAGTAATGGTGGGGTGTGAGTCTCGTGTTCCTTCTGGTTGATGATCATACCTACTTTGTGTTGTTGCTACTTGTTGAAGTCTAAAGCGAAGGTCTGTGCTCGCTTTGAAGTGTATGTAGCAATAGTAGGAAGAAAATATGGTTATCTCATAGGTCAGTTCCAGTCTGATTGTAGTGGAGAGTTCCTGAGCCATGTGTTCCAGAATTGGCTTTGTAGGAACGTATTCTCCTAAAGGCTTGCCAGTGTTGGACTTCTGAGTGTTGGTGTTGTGAATACCATTAAAAATAGCCTGATGTTAGTTGCTCAGGTGCCATCCCATGTCTGGAGAGAGGCTACCGTGATTGCAGTGTGTTTCTAACTAACAGGTTGTAGAATTCAACTGTAAAAAGAAGTTCATTATTTTTCTTTGGTATGGCAAGCGCCCTTCACTGATGTACCTGCATGTCTGTGGAACATTTGCATGTGTTCACATCCCCAGGTCACAGAAAAGGAAGAACCAACCAAAAGCACAGTGCTTCAGGTTGTTGGTTGTTGGTTGTTGATTAAAAATCCAAGGCTTATCGGTGTTTCATTAGGCCATGGTCGAATCCAAATCTCCAGAACTGCTTTATTTTTAAGCAGCCTACTGGTTGGGAAAGGTTACATGCTAGGGTTGCAGAACTGTTGCTGCATTGCTAGTGTAAAACCTACTGTCCATGCTTCAGTAGATGGGCAAAAACCAGTTCAGGTTTCTTCTGTTCCCCAGTCTCCTGGTGTATTAAAAGGCCCCTCAGGTGAAGAAAGTGGAAATTTCACCTGGGCAGGTACAGGGCCTGGAGGGGGAGTCAGGTATTAGGAAAGAAGACGGTGATGAGGAAGTACAGTGGTCATTCCTCATGGGTCCTCTTATTCCAGGGTGTGAAGCCTGACAGATTTGTGATTTAGCAGGTGACAGTGTGTCAAGTTATCTGAAAAACCCAGTCTTTTCAAGACGTGTTGCTCCTGCCTTTTGAGAGGCAAGAAGAACAGTGGAACACAGCTGTGGATAGTCAGTTTGAGCTTTGGTGAAGTGTTAAAGTAACCAACCTGTCCTTTGTTTTAGTAAGCTGTAGGTTCCAGATGAGTGTTCAGAAAGACATTTCTTCCTGATAATACTCTGCAGTGTAAAGCCAGCTTTGTCGCCCAGGGATTTGTTTCACAAGAGGAGTTTGTGAACTGTGATCTAATGTATGCACCCACAGCTAGGCCAGAATGTTTACGTGTGGTACGTTTTCTGGTTGCGTAGCGTGAAACAGGTGTCCATTTACATATTGTGATGTTGACACAGCATATTTGAATATAGATCTCCCTGAAACAGTGTGTGTAAGGCAAGCCTTTGGCTCTACATGTGTGACAATTCCCAGACAGTCCATTGACTTCACAGGGTGCTTTATGGATCTTAAAGCAGGCCAGTCATTGATAGCATGAGTGCAGATGCTAACTGGGATGTGTAGAACAGTCACGTGCTGTTTTCAGTGTGTACATAAGAGAGTGTAGAAGTTTGTGTAGTACTTCTTACTTATGTAGTTGTTTTTCTGCTTAGAAACTGAATTTTTCCACCTTGTATAAGAATTTATCAGGCAGCTGAGATAGTATTTCCAGCTGAGGGAGTTAGGCACAAATTCAAACATTTATCTTGGTGTTGAAGGTTCAAAAGCTCAGAACAGAGAATCCTATGGTTCTTGATTTCCTACAGAGTGTCATTTGTGTAAAGGAAGGCTTATCCTTAATTTGTTGTATATCACTCTGCAGTAACACAGTGAATACACCCTGATTTAGTTTACCTAGTTTGCCCAGGTAAAAACACCAAGCCTGCAAAATAGTTTAGCCGTCTATGCAAGGCTGGCAAGGGGTGAGAAACAGTCCTGTGGTTTTCTTAAAAATCAAAACAAACCTTTGCTTCAAACAGAAAGCAGCTAGCAAGGTCGGCTTATCTATACCAGCTGCATTTCCGCAAAGGAGGGGACAGAACTTATATGGGCGATTCTTCTATGTACTGTGTTCTATTACTGCATAATCTGTATTTGATGTATTTGTATGTATCTGAATAAAACATTGCATAAAGTGTATATTGTGCATTATACATATGTGTAACAAGTGTTTTTAAACCATTTCTAGTTTCTGGATGACTATTGGTTGTAAAAACTGAAAAACTGAAACTTGTAAATAATACATGTACTAACCATGTTTTTCTTGTTTCTGTAAAAATGTATTTTATAGCTTTGAACAACTTCCATCATTACTAGTCTGTACTGAAAAAATTTGGGAGGGGTGTCAGATTTCCCGTATGAAATTGGCAAATATTTTCTGTACAGAGAAAAGTGTCTCATGATGACGTAACGCCAGGTGGCGAGATAACAAAAAGCCTTCCCATAACTTTGAATGGCTTTGCTTACATCTCCATTAGATATGAATTGTTTACGTCTAGTTTCTAAACCTTCCCATGAGAACAAGTCCTCCTGATTCCCTCTGTGGGACGCCTTGCTCTGTTTAGAGCAAGGGAGGGGGGGAGATCACGTGCTTGCTTAGATGCAGCACTGCCACCTTGTGCTATGGCCTACACAAAGGCCTGGTGTGTGTCACACCTAACTTCCAGCCAATCAGAAAGCTGGAAGAACTGAATATCTAACCATGCAAAATGGTGTTCTATGCTTTTAGACACTTTTTGTGTCTTTAGCCATGTAGTTCTTCATGTGTATTCTACTTCTGCGGACTGGGCAGTGCGTAGTTATGCCTGGCTTTGGGTATAGGCCGTGGCATGAGCTCTGGCCCTGGGATCAATACACGGATCTCTGCTTATAAGTTTGTTTTTGTTTTTCCTTATTGCAGTAATGTAACATTTGCATTTATTGCCTTAACTATATATGCATTTATTGCCTTATGCTACAAGTAAACAACTTTTAGCCCTAAATGCTGCACTCTTGTCTGGTTTATTCTCAAGCCTTGATTTTTTCCCTATAAGCCAGCATACATCCTATCAGCGGCATCCCCCGCCAATCAGCGCCGGCGGCGGCACTGATTGGCAGGAGAGCCACTCCTTACAGTTCCTCCCATCAGCGCTTCCTGGTGCGACACACCAGGACGCCACAGGCGACACAGTAGTGTGTCGCGACACACACTTTGGAAAGCTATGCAGTAGAGAGTTCTCCTTCTTTGATTTTGGAGATAATTTGTAACTACCAAGATTTGTAACAACTGACACCCATTCTTTCCATGAATCTGTCTACTCCTGTTTAAAATGTGACTTTTGCCACATCTGATGGTAGTAAATTTCATAGTTAGTTGTGTATTATGTAAAAAAACTTTTATTGTTCCTGAAGCTCTCCAAAGTTCTAATATTGTGTCTTTATGTGAGAAAAATACTAATATTTTCTGTGTTTATGGTTTTGTATACTTCTGTCATGTTGCCTTTACCTTTTTTTGTCCTATATAAAACAACAAAAAAAGCTACAGGAATTGTAGTCTTTTCTCATAGGGAAGGTATTCCATCCTCCTCATAATTTTGGTTGTCCTTTTCCAATTATGCAATATCTTTTTAGAAGTGTAATGGGCCAAAATCTACTCAATATACCAGATGAAACATAGACTTATTTTAAAAGCAAAAATAAAAGCATTACTATATGCATACTTGCATTTTCAGTCCCTTTCCTAAAGATTCCAAACTTGGCATTTGTCCCCTCTCTCTCTTTTGTTCTTGATTTTGAACAGCTGTTTCATACAAGCAAGAAATCCCTTTCCTAGTTATTTACTGACAGTTCAGACTCTATTAGTATATATCATGACTGCTGAATTTACTCAGAAACCTTCGTTGATGGATTTCGTGAAAAGCTCAATGAAATTTGCATCTACTGAAGCATGCCTTTGTCAAAATCTTTAAAAAGTCACATCAACTGAATCACTTCTTTATAAATACATTATATATATATACACACACACAGAGTACATACACACACACACACAAATACAAAGGATCTACAAAGTTAGTGTGATAAGTCTTACCTTTACAGAAGCCATGTTGTTTCTTCAGTATAATTTATTCTATATTTTGATTATTTTCTGTTTAATAATACTTTCCAAATAAACTGTAAGGTATTTAATGAATAATTTCATTTGTCCTCCCCTCAGTCTTTTTAAAACTTAAAGTAATATTTTTATCCTTGGGAACCAGTGCCAATATTAGGGGAAGTACCAATTATTTATTGTTATTTTGTTAATTTGCTTCAGTTCTTCAGATTTCCCTCCTGAACAGCCTTTAGTCTCTCTATATTCTCAGCAATTAAAATAGATACAAAGAATGCACTGATCTTCTCTACAACTTCCTTACAATATTGTCCTTTTACATTTTGTTAACACACTATCATATCCAAAGTCCTACCACCTCTTTGGCTAATTTCCTTTTTTGAATATATTGCAAAAATCTTTTATTGACAGCGTTCTTTGCCATATACTCCCCTAGTTCTTTGCTTGCATCCTTTACTGTTTGCTTACATTTTTGTATGGCTGTCCTAGAATTTGTATTCCTTTTTGTTTTCATTATTTGGGAAGGGCATCCTTTCTTGAAAAAATATTTTTGCCTCGAATATAGGAATGTATTACCTGAGGGCTCTGCTCACATGGAAACCTGGGAATCTCCTTGACTGCAGAAGTACACTTGCTTGTGAATCATAAAAATAGGATCCTTATCATGTGAAAACTACTAGTATATATCACAGAAAAATAAGTGTTGCAAATTAACCATTATAGACCCCAAGAATTTTAAAACTCAGAGATAGTCCAGACCACTGTAGACAGGATCTGTCCTATCATAATCTCTTTTAATTTTTTTTAATTTTTTTTTAATAATAAATTTTATTATTTAAAATATTTACACATCACATCGATAGTTACATTTACAAAGATTTACAACACATACATGACATACTTACACAAAACATAAAGTACAAAACTATAAGAACATTCAAAATTACATACACAATAAAGTGACTTCCTATTTCTTTTATCATAATCTCTTTTTAGATATTAATTTTTGTAATGATGTAATCAAGTACATCTATGGAAAATGTATGTCTGTATTTCCTGCTCTCTCCCCTAATTGAATTTATGCACATTTGTTTAATCACTCACTATTTTGTTTATTTGAATATTTTTATATTAAAATTAAAGACATAACAAGAAATGCTTACTTTAAAAGTGGGATTCCAAACATTGCTTCAGTAACAGATTAATACTTTTTTGTCCAAGGTATAATTAAGTAGTGGATTATTCATAGGCAGTTTGTATTTTAAAACCCACAGTAATGACAAGTAATTTTCTAAACATTTTTTTTAAAAAATAAAAGAAATCAGTCATACTCTTACACAAGTGTACATCTTTTACTCACTAAGGAGAACCTAAGGCAGATAAAACATTTTTAAAGAGATAACCTCTCCAGCTTGTGCCCCCAAAACAATTGGATGGGGCTGGTTGGATTTTTTTATTATTTTTTCTTTGTCAAAGGCAGAGCTTTCCAAACTGTGTGTCGGGGCACGTTAGTGTGTCAGCTGCAGTGTCTGGGTGTGTCGCGGCTGCTGCTGCCTCTGAGCCATGCCAGGATTCCACGCAGGTCCTAGTGCCTCCCTTGTGCCTTGCTGCCTCCAAACCTGCTGTGATTCCACGCAGGTCCTAGTGCCTGCCTTGTGCCCTGCTGTAAGAGTGTGTCGTGAAATGATGCATGTCTAAAAAGTGTGTCACCAACATGAAAAGTTTGGAAAGCTCTGGTCTAAGGCAAGGGGCATT
This sequence comes from Charina bottae, assembly GCA_023362775.1. Taxonomy (NCBI): domain Eukaryota; kingdom Metazoa; phylum Chordata; class Lepidosauria; order Squamata; family Charinaidae; genus Charina; species Charina bottae. The sequence goes on along the minus strand of JALMGJ010000001.1, from coordinate 152,045,986 downwards.
GTAACTTACTTAATGCAAATGTTAAAATAAAAGATCCAGAAATTTATTCTGATAAATATTGCATTGAGTGAATCACCTCTGATAATTATTACCTAACTTTTAGTGTAAGGTTTAAGGGCCTCTTCCATTAAATACTGTAGTTTTAAAAATCAGTTTCAGTAGTTGAATTTGCTATTTTTTCATATTCAAAATATTATACCTCCCATTCCAATGTAATAGTAGAGACATTATATAGGCTTTATGTAGACAAAATGTATTTGTTGATGAAAGTTGGATTACAAATCCAGGCAGGGAATACTGAAAATGCAACTCCAAAAATTCCCAGCTTCAAACAAATATCTTAAAAAATACATTAAGAACTGTGTTAAACAGATTCACCCAGGCAACCCTGTATGAGGTTTTCTGCATCAAAGGTATTATATGAAGTGTCATGTAGATTAATGGTTGGATGAGGAAATTGCTAAGGAGTCCCATGGAAGCCGTTCTGAGCTTCATGAAGATAGAGTGAAACATGGGTCCCACCTTAGTCTGTGCATATTTGCTTAAAGGAGAGCCCAATGAATTTAGCAAGGATGCTTCCACACAGCCACTGTTTGTGTTCAGAATAGATTTTAGAACAGCTTGTTCACTGTGCCCATGCCTGGAATTCTGGCTAGCTGGCTGACTAGTGTTCCCTACAAGGGAGCACAAAAGTTGGATTCAGCCAGTGTACCATTCTTCCTTCACACTGTGTTTTTTCTATTACATTTACTCAGAGGGTGAGCAAACCTACCCCTCTCCTCAATATTCTTTTAATATTGAGTGCAAGATCACCATGATGTCCTGGCAACTTACCAGGCATAGGGAGAGGGAGAGCCAAGGAAGTGGGAGGCAGGACAAGATGGGAATGTCTACCAGTGAGAAACCACTGGTTCCAAAGCTCCATTGTGTGATCCCATCTGTGATGCACCAGAAATCACAAGTTAATTGGTTCTGCTCCCAGTGGGAACCTGGACATGCAGATGCAGAGCTGAATGGGGAGCAGCACACACGCCATGAGTGGAGGCCCTTATTGTCAACCTAGTATGCATAAGAAAGCATCTTACTGCTCTGTCAGTCACAATCTTCTACAGTATATCTTGTTTTCAATTATGTTGAAACTGGTTTGGGCATACGGGATTGTTTGTACTCTTCTTTTCAAGTGCACTTACTTTCTAAGTCACTGATGGAAACAAGATGGTGTGCTGTTGTGCCCAAGGACAACAAACTTTGGGTACTCCACACTAATAAACAGCACATGTGTTCACCACAAATGTATTTTAGTATGGTTTAATAGTTACCGACCTTCAGCTGGCTTTACTTTTAGGGGCACAACAGTGAGCAAAACACATACTCTTGTTTTAGCAGAATGCCAACTGTATACTTCATTTGCAGGCCATCGCAAAGTCATCCAAGTTAAATAAAACCTTAAGAATGTGAGGCACACAAAACTATTGCTGCTTCCCTCAGTAGCTGGTGACACTGTAATGAGAACTGGCTAAGTTGATGATTCTCACTCCTTGGGTTGGATAGCATTGCACCTTTCATAATTGGCTTGAGTGTATCCGGTTATATCAAAGTGCTTTCATGTGAAAACACAAAAAACGCTCTGTTCAGGCTACTTTGCACCCTCTGTTGTAACTGAGCAGCCATCATTAAAGCCATTTCTGTTTTATTTTCCTGTGAGTAATTCTGCAAAAAGGTGGGGGGTGGGGGAGAGAAGCGACTTTGTATTTCAGTACATTTGGTTTAGCCAAGAGGGTTATTCACTGCTGCTTTGTTCTTTGAAGCAAACTAGAAAACTCAGATTAATAGGTTGTTTATTCTTCACCATGTTCCTGGAAGCAAAGGAACTGGGTTGTATTATTAAAGAAGTTGTGTGTGGCAGGCCTGGAACTTTCCTCACTGAGCTCCAGAGGAAGAAAAAATATTGCTTTTCATCCTTTACTCATTACAGAGACTGAAACAGGAGCACTCTTAGATGCAGTATCATGTAGTGTTGCATTAAGTCTTCTGTCTAATGCAGCTTTAACAGATGCTAATGAGGAATGCTGGTTGAGGTCAGGAAATCTTTGGAAGAGAGGCTGTGCAGCCAATGTAAAGCTTGATAGGATGTCTCAATCAGTTTCTGAATGCTCACTGCTGAATTTGCCTTATCCACTTACGTACATTCTACACATAGAAGCAGTCATTTTTCCTTCCAATTCTTTTATGTCCCTTCAGTAGATGATATTCCCAGATATCCTGGCACTGGAATCCAAGCATTAAATGGAAGATTGGAGTCGATAATCAGCAGTGCTACATAGTGTATTCCATTCTGTTCACTGTAAAAGTAATGAACGTTTTCTGTTAATCTCATCCTTACTACAGAATATTAAGATGGAAGCACCACTTACAAACGTAGCTTCAAAAATCATACTAAAAACTCAGAGATAATTCCTTATGTCAGAGGGAGCGCGCGGAGATGGAGCGGCCTGCCTCTCTCCTAGGCACCAGTGATCCAAGTACTATGCAGTAAATAGACTCCAAACAGAAGTTATATCAAATATCCTATTTACTTTATATACATACGTATTTACAGATCACTTCCACAAGTAACAAATGATACACCATCAACGATACAGCTTTCACGAGGTAAAATGGGAATAATGGGAACTGAGAATGTCCCTGTATATATAGTGAACCTGACCAATCACATTATAGGTCACTCTCGTTATTCACCACACCCAACCTAACTCTAAGCACCTGTTGAATGAGTCACACATGACACATCATTCCTACAACAATGGCTGCTAATTGGGTGACTGTGCAGAATATTTCACCTTTTACCTAGAAATCAAGCCTCTCTGTATAATTTATATCTAGAAGTAAATTCCTGGGTTTATCAAACCCCAACACCCCTTCAATTTACAATAGATATTACATTCAATTGTACAGAATAGAAGACATACACATTTGAGATATACACATCCTATGTCTCTCTATGCTTAGAGGCTTTGTCATCACATCTGCTACATTACACTCAGATGGACAATATTGTAAATCAATACAATACAATACAATAAACTTCCAATTATTGACTGATCACATATTCTTGATCACATGAAGTTTGTTCATCATCTCCAGTCTCTGTCATGACAAAATCTGTTGTCATCGGGGTTGAAACTTCTTTACACTGTTCCATATTGTTCTCTCTTAGCAGTGCTTCAATCTTCTTCCGCTGCTCTAGAACATAACCCCCATCAACCTTCTGAATACCCATGCCTAGGTAATTCTTAATTTCTCCCAGATCTTTGACATCAAAGTGCTGTTTCAGATTTTCAGTAAATTCAATTACCCTGCTTTGATCTTTCGCTATAAGACACAAATCGTCTACAAAAATCAAAAGCAAAATCTGTTCATCGTTTTCACATTGCTTTACATACAGACATGGGTCAGCTATACTACACTTGAATCCCATTCTTTGTAATTCCTTATCTAACCTAAGATTCCAGCAACGTGCCGACTGCTTGAGTCCATACAACGCTTTCTGCAACTTGTATACCCTTCCTGCAATCTTTGATTCATACCCTGGGGCTTCAATCATATAGATCTCTTCATTCAAATCAGCATGCAAATATGCTGTTGTGATATCATAATGCTGTACTACACAATTCCCAGCTGCTGCCATTGCTAAGGCAAACCTAAATGTCTCCCCTCTTAGCGTTGGTGCAAAAACTTCATCATAAGTCTGATTCTTTATCTGGGAAAATCCTTGTGCTACCAACCTAGCCTTATACTGAATATCACCATTCACTAAGGTTTTCTTCTTATACACCCATCTACAGCCTACTGCTCTATGCCCCTCAGGCAGCCTAGTAGATTTGAAAACCTTATGAGAATTAATGGCTTTCATTTCCACATCCATAGCAGCTTTCCATCTACTCTGCTCATGTTGTGGCAACTTCAATACGTCCTTGTAATTACGAGGTTCATAATCAATAAAACACACTTTTACATCACCTGGTGTATAACGTTGAGGTGGTATGCCCTTGTTAACTCTCTCAGATCTACGCAATACTGTAGCATCCTGCATCATTGGCACACTAGGAGTTAATTCCTCTTCCTTCTTAATCACATCAGTGGCCTCTCTCCGCTCTGAAAACTCAAAACGTCCCTGACTAGGAAGATAAACCTCACTACTCCTGTGTAATCTCTGCCAATTGCTGTGCTCACTAAAACTTGCTGATCTAGAAATAACAACTTTCCTGCCATCAGTGAACCTATATCCCTTGGTCCCTGGCTCATACCCCACAAACGTCATCTTCTGTGCTTTTGCCTGTCCTTTCCTACGTACCTCCTTATGCACGTGAACATAGGCAGTGCACCCAAACACCTTCAAATGAGCTAATGGTGGCTTCTTGCCATATAACATATAATATGGAGTTTGGTTTACAGATACACTCCATAACCTGTTAATTAAATAATTAGCAGTTAATATTGCCTCTCCCCAGTATCCTCTTGATAACCCTGAGTCAGCAATGAGTGAATCCTTCACTGTCTGCAATGCCAAATTCCTACGTTCAGCCACGCCATTCTCAGCTGAACTATGTGGGTTAGTTCTCCTATGCACAATGCCCCTTCTACGGAGCCATTGCTGAAAACTCCCACTAAGAAACTCTGTACCCCGGTCAGTTTGTAAACTACACACCTTAGTGCTATACCTATGTTCCACAAACTGCACCCAGTTTCTAAACTTTTCAAATGTTTGACTTTTAGCTTTCAATAGGTAACAGAACCCAAATCTAGTGTAATCATCTACAATGACTAAAACATATTTAGCACCCCCTATTGAAGCTGGTAATGGACCAATTAAGTCAGCGTGAACTAATTCAAAACATTTATGTGACTTCCTATCACTGAATTTGCTCACAGGAAACACCTTTGACTTTGCAACCTTACAAACTGTACAATCCAAATACACTTGGCACTTTTTCAATTCCATTCCAGAACTTGCTTCTGACATCTTTTCAATCACTTTGAAACTCGGATGTCCAAGCCTTCTGTGCCACAGGTGCGCACATGAATCATGTGTTGGCTTATTAATTGTAGCTATACCATGATGGTTGCTGCTTGTCCTGGCTTGTACAATTTCATATAAATTGTTCTGCAAAATACCTTTGCCACAAACATTGTTATCTTTCATAACAATACATTCATTATTACCAAACTGTACAGTATAACCCTGTTTATCCAATTGTGACACACTAATTATATTGTACTCCAGTTCAGGTACACACAACATTGATAATTCAATATTTAACCCTGGTACATATACAAATCCTTTACCAGTCACAGATGCAATACTTCCATTAGCTAGAGTAACATGATCTTTATCAGCCTGCCTAAAATTCTTAAACATCTGTCTGTTACTCCCTATATGCTGACAAGCCCCACTGTCAATTAAAAATGCTCCCTTTAAATTTTGTTCTACACTTGAACTAATTAAAGACAGCTGTGCAGCTTCTCCCGGCTTGGAAATTTTCAGCTTAGCCTTCGGCTTCCGTTTCTTATCACAATGTTTCAACAAATGCCTTTGCGACCCACAGTTAAAATATTTTCGTACATACAAAACATTCTCAGACTTATCAGAATATTCCTGAACAGAAACACTGTTTTGCTTAGACCTAATTACGTTAGAACACTGCTGCCTTCTTTGCTCTTCTTCTAAAAGCCTGCCAGATAAGTAATTTATGGTTAAATCATTCTCAGATAATGATCCGAAGCTCATTGCCAAAGTATCCCACGTTTCATTTAGAGAACTGAGAATTATATACACTTTGTTAGCTTCTGTAAATTGCATATCTCTCTGAGCCAACTCCTGGAACAACCCTGTCATATAATGCAGGTGATCCCTTAGATTATCAGATACCCCTAATCTAGCGTGATAAAGTTTCCGTGTCAGTAAAACCTTACATAACGGTGAGCTTCTTAGATAAACATTCTTTAAAGCTTCCCAACACTTATAGGCTAACTGACAGTCTCTAACATAACACAACTGGCTATCTTCCAGACATAAAATTATGCTTGCCAATGCTCTATCGTCCTTTAGAGCAACTTCTTCATCTTCCAGGTCTGGTTCAGGGCAAAGTACACTCCTCCAAAGCCCTTCACGCCGAAGATACATTTCCATTTCATATGCCCATGACGAATAATTACTGTCATTCAGTCTTTCCAGAGGAAAACCTCCCCCGACTGCCGGCAACATCTTCGCTGTGCTCATCTGTCTTCAGCCCCTTCTGAGCAGACACCGATGATTAAAGACACAGACCTTATCAGAATGTCCTCCAGCTGCAAAACAAGCGTAGGAGAAAAAACACACAGGCACGGAACCTGTTAAAGTTCCAAATCACTCCAAATAGCCACACGACTCCTGGATAGGCTTCCAAAGCTTCCAGCTCACAGACTGCACACGATCCACCGATCCACAGCCAGTGCAAAGCCTTCCGTCGTCTATGGCGTCTCTTCCGCCTCTGGGCCCATAACCCTGTCAGAGGGAACGCGCGGAGATGGAGCGGCCTGCCTCTCTCCTAGGCACCAGTGATCCACGTACTATGCAGTAAATAGACTCCAAACAGAAGTTATATCAAATATCCTATTTACTTTATATACATACGTATTTACAGATCACTTCCACAAGTAACAAATGATACACCATCAACGATACAGCTTTCACGAGGTAAAATGGGAATAATGGGAAATGAGAATGTCTCTGCATATATAGTGAACCTGACCAATCACATTATAGGTCACTCTCGTTATTCACCACACCCAACCTAACTCTAAGCACCTGTTGAATGAGTCACACATGACACATCATTCCTACAACAATGGCTGCTAATTGGGTGACTGTGCAGAATATTTCACCTTTTACCTAGAAATCAAGCCTCTCTGTATAATTTATATCTAGAAGTAAATTCCTGGGTTTATCAAACCCCAACACCTTAGATGCTTAAGGACCATAATGTTCCCATGCCAGTTTGCATACTCATATGCAAGCACTTGAAACAATGCTATTGAATCAGACTTCTGTCCTTCAGGTTATTTTGGCTGGCAATGGATTTCCAATATTTTGTTCTTAGATGCTAACATTTGGAACTATTTTTAAAACAAACATTTTCTTTTTACCTTGTCTCCTGAGAACCGCTGCATGTCTGCTATGAAATTTATCTATGTTTCACATGCTCATTAATGTCCTGTCAACCAAACCAAATATTAACTAAGCATATTGAACCATATTATTAAGTCACTGTACTTCATACATTGCAAACAAAGATTGCTAGTTGTGGTCATGTAATTTTTGCAGGTTGGTTGTTTGCCACTTCTGATCTTTTAAATAAAAAAGTATTGATTTTTTCCCCAAGGAATTACATCATGTCTTCAAAACCACTGGACTGAAGACTGTACTGAAAAATCAGTACATCAGTATCATACAACATTTAACCTACACAGTTTTCATTCCTTGTCTTAAAAAAAGGTCAAAACATTGCTGCTATTCCTTTTCCCTTGTTGTATGAGGGATAGTTCATTTACTATGAACTATTAGTAAATTGCATAATCACAAACTTACAATTTACAGTTAGCTCATGGAGTCATTTTTCAAGTAATTGTATTTGGGTCTAGGATTAGGGAGACCCCAGTTGAAATCTAGTCTTATCCATGGATACTTACATAGTAATCTTGGGCCAGTCACTATCTCTCAGCTGAACCCTACCCTCATAAAGTTGTGTGGGGGAAAAATGGGAAAATGGATTATTGTGTATACCACATTGAGCTCTTGGAAGAATAAAAAAAAGGTAAAGGTTCCCCCCACACATTTGTGCAGTTGTGTCCGACTCTAGGGGCCGGTGCTCATCTCCGTTTGTTAGCCGAAGAGCCAGCGTTGTCCGAAGACGCTTCCGCGGTCATGTGGCCGGCATGACGCACGCGGAACGCTGTTACCTACCCACCGAAGTGGTACCTATTCATCTACTTGCATTTGCATGCTTTTGAATTGCTAGGTCAGCAAGAGCTGGGGCTAGTGCAGGAGCTCACTTCATCACGCGGGGCTAGGGATTCGAACCTCCGAACTTGCGATCTTCCGATTGACAAGCCTGGCGTCTTACCCGCTGAGCCACCACATCCCTTGGAAGAATAGTGGGGTGTAAATATAATAAATAAGTGAGTGGAACTTGGCTTCTTTTTATTCAGGAGCAAAGTGAAGAGACTGCATAATAGCATCATCATTAGCATGTGTGTCTAATATTGCAGTTTTAGAAAAAAAGATTACAGAAGAGTTTTTAAAAAATGATACCTATTAAAATAATTGGATTCTCAGTTTCTATCTGTATGAGCTAGATATATAGATAGGTACAAACAAAGAGGATTCAGTGTGGATTTTTTTTTCTCCTATAGGAGACTTATCCTTTCAGCTCACAAGCTACAGTACATGTGTACTAGCCTCTAATCAAGTTTTGATACTTCCTCTGTTCCCACCCTTCCCCAATCCCATTCTTCAGGTGAACTGTCTCCCTTCTTTCCCCCAACTCTTAATAGTGCATTGTTAGTTGATTTGGTGAAACATTTGTTTGCACTTTTAAAATCTATTATATATTTTTTTTAAAAAACCTTGAAAAACTGCTCTAGCTCAAATCAAGGCATGACATTATGGAAACACAAGGGCCAGTTAGGCATTGATGTTTAGAACCTGGGCAGTCTAGTAGATCCAGTTTCTCTTCAGTCAGACCCCAGTCAGTTTCTATGAGGTTTTCAAGATTATCAGCCTATCCATTTCCCAAACCTTTTCAGTGTACATTTAAATGGTTTCAGAATATTTCTGAGTGGACCTTACACTTTTCACATGTGTGCTGAATTTCATGGTGCAACAATAATTAATACTGTTGGTATTTGTACAAGTCTGAAGCTTGCTGAGAACGTCAACCAATCACTGTTAATCATAGCAGCCTCCAAGCTGTCTAATATTATGCCCATCTATTGGTTGTTTCCCCAGTGTATCATACTGTGAATATATAGACATCCCTTCATCCTTCCTCATCCCCAATTCATCTGGTTTTTTTTTACATATATCTGGTGGTTTGCAGAAGCAAAAACCTTGATGAGAGGTAGTGCTGAGGAAAAGTCTATTGAAAATATGTAAACAAATGGCTTTTGTAGTTCCATGATGATTTCACAGTCAACATGGATTTAGAAGTCTGCTTTAGTGAACATTATAGCATGGTGTTCAAGCCTGCTTTTAATAGCTTTTCTGGGAGAAGTGTTGAGTAGGTGAGTGAAGGAAAAGCAATCTGAAAAAAATGCATACATAAACACCAGGACATGGTAGCTCCATGATCAAAAGCTTAAATCATTCTTGGGGAAGAGAAAGGAAGAAAATTGATGGCAAATAATACCCTGGTTTCAGATGGAAATAAAATGCTGAAGCTGAGGCTAAGCATGGGAAGCAAGGTGTGTGGTCAGAAAGTCTTCCAGTGGAAACAGAAATTCTTGATAGCAGAAGAATGTCAGTAATTGTTCTACCGTGGGGGATTTCAGAGGGATTTTTGCAGCTGAGCTGTGGGTTCTTTTGTGGTATTTTTTTTTGTTTTGGTAGGGAATATGATGAAATAGAATGAAGGAACAAATAGGACAGCTTTGGTGTCATCAAATTGACCAGTAGATGGAGCATTCTGCTGGCAGATTTAAAAAGGTGTTTGAAAGGGTTGTAAAACTGACTGGAAGGAGTGAGTATAGTTATGCACTAGTTTGACAATTTTATTGTGCTTTTAAGTCATCCCATGTAAGAAACTGTGCTTACTCACACCTATACTTTCTAAAAGTGATCTGTTGAATTTCCCCTTATCTATTCCCTTAAATCTGTGTATTGATTTTAAATGTTGTCATGAAAATAACCCAAACATTCTTAATTTGCCCCCACATGTCATTCAGATTAATTTTCTTAATTTATTTTCTGCTGATCAAGATCCTTAAAATCCAGTATCGGTTTCCCTCCTGTAGATTATTGACAGAAATATGGCAAGCAACAGAAGAAGAATCTGTAAATGTTCTAACCAAGCTATGCCAGCAAATCAGGAGAATAACACAGATTGGAAGAGGTCAGTGTACATACTAGTACCAAAGAAAGGAGATTTAATAATATATCCAAACTATCATATAATATCCTTAATTTCACATGATAGCAAAATAATCCTGAGGGTCATCTAGAACAGATTAGAGCCCTACATGCAAAGTGAAATGCCTGATGTTCAAACTGGCTTCAAAAAAGGCCGAGGAACAAGAGTTATTGTTGCTGATGCATGCTGCATAATTGAAAAAGCTAAAAAATATATTAAAAAGAATTCAATATTTACTTCATGGATTATTAAAATACTTAGAGCAGAGCTTTCCAAACTTTTCATGTTGGCGACACAAACCAACTGCAGCGGCGGCGCAGCCTGCGGTGTCCTGGTGTGTTGCGCGAAAACCCGGAAGTGCTGATGGGGGGAACTGGAAGAAACGGCACCCCCACCAATCAGTGCTGCCACCGCCACGCCTATGCTATGACTTAGAGTATTGATCATGTCAAACTGTGGAACATGCTTAGAGAAATGGAAATTCCAGAACATCTCATTGTCCTCATGTAACAGCTATATACAGGTCAGGAAATCACATGGCAAAACAGACTTGCTCCAGATTGGCAAAAGAGTGAGGCTAGGCTGTATGCTGTCTCCTTATTTATTCAACCTCTATGTGGAATATATATTGAGGAAGGCTGGATTGGAAGAAGATGAGCGTGGTTTTAAAATTGGAAGAAGAAACATCAATAACCCACACTATGCTGATGACACTACTTTTGATACCTGAAAATGCAAATGATCTGCAAACTCTAGTTAGAAAGGGAAGGAGCTCAATGAAAAAATGGGATTAAAATTAAATATAGAGAAAATTAACCTAATGACAACAGGTACAACAACCATCCTTAGAACTGACAGTAAATATACTGAAGTGGTAGGTAGCTCTGCCTTGACATGACCAATTATCAACAGTAAAGGAACCAGCAGTCAAGAAAGACACCTTGGATTAGCACTTGGTATAGTAGCCATGAAGGCCTTAGAAAAGATATTCAGATGTTCGGACATATCTATACCTACAAAGATCAGAATGGTGCAGGCAATGGTTTCCTCCATTCTATTCTATAGAAGCAATATTTGGTTTTTGAAGAAGCAGGATAGGAAGGAGTATTGACGCTTTTGAACTTTGGTGTTGGAGAAGACTCCTGAGAATACCATGATTAGCCAAAAAACAAACAAATGGATCATAAAACAAACCAGAGTCTCCATTCAAGGCACAAATGACCAGGTTTAAATTATCTTACTTTGGACACATTATGCAAAGACCTAGCTCTCTGGAGAAATCTATAATGCTAGGAAAGGTAGAAGGTGGATGGACTTAATTACAGCAACAATGGGTCCACTGTTGGAAGACTGGAGGACTTGGTTGGGGACAGATTGTCCTGGAGAAAATCTCTCTAGGTGGTTGCTAAGAGTCAACACCAACTTGATGGCACATAATCAGATTATGTTATTCAGTTGAATTATTCTTGTATTATCTTCCCCACAAATCACATTGTGAATGACTAATATGGAGTCTGCAGTAAAATCAACTTCTGAAGGTGGTGGCATAATAGTTATTGAAAAAAGGTCAGAAGCTGATCAAGTGGGATATCTGTCTGTATTTCTTGTTTTTAATGTAATTATGCCAAAACACAAGATGGCATTTGAACTAAGCTTATATACTCACCAGCCTCATGATTTGCATTGATCTTCTTTTTCAGTGACATTGTGTGAAAAAGAGAAATTGTTTCCCCTATATGGGGGAGCTATTTCTTTTCCCATACTGTTATCATCGCAGAGGATATGGGAATGACATCATTTTATTATCTACAGAATGACATGTAAAGTTTCAGCTTATACCAGTGCCAGACAGATACAATAATATCTCTGGTTTGCCTTTGGCTTAATTATTTTAAATACAAGACTGATAGAGCGCTTTTTGTGTTGTACCAAATACATAAACATTGAATGCCTTTTCAGGCAGCTCTGGAACTACTGGACACCCTGATAGAAAAGAAAATGTCTGGTCACATTGTTTGTCCAGCTTGTTCCTCATAACATTTTATCATGGATTTTTAAATTATATTTCTATTGATATATGTGAATCATAAAGAGTGTTCTTTTATTGCAGTGAAGTATAAATCAAATCAGATGAATCAATCAGTCAGCCCATAACATCTTACTATGTTCATACATTACATGCTTTTGATGCTTTCCGATGAACATAATAGAAGTCCCAGCATTATTCTGTTTTTTTTTAAAATATGTTCAAACTGGCTTTAAAAAAGGCTGAGGAACAAGAGATATTATTGCTGATGCATGTTGCAGAAAAATCTAAAAAATATATTAAAAGAATTAAATATTTCCTTCTGTAAAAGGGATGAATTGGCTTTTAACTTATTTTTCCCTCATGCATGAAACTCTATCCCTACTTTCAGAACCTAATTGCCAAATTTCAGTGTAAAGAATTTTACTTCCTGACTTGTGGCTGTGATAATTCTTTTTCAGGCATTTGTTGAACACATCTCTTTTTAGATTCTAAACTGTTAATTTCTGTAAAAGGCTGCTTTGCCCAATATAGCTTTTGCATGTGCAAAGGAAGTTTGCTTCTTCCTTTTCTTCAGTTTATGTAAACAGAATAGGAAATCACGGATGCTGCATGCCAAATCAGTTTGATAAATAAAGTGTCAGAAGAACTTCAGTTTGTGATGTAGGATGGTAATCTGTTGTTTAATGAAAAAAGACAAAAATTACACTGGGCACATAAAGACTTTCAACATGTTTAAATAGCTCTGTGGATCCTGCCTCCCTGTAGAAAGTCATACTCCCCCTCCCCAAAAAAAGGGGTGACTGAGTTTGTGATGAAGTGCACTGGAAGAAGAAGAAGCAAACAAACTGGCTGCCCTTTTTGTTCCTCCTTTCATGCAGTCTTAATTGCTACTACCACATCCTTTGCTCATGTTCAGTTTGTACTCCAGGAGGACTCTTATTGTAGATCCTTGTCATATACTCAGAGCCAGGTCTTCATTATTGTTGAACATCATGCTATTGGATTTGACACTGTTCAAGGTTGTCCGAGTCATTTTGAATTGTGATTTTTGTTAGCCGTGACATGTACCTTGGTACCACTTGTTTGTTTAGTAGGTATCACTTCAATTCTGTCCTCTAGGTCAGTGTTTCTTAAAGTATGGTCCTAGGACCCTGGGGCTCCCCAAGACCCTCTTAGGGGTCCACAAAATCAAAATTATTTGCCAGCCTATGTTGAAATATAATACAATATTAAAATCCCATCAAACAATCATGAGAAGTGGTGGACTCCAGGCTTGGCTGCCAGCTCGACCAGTCGGATTTCTCAGAGTGCTGAGAACTGGCTGAATTTTCCTTGCTTGCAGTGGATTGCAGAAGCTGTGGGACCACTGAAGTTTTTTTCCCCCTGAAGAAGGGGAGACCAGAAGATTGCTCATGGGGCCATTGGAATTGCCTACCCTTGTTTTTTCTCTGTAGTTTCCACCGCGGAGAGAGCAGGGGTAAGTGCAAGGGAAATGGCCGAGAGATATCTTGCTCTCGCAGGGAAAACAAGTCTCTTTGAAGAGACACAAGAGCGTACAGCCGCTTTTAGATCACTTTAGGAAATTATTTTTTTTAGATTAGAAAGTTTTTGATATCTAAGATCTATCTTTTGGACTTTGCTTAAAATGTTGGCTAATTTTGTGCTTTCTTTGCTTTAACTGATTCTGGTGGAAGCTTGATGGATTCTACATTTGCAACATAATGAAACGTCTGCATTTTTTTTACCTTTCTTTTGTATTAGAGGGACTTAAGAGACTCTGTTTGTAATTCTTCGCTTGATAAACTAACTGACTATTTATTTCTTGAGAAACTGTTTGTTTGGATTAAGCAGCTTGCAGCTTGAAGAACGAAAGCTCGCAGCTTGAAGAATAAAAACACAGGGAAACGTTTTTTTCTTTCTTTCTCTACACTCTTCCAGGGTGGATTCTGTTTCACTTGGAATATATTTTTATTTCTCCTTCTATAAACTGTTTGAAATATTATTCTCTCCTGTATTTTGGATTATTGGAACTTTCTTTTTTCTTTTAACTTTAAAAAAAAACACGTTTTGCTTAATAGATCTTGCTGGTAGTATTCCATGGATAGATCACATGACTATTGTTTTGACTAGAAGGGTTGTTATTTTAATCTGAAGGACATAGAAACAATGGCTTTCTTAATAGCAATTCAGGAGTTCAGGAGAGAATTTACTGAGGCTCTTTCAGATATTCAAAGGTCATTGGAATTACTGTTGGTAATTTTGCAAAACCAAGAGAAAGAGCAAAAAATAGAAATAGAAACAGGAAAGAAAAATGCTTTTGAAGTAGAGGAGAAACAGGAGGAGGGAATTTTAAATATATTAGTTCAGAAAAACATTCTGAAGGCTATACATTATAATCTTGGTATAGATATGTTGTGGCAGTGGAGACAGGGTGAAAATTTGGGTGTGCAGTTGGATGGATGTTGTGAAATATGTGGAAAGGGAGAGAAGGTTGGTCTGATATTTTATACGAGATATAGAAAGGAGCAGGCTGTATATTGCGAATTTGCCATTGCGTATTGTGATTTTGGCATAACCTAAACAGAAGATATGAGAAACTGTATGGATATATAAAGGTTAATGAAAATATGGATTTGGATTGTTATGAGAAACTGTATGGATATATAAAAAAGTGATACTCTAAATGTAAGATATAAGGCTAAATACAAACATAAGTTGATATCATAGATTATTGTTTTCTTTGGAGATACATTTATGAGAAGATAATGATATGATAAGATGGAATTAGAATGATGGTTACTACAGGATGATATATATCAATATGTATGTATGAATATTACAAGAATTGATATATTAGGTATTAGGTTAAGTGATATGATAGGTTATGATATGAAGGACTAACATTTAAAATTAATTATTGTACTTTAAGTTCCAAGATAGATTGGAGGACATCTATTTTCTATATTTTCTTTGCTTATTATTTCTTGACTTCACTTTTTCTTTATCTTTTTCTTATTTTGTATTTCTATTTCT
This sequence comes from Charina bottae, assembly GCA_023362775.1. NCBI lineage: Eukaryota > Metazoa > Chordata > Lepidosauria > Squamata > Charinaidae > Charina > Charina bottae. Next base: position 152,030,758 of record JALMGJ010000001.1, on the reverse strand, counting down.
ATTTCCTTTTTCTATTCTAACTTTTATTATGTATTGTAAAACTTAATAAAATTATATTAAAAAAAAACAATCATGAGAAGTGGTAGCGGCAGTGAATGCATCAATTTAAGTTTTTAATACGGTAAATATCAGTAAATGTAACCCATACAAACAAAAGCTCTTTTGGGGTCCTCCATAATTTTTTAAACTGGGAAGGGGTCCTGAGAGAAAAAAGTTTAAGAAACACTGCTCTAGTTCATTTATAAAGAAGTTGAATAGCACAGGGCTGAGGACTAAGCTCTGAGGGATTCCACTCAATGCTTCCCTCCAGGTTACTGCAGAATAATCTCTAAGCACTTTTTCTATGATGTGCTTCAACTAATTGAAATTAATTACTGGACTGAAGTACCTCAAGCCCATTTGTCAACCAATTCTTCTACAGGTAGTCCTCACTTTATGACGGCAATTGGGACCAGAATTGCTGCCGCTAAGTGATGCAGTTGTAAAGCACGGCATCACATGACCACGCCACTTAAGCAAATCACCGCGGGTCGTTGAGCGAGGATGTCATATGGTTGCCATTTGCAACCTCCTGCCAGCTTCTCTATTGACTTTGCTTGTCCCTGTGCCTGCGGGACGCTGCAATGTCATAATTGCAAGCCAGGGACCAGGTGCCCAGATCGCAATCATGTGACTGCAGGGATGCTGCAACGGCCAGAACTCCGAGGAGCGGTCGTAAGTACCACTTGTTCAGTGCCATCACAAGTTTGAATGGTTGCTGAATGAGTGGTTGTAAACCGAGGATTACCTGTATGTTGTCAGGATTAGGTTCAGGATAGCTGACACTGTTGTTTCTTCTTCTACCTCATGAAAAATAAAATTTGTGTATTATCATCAAAAGAATTTCCCAGGATGATTAGAAATGTCTGTCTGAATTTTTTTTAAAGTTTACACTAAACTTCCTGAGAGAAAGGAAAGAGGAAGCCTGTTGGAAATAATCAAGGAGAAAGTTTCATAACTGTAGGCCCACTAAGAATATCATTACTTACCTCTTCTCTCCAATACTTCCTCTTCTCTCCAGGAATCCAAACTGAAGCAGCTTCTGCTCGCATATATGCAGTAGAGTGAACCCCACAAGTTCCCTAAGCAATTTATTCCACTGTCAAAATGTTCTTATTGTTAGGAAGTTTTTCCCCTAACATCCAAATGAAATCTGCCTTCTAATAACAAAGCCATTGTTCCATCTTGCACTCTTGAATTAAGAGAGGAGAAAAAAATATTTAAACTAACTTCCTTCTCTATTGCCAATGCTACCAGTTCAAAACCTACTCGTAGAGCAAGGACAACTTGCCCCAAAGATTGTTGTTTAGTCCTGCAGCCATCCATTTTCAAACTAGTATGCCAGCAAACTAAAACAACAATTAAATATGTATTTATTTATAGGACTTACATAGCTGCCCATTGGGCCAGTCACTCTCTCTCAGCCCAACTCACCTCACAGGGTTGTTGTTGTGGGGAAAAGAAGGAGGAGGAAGGAGTATTAGGTATGTTGGCCGCCTTGAGTTATTTATAAAAATAATAAAGGCGGGATAAAAATTAAATAAATAAATATGCCATAATCCTGGGTGGCTTACAAATAGCAATAAAAAAACAAACCATAAAAACCATTACAAAAGCAACACCCCAACCCCCCACACACCCCCACATCAACATTCAACTTTACTGGGCTCCAGCCTCACTGTACTCCAGTGTTTGTGGGAAGAGCCAGCTCTTCAAGGCTGAGCAAAATATTACTGAGGGAGGCTATAAAAGTTCATATTAATTGCCACCAAATGGTGAGGAAGCAGTCCATTTCAATATTTCTCAGCAAGAGTAGAACTCTTTCCAGATAATCCTACATGCTAATAAGTAATGTTCTCAGTTAATGTACAAATGAGGTTTTTGTGACAGTGCTTGCCATGGTGTTTTAGAGGAGTTACATTTGGTGTCTTCATAGTGCTCTGCTGTTTTCAGTAATGCCAGATGTATCACGGATTCTCATGATTAACAAGGAAAAGGGGGAATCGCATAAAGCTACTGAGGAGTCCAGAGAAAAGCTCACTCAAGTTTTTTATATCAAAGGGGAGGACTGTACTGTACTTATACTATTTTGTGAAGAGAGAATGATCACAGGACAGAAGTCAAGAACATTTCCACAGAAAAGATTATTTCCTTGGATATTTAGTTGGTTTCCCCTTCCAGAGCATGCTAGTATTCATACTGCTGGGCATGCCAGTTAATTTTGTATTTTATAGGCCTTATAATTGTTGCCCGACCCTGCTGGCCTTCCGCAAGTTTTTAAAGACCTGGCCTTTCCCCCAGGCACTGGGGCCAAGTGGTTAAGCGAGGTCTGTTGATTGTTTTTCAGCTGTCTGTTTGTTAGATGGAAGGGATTTATTTGGACCTCTGGTGCTTTCTATACTGAGTATTATTATATTTGTTTTTAATTGTTTTGGATCTTTTTTTGTTTAATTGATTTGGATCTTGTTTTATTTTATTACTGTTAGCTGCCCAGAGTCGCTGCACATTCATACATAAATTACATGTGTGAATATGTAAATAAATAGTTATAAAAATTGGCTACAAATATTTTCTGCAGAGCTTATTTCTCCATTTGAATCCCACTTCAACAAACATTTGAGCATCAGGTTCTTCATTTCTCGCCATTTTTTTCTGAATAGAATCCAATCCAGCCCTTGATTAATAATATAGTAGTTCAGCTACTACACATAAAACATTTATTTGTATAATGCTATGTATGAAAATAATGTTATATTAGCCTCAAGGAGTTTTTTTTTAATTGCGGTGGTTCTTGTATAATCTTTTGGTTTTATTTTAAATGGGCGTTCATTCAAGATTTATCCTTGGTCTTATGAAGTGATATCTGGGAGATTTTAATTTTCTTGTCTGTGTAGGAAAATATTGTTCTATCTAGTGGTAAGACTCCTAATTTCATATCAGCCCAGGGGTGCTGTTCCAAACTAGTGGTCTCCACTCTCAAGGAATATAGGAAGCTTCATGATACAACTACTGCACATAATGATGATTAAGCTCTTGCCCTAAGTGTCCTTGAGCAACAACAGTGATCTTTTTGCCAAACCTTAGTAGTCAGGTTTGCTTCAGATGTCAGGTTTTTATCCATGGGGCATGTTGCAAATGCTCCCATAAATATATAGTACTGTAAACAGGTCAGACGTTTCTACCATAATTTACATCCCCTTTAAAATATATTTTTCTTTATTTACTTTGTTGTTAATATTGCAGAGACACAATGTCAGAAACTGTTGCCAGCTCCTTGAAGGAGTTTTCTCATTACTCTGTTTGTCAGACTTCTTTCTCATCCATCTCTTGAATTCTTCAAACAGCTTGGAGATGAAGGATGAGGTAAAAGGACAAGTACAAATGTATAATGAAGGAAGTACTTATTCCTATGCACTCTGTCTTCTAGTTTTTCAAAGCACAAGGGATATACAGTATAAACAAGATAATTTCTTCTTTATGATTTCTCTATCTATAGAAAAAAACTTAACAAGGGAACAAAAGGAGCTACATGAACAGCTCGTTTCATCTCTTGCTTGCTTACAGGTTTCTTTTCGCTTCAGCTATTATATATGAATCAGAATTAAAAGGAAAGAGAGAATGGACTGACTTGCTAAGAGACTTAGATGGAAAGATTGACTGACTGCAATCCTGTTCAGGGTGGTGGACCATTAAAAGTAATTGCCATGCTCAGACACCAAAGTGATGGATGAAAATCCCACTGTCATCAGGACATCTTACAGAGTGACAGATACTGTATTTCCTTTCTCAGAAATCTTGTCACATCCATAATGATTGCTATTCTGTTAAGTGGAAGAGTTGATGCATGATTGGACAGCTTGGATTGCCAAGTCAAAATATAAAAAGAAACCTCAGATGCCTTAAAATTAACCCTTCTCTCAATATTAGCTATTTTCCAAAGTCTAAAATCAACCTTCTTTGAATATGTTCTGTTACAATGTCTTGCTGCTTGTGATTCTTTCTGTCATTTGTATGCTTAGACAGGTTTTAATTTCTTTAGTTTAATTTTTGTACTTATTGAGAAATAAAATTGCAAAGTTTTCTGGTATGTGATTTTTCAATGGAATGTTGGTTATATTCATTCACTTTGCCTCTGTTTAATATTTAATCTACAGTAAGTAGTGGGAATAATTGAGACAACTGCTGTTTCTGTTTTTGTGTGTTTGGAAAATGATGAAATCAGTTTTTAAAAGCGCCACAACTTTTATTATCTGCCCCTGGGTTTTTTTTAGAATTGGCCTTAACATTCAAAATGCAAATTAGTCACACAAATAGTTCATATACTTTATTTCATTTAAACAAAACTCATCTAGCAGAATGAGATACAGTATATCTGCCAATAGTTTATAAAATCACTCAACAATCATGGAGGTAAATAATGAATCCAAATCTAATCTCTATCACTGTGTTTCAGTTAAAACAATATCCCCCCCCTTTTCTTCTTTGTGCCAATCTCTAGCAACTAGAGGAGGCCCCTTCCCTATTTCTACTTTCCACACTTTTCCCCTTTACAACTCAATTCAGATGTCAGAGCCAAACCACAGTTAAACTATTGAAAGTGCTTCACACAGTTTTTTCTCTCTTTCTCTTGCCTTACATGATCCATTTCCCCAGAAGTACTTTCTGGTATGTCTGGATTGATCAGACTATGATTCCTTGATTTTAGTTTGCTTTCACCTCAGAATAAGGAACCAATTTCAAATTGTGTTTTTTCATTTTGGTTTGAAGGCAAACAGTAGGAATAGTTACATCAATTACCCATTTTTATATATCAGAGTGGGGGCGGATGGCTCAGTGGTTAAGATGCCAGGCTTGTCGATCGGAAGGTCAGCGGTTCGAGACCCGAGCGCCGCATGACGGAGTGAGCTCCCGCACTCGCCCCAGCTCTTGCCAACCTAGCAATTCGAAAGCATGCAAATGCAAGTAGATAAATAGGTACCACTTTGGTGGGATGGTAACAGCATTCCGCGCACGTCATGCCGGCCACTCGACCGCGGAAGCAACTTCAGACAGCGCTGGCTCTTCGGCTAAGAGACGGAAATGAGTGCCACCCCCTGGAGTCGGACACGACTGTGCAGGGGAAAACCTTTACCTTTTATATATCAGAGTAAAATTTAGTTCTTCTAGACTCAGAAGGATAGGAGAGAATAAAAGCATGAAAATAGAGGAACATGCTGATCATGATTTATGATAACGAGAAGGAACCTTAAAATAATCTAAATCAGTCTTTTATTTCAGAAGGATAATATTGATTCCAAATTAGGCTTTTATCATGAAATTGCCCTTATATACTGTAAACACAGAATTATACAGGGATTCTAGCCTAAGCTGTCTTATATTTGTAATCTTCCTTTTAATAAAAGGACTTATTTCCATAATTAAAGTTTCTAAGTAATCCAGAATTTGAATATTTGAAAGGCAGGGAACAAAGATGAGAAAGAAAAGGTTTTGCTAGCTATTAGGGTAGACTGATAGATTAACACTCATATGTGTGTGTGTGCGCGCGCCTTTGAATCAGTGTTGACTCCTGGTGACTGCCTGGACTAGTCCCTGCAGTCTTCTTGGCAAGACTTTTTGGAAGTGGTTTGCCATTGCCTTCTTCCTGGGTCTGAGAGAGAGTGACTGGCCCAAGGTCACCCAGCTGGCTTCATGCCTAAGGTGGTACTAGAACTCACGGTCTCCTGGTTTCTAGCCTGCTGCCTTAACCACTACACCAAACTGGCTCTCATGCAGAGCATATTCACGTGTTCTTTTGGTCCCAGGTACTGTCCATATTTCTAAATCTCCATAGTATTTAACACATTTCTTTAAAATGATAGACAAGCCCAATCAGATATACTGTACTGTACTTTCACTGTGAAAATTTAAATGTACAAAATATGCACATTCTGAACTTGAGAGATCCTAACAATTAATGTAACCTAGTCCATATGCTTGTATTTTTCCCTCTAGAATTTCTCCCAGATGTTTTAGAAGCTGCAAAGGGCAAATCTCCAGAGGCATGAAAGACCCTTTTAATTGATTTTTAGAGTTTTAATAAACAAAAAGAAGAAAAATATTTGTAACATTCCTATGTTTGTAACCTTCCTATGGCTTTTATTTATTTATTTTGTTACTGGTAACATTGATTAAGGAAATAGGTTTTTTTAATTAGTAGTGCTTGGAGGTGCTTATCTGAAAGCATCCTAGATCTCAATAGCATGTCTCTGCTCTGTGAGCCAGAAACGTATAGTACATGCTGGAATCTGCTTCCTGGAGTTTAAGAACATTCAAAGAGTTATGATGGATCAAGCTAAGACTCCATTTAATCTAATATTTTGTTTCCAACATTGACAAGAAACTCCAAAGGAGTTTCTAATATCAGCTGTGAAAGAATATGAAAAATATGTGTGTTATATCTATAAGCCAATATATTTATCTTTTTAAGGAAAGAATACTAATATTTCCCTGAAAGGTATAGTAACAATTGCTGTATGTAACAGTTAAATCGGTTTTTCTGAAATGCATGTACTAGCAGATTATTTAAATGCATTTATACTGGGGTTTTAAAGTGCACTGTTATGCATATAGAATAACTGTGAGAAAAAAAGTTTTTTTTTCTTAAAAGAAAAGAATGAGCAGAGCAACAAAGATTTCACAGTGCTTAACACTCAAGGAGAAAATTTGAGAATAAATAAAATGAAGGAGATTTTCTCCAGTTTAGGCAACATTGCTGAGAAATATGAATATGTATCATGCTGACCGTGCCCCCATATCCATCACACATGGAAAAAGCAAGCTGAGACATCCCAGGGGAGGAATACCTCCATGGTTATGTTGTTTATAGACAACCCACCAGATAAAACAATATCACATTGTTCTTCACTGTATCCAACTCTGTAAGAAACTGTGACTTCCCATTGTGCCTATCCTAGCATCTTCTCAAAAATTCATGTTGAGGCCACATGCAACCCTTATTGCTTTTACAAATTGTTTTTCCATTTGATCATTTTTAATATTGTCCTCAGAGTAAAACATTAAAATCTGTTCATAGAACATCCCTTTAGAAAGTTTTTTCCCCTTTGTTTTAAAAATACATTTTGCAAACTGAGCTAGTCACCAAACCTGAACATACTTCTTTTTTTATAAATTTTAGTAAGATTTTAAAATACATAGTTAAAAGTTAGAAACGAAAAAAGAAATAGAAATACAAAATAAAGAAAAAGAAAAGAAAAAGTGTAGTAAAGTGATAAAAAGAAAAAGATATGAAAAATAGATAACTTGCAATCTATCTCTGGTCACGTAGATAAAAAAATCTGCCCTAAATGTTGGTTTTTCATACAATAGATAGAAATAATTATTTGTCTAATATGCTCTTTTGTATTTAATCTACTCTTCAAAACCCCATGTAAGCTTTGCCCCTCCTGCATTTCACAAATAGTCCATCAATGGTTTCCACTCTTTGAGATATTGATCACTTGAGTTTTCTTTCAATAAACAAGTCAATTTATCATTTTCTGCCACGTCCATCAATTTTAACATCCACTCTTGTACTGTTGGTAGAGTCTGAGTTTTCCAAAATTGTGTTATGTTATGACCGATATTTTTTGCCCATTTAATCATACAATCTTTAACTTGTTCTTGTTCTTCCACCATTTCTCCTCTCAATTTATACATTTTGGCAATTAAATGTTCATCTGTTTCACAAAGTTGTATTTCAAATTCCAATTTACTCTGTTGAAATCCAAAGTCTTTTTTATCTAACTTGAATTTCTCTATAAGCTGCATGTAAGAAAGCCATTGAAAAGTATATCCTTCCGAGGCAAGTTGTTCTTTTGATTTAATTTTGTATTCTCCTTGTTCTTTTTCTAACAAGTCCTTATAAGTCAACCATTTGTCTTTGTCTCTTGTTTCAGTTCTATAGAATGCTTCTTGTGTAGAAATCCATAGAGGCATCTTATAACATAAAGTTGACCTATATTTATTCCAAATCCATAACAAAGATCTTCTAATATAGTGATTTTTAAAGTCCACATTAACTTTAACTTTGTCATACCATAAATATCCATGCCATCCGTATCTTAAATCATGACCTTCTAAATTCAATAATTTTTCATTTTTCAAAACAATCCATTCTTTAAGCCATACTAAACAACATGCTGCATAATATAACTTCAAATCTGGGAGGCCCAAGCCACCTCTTTCTTTTGAATCTTGCAAAACTTTATATTTTATTCTCAGTTTTTTCCCTTGCCATACAAACTTAGATATATCACGTTGCCATTGTTTAAAAGGTACTTCTGAAGCCAATATAGGTACTGTTTGGAAAAGATATAAAATTCCTGGCAAAATATTCATTTTAATCACTGATATTCTACCTAATAGTGATAGTTGTAGTTTCTCCCACCGATCTAAGTCTTTTTTTATATCTGTCCAGAGTGAAAAATAATTATTCTGAAACAAATTGACATTCTTTGATGTTAAATGTATTCCCAAATATTTTACTTTTTTTCCCATTGTAAATCCAGTTAGTTCTTTCAATCTCTCTTGTTGATGACAATTCATATGCTTAGTTAAAACTTTTGTTTTCTGTAAATTCACTTTGAACCCTGCTAGCGACCCAAAGTCTTTCAATTTCTGCATTAATAACTCAATCCCATCCAATGGGTTTTCTAAAGTAATGACTAGGTCGTCAGCGAAGGCTCTTAGCTTATAAACTTCTTTTTTAACTCTTATACCAGATATGCCATCATCTTGTCTAATATCTCTAAGTAAAACTTCTAACACCAATATAAACAAAAATGGAGATAAAGGACATCCTTATCTTGTACCTTTTTGAATTTCACATGGTTTACTAAAATCACCATTAACAATTATTTTAGCAATTTGGGGGGTATATATAGATTTAATCCATTCAATAAAGTTTCCTCCAAAATTCATAGATTCCAAAACTTTAAACAAAAAAGACCAATTTAAATTGTCAAAGGCTTTTTCAGCATCTACAAATATCAAAGCAGCCTGTTTTTCATTATGTTGTTCCAGGTACTCCAATATGTCCAAAACATTTCGAACATTATCTCGAATTTGTCTCTTAGGCAAAAATCCTGGCTGATCCTCATGAATAAGATTCTTAAGAATATTTTTCATTCTCTCCGCCAACACTGTTGTAAATATCTTATTATTCAATAAAGATATTGGTCTATAATTCTTTGTTAAAGTCAAATCTTGTTGATCTTTTGGTATCAATGCAATATGAGCTGCTTTCCATGTTTCTGGCATTACACCTGTTTCTAAAATCGAATTCATCGTCTTTTGTAGAGGGAGACAAAGTTCAACCTCAAAGCATTTATAATAAGCCACTGATAAACCATCAGGACCAGGCGCTTTTCCACTATTAATTTTCCTAAAAGCAGTTGACATTTCCTCAACCATTATAGGATTGTTAAGCAATAACTTTTGCTGATCAGTGAGAACAGTTAATTTTTGTTTACTCAAATATTTGTCAATATCATTTAATGAAACATCTTGCTTTTTATATAATGATGAATAATAGCAATGGAAGGCTTCTTGAATACCTACGTTGTCTACCAAAGTTCTCCCCTCGTATTGTATTTTAGAAATTAAATTCTTTTGTCTTTGCTTACCTAATTTGTAAGCCAACCATCTACCTGGTTTGTTTGCAAATTCAAAATGCTTCTGTTTCGCAAATTTAATTTGAGTCTCTAATTCCTGTATCAATATCATTGACATTTGTTTTTGTAGAAATTTAATTTGAGTCATCAATGTTTCATCTAATGGGTTATCTCTCAAACAAGTCTCTTTGTTTTTAATTTCATCTAAAATCATTTGGATTTTCTCTCTTTTTCTTCTCCTCGTCTGAGCATTGTATTGGATAAAGTAGCCCCTCATATAGGCTTTGCTGGCATCCCAGACAAACTGAATATTAGTGCCTTTATCTAAATTCAATTGAAAGAATTCTCTTAACTTTTTTTTACATGAATCAACTATTTCATTTTTCCTTAGAATTGTCTCATTTAATCTCCATCGGAATGTATTTCTTTTCCCTTTAATAGTCAACATAACTGGATTGTGATCTGAAAGAGTCTTAGGTAATATTTCAGCCTTAATAACATCCAGCATCAAACTTTTAGAAAACCTGAACATACTTCTAGGATTGAGTGCCCAGAGTCTGGAAGGGATAAGGTCTGAAACGTGTGGTTTTAAGCGGGTCTGGGGTAGCAACAGCTGGAAGTTTACAGTGTTAGGGCAGCCCAGATGCTGCAGTGGCAAGTGCTGTTGCAGCCCCAAATAACGTTTTATTTTTATTTATTCATTTAATTTTTATCCCGCCTTTATTATTTTTATAAATAACTCAAGGCGGTGAACATACCTAATACTCCTTCCTCCTCCTATTTTCCCCACAACAACAACCCTGTGAGGTGAGTTGGGCTGAGAGAGAGTGACTGGCCCAAGGTCACTCAGCTGGCTTTCATGCCTAAGGCGGGACTAGCACCAGACTGATTTGTTGCATGACATCAGCCAAACTGTTCAAATACCAGAGGATTTAAGGTGGTGTATATGTGTGTGTGAGGGTGTGTGTGTGTAAGTTTCCAATTAAACTTTGCAAAATATGTATTTACCAGGCTGTACAAAAAAAATCCTGCATTTAAGGCACTGATTTTATAAACTCAACAAAAATAAAACGTTATTAGGGCTTTCTTTATTGGAAAAGTGCATAAAATATACATTTTCAATCTAGTCAAGTACTAGGGTTACTTGAGGTCAATGCGATCAAGTGGAGGGTTATATTGATCATTAATTTTAGGACTGGCAAGCAGCCTTTTCTTGATGAGATTAGGTAACATGACATATCTGGTAGAGAGTTCATGACATGGGGATCTTTTCCTGATGGGCAGGGCCGCAACTAGGGGGGGCAAGCGGGGCATGTGCCCCGGGCGCCATGCTGGGGGGGATGCCAAAATGACGCCCGGGGGTGCCAAAATGTCAAAACCCATGGGGGGGGGCGTGGAATCCATGTTTGCCCCGGGTGACACAGTCCCTAGTTCCATCCCTGCTGATGGGATTAAGTAACATGCCATATTTGGTAGGGTCATGATCTGATGATGTCTGCATCATGTGGACTTTAATTGTTTACTTTGATGATGTCACTGATTAAAACTACTAATAAGCTGCCATTATTAGTTGATATCCACTAGATTTACTAAGATGGCCAAGGTAGCTTCTGTGCAAAGCCAGACATGAAATGAAATCATGCGTGAAGATTGGGTGATGTGGAGGAGGAGACCGATTGAACATCTCACTTTTACTGTTCTTCTGCTTCACTTCCAAATTAACAAACACCACTTTGTAAAATGTATTTGCCTTTATCATGTAGTTACTTCTTAGGAGAAAGCATGTATCTTACAAACACTGAGGTTCTGGTAGATCTTCCAAAGTTCAGAGGCCAGTATGAAAAAAGAAGCATAATTTGGGGCTCTGCACAGAAGACTGCAAATTAGACATGCTGGGTTTCTTCTGACCTTTTGTTCAAACAGCACTTCTGTGGTTGATTTGAATAATCTGTGCTTCGTGATGGGAAAATGAATACTGTTTTTAAATACTGTAAGGAAATCTCTGTTCTCCAACTTCACTCTTCTAATTTGATTTCAAGCCTCTTGGAGTTCATGGGTGGTATTGAAGGCTTGAATGGTATTCTGACTGCCTATTATATGGGTCACATGTATGGCCTTTTTAATATAATGTGTTTAAAAATGGTAATTTGTGGTACAGATGAATTGCAAAAAAGTTCTGTTGTGACCAGTATCTTTTTGTGTCCTGCCATTGCCTTCCTTGTGGAACAGCCATGAAGACTGTTGACTTGACTGTGGCTGGCCTGTGGCCTGAGTATCCTAGAGACAGGAAGAATCAGTGCGGTCGTGTACCCAGTGACTTTTGTTTATTCCAAGCAGCCCTTGGCAGCTTAGATAGATTAACAGGCACTTGCTTTTTCAGAACTGGGCCTTCAGTGACGTCATCACAGTTAACTGGAAAGCAGTAATCACAGCAAATGGCAGACATTGCTCAAGGACAGTGGCAATCATGTACTGGGTGATTTAGCACAGAAAATGATAGTATTCTTGATGATTCCTGAACATGACTGAATTTTGATAGACTTCTCCAGAAACTGTGGTGAGGGCATGGGAATAAAAAGCATCCCAGTAGCCTTAGGGATAGTAACTGCAGTTACCAACAGACGAACTAGGAAGCCACATGAGATACTGACACAGCATTGGGTTGATTGAGTGTATATTTAAGGGAAGTTGGAAGAGAGAAGGCAGAACAAAGGGCTTGGTCATGAGTAGTTCTTGATCATTCCTTAAACTAGACTTCTAATTTGACAAGACATCTTGAGATAAAATAGAATGTGTATAAATTTAGTCTCCATCCTCTTGAGGGTAATGGCAGTTGGCTGCAACTTTCATCTTGACAGATATGAATTTCCAATAGGATAAGAAATGAAGATATAAAATGTCTACATTTTTTAAATGTCTGGAACATAGTTAAATGAACTTTAAAATTCTTAGTTTCTAAAACCAGTCACCTAGATTTGCTTCATGGAATTCCATCTTAGTCCTTCTACTATCAACAAGAATAATTTGTTATTTTGAGAGCTATTTGTCAGTACTGTCATGCCCACTGGCTATAATTTGTATATGTGCTCTGATGTCAGATATTGTGATATAAAGAGGTGAAACTTTTATGCTATAAAAAGATATCTCCAAAAGATAGCCCTTCAGCCTTTGTTTAAACACTTCCAGTGAAAGCAAGTTTACCACTTCCCAGACAGTCTATTCCGTTATTAAAAGTTTGTACATTTACAAAATTTTTCCTGATATCCAACTGAAACCTAGTTTCTTGTAATTTAAAGTCATTGTTACAGTGGTGCTTAAAAATTTGTGAACGCTTTTGAATTTTCAATATTTCTGCATAAGTGTGACCCAAAATGTGATCTGTTCCAATCGAAGAGAATATGATCTGTTCTCCACACAAGTTCTAAAAGTAGATAAAGAGAACCCAATTAAACAAATGAGTAAAAACTTATACTTCATACTAGCAGAGTCTGGTAGCACTTTTTCAAACCAACACATTTTACTGAAAGGCATAAGGTTTTGTGTCTTACAGTTCACTTCACCAGATACATGGAGTGATTAATTGATGTAAGATTTAAATTGGAATGAGGAGTGGGGGGGAAAGGCCTCACTTCATCCCAACTTAAATCCTACATCAGTTTAGCCATTCCATGCATCTGATGAAGTAAGCTGTAGCTCACAAAAGTTATGCCTTTTAATAAAATTTGGTAGTCGGTTTGGGCATGACTGATTCTTGATAACCCCATGCTAGCTTCTGCCAAGCAATGCATTCTTTTCTAAATATTTGCAAATCCTGCTTAATAATCTGTTTTAAAATTTTGCCGATTATAAATCTCAAGCTGACAGGTTTGTAATTACCTGGGTGACCTTTTTTCCCCTTTTTGAGGAGAGGAACAATGTTTGCCATTCTCCAGTCCTCTGGCATTATGCGTGACCTCCATGATTTCTAAAAGATCACAGATCTGAGTTTACGTTCACAAGTTCCTTCAAGACTCTTGTACAGTATGTCATTTGTCTGACCCTGAGAATGAAATTTGTTCATGGTAGAGATGCTCCCTAACTATCTCTTTATTTTCCTTGGATTGCTACTCTCCCCTTTTGTCAGTTATTCTGCTTAAGCCAGTTCCTATATGGAAAGAAGGCAGCAACAAAGTATGATCTCTGGAGCTTTGCCCTCTCCCCTGTGTTATGCTACTTATGCTACCATCTTCTCCTGGCAATGAGTATGCATTGGAGTTGGGCGGCTAATACATTTGAGTGAGTGAGTGAGTGAGTGAGTGAGTGAGGCTGAAATAGAGGAGTTGTGACTGGTGAATTCCCTTTCTGTAAGGATTTCCCTGAAAAGTATTGAGATAGGCTGTTACCAATCAGACTCTACTTAGTCAGAACAATTCCAGATGTCCTGCTCTTGGATGTTGTATGTCTAAAAAGTGCTATTTGCATACATACACACCCTTACACATGGAAAAAGGAATAAAAGGGCAACAAAATTACACAAGACTTCAAGACTTCACTAACACAGCACCTTCAATGTATCTCAGCTAATTACATTTGCTTGCAAAATTCCATGCAGAAAAGTTTTTTTATTTCTTTGGTCACCTTGTTATGTAAGAGAGGATAACTCACATTTTGATAGGCATTTGAAACCAGATAGATTTGGATTCTATCTTTGATATTTAAAGTAGTCAGTCAGATGTTTACTTAAAAGACTGTTTATGCTTTTCTAACAGGATTAGATTTTTCATGACAAAAGTGCTTGTCAGTATAGACCACTTGATTATGTATGAAGAACTGTTAGGTTGGTTGAGAGCCAGTTTGGTGTAGTGGTTAAGATGCTGGGCTAGAAACCAGGGGACTGTGAGTTCTAGGCCTCCCTTTGGCATGAAAGCTGGCTGAGTGACTTTGGGCCAGTCACTGTCTCTCAGCTCAACCCACTTCATAGGTTATTGTTGTGGGGAAAATAGGAGGCAGGAGTATTAGGTTTGCTGCCTTGAGTTGACGGACGGACAGACCGACGGAAGGAAGGAAGGAAGGAAGGAAGGAAGGAAGGAAATGTAATAATAATAATAATAAAGTAGATTAGTTTCAAAACCATTTATATTGTTCCACTGTCTTAGAGAAAGCTGGGGGGGGAGGTCTCAGCAGGGATTTATAATACTAGTTCAGGGATGGACAACATGTAATTCTCCAGATGTTGTTGGTTACAATTTCTATTATTTCTCATCGTCTCCCATATTGACCGGGGCTGATGCGGGTTGGAGTTCAGCAGTAACTGGAAGATACAGTATATTGCTTAGATGTTGTTCATCCATACTAGAATACATATTTTGTCCGATGACTAATATGAAGAAACTTTTGTTAAGTTGACACTGTAGACCATCTCCCACAATTTTGCTTCATTGAAAAATGCTGGGGAACTGATCATCACTGACCAAGCTTCATAAATGTTCCATCCAGAGCTTTCCAAACTTTTCATGTTGGTGACACACTTTTTAGACATGCATCATTTCGCGACACACTCTTACAGCAGGGCACAAGGCAGGCACTAGGACCTGTGCGGAATCACAGCAGGTTTGGAGGCAGCAAGGCACAAGGCAGGCACTAGGACCTGTGCAGAATCCTGGCAGGGCAGGTTTGGAGGCAGCAAGGCATAAGGCAGGTACTAGGACCTGCGTGGAAGCCAGGAGGCAGCAGCAGCCGTGACACACCCAGACACTGCAGCCGACACACTAACATGTCCCGACACACAGTTTGGAAAGCTCTGGTTCCGTCTATGTTACCAGTAAAGAAAACATTGGAAGCCTAAAATATCATTATTTATATTCAACAGTCACCTTATGTATTTGGTATGGTATATGTGTAGATGAATTGTGATTTTACTATTACTGCATTATTTCCTTCAATTAAGCTTTCATCCCCACAGAATGATCAGAATTATACAATAGGAATTATGAATTTACATATTCTATAAAATTGGTGGTATTTAGCTAGAAGTAGGTATTCTCTTTCTGAAAGACAGAGAATAACAGATATTAAGAGTACTTGGTATTCAGTGTAAGAGTCTGCCTCAAGTTAGGAATTCAACTTGAAACTTGAAAGAATGCTACCAGCATCCCTGAATGTATTCTAGGTCTTAATCAAACACCTAGAGCATAGCTTTCCAAACTGTGTGTCGTGACACTTTAGTGTCTCGCAACACACAGTTTAGTGTGTCGCGACACAACCCGGAAGTGGATGTGCACGGTGGTGGCGCAGGGGCGCGTGCGGCGGTGGTGGTGTGTATGGTGGCAGCGACAATGGCGCACCATCAGCGCTTCCGCGTTTTAGCGGAAAACATGAGGCCGCCTCCGTGCACGCCCCCGCCGCTGTGCACGCCCCCGCACCACCGCCACTGCCGCAATTGGTGTGTTACCAACGGTGGCAGTTTGGAAAGCACTGACCTAGAGCATCTTTCTCTAACCAGGTGCCCTAGAGACATGTAGGATTTCAGTTCCTATAATCCTCAGCAAGCATGATTTTTCATCATTAGCAGAGGATTATGATAGCTGAATTCCAACATATCTGGAGGAGCACTAGCATGGGGAAAAGTTGACTTAAAGTTCTGCCTACATATGGGTATGATTCAACATGTAGAAACAGCAGCTGGAAAATTATGAGAACTCAAACTGAGTCTAATTTGCTTAAACTTTGTAAAATATTGAGTGTCTATGATGATACCCAACTGAAATATAGGCAAGGATCCCAGATCCTTTATGCACAGCAGCTTTCCAGGATCTCTTTTGCTAGTGTGATCCTTTACCCACCCCTGAATGTCAATAATTCTCTGTAGGTTCATTGTATGAGGCACAATGGACTGCAATCAGAAGGAGAAAGTGGTAGCTTTGTAAATGCATGCTAGTGCTTAGTTTGAGAACATGCAGGGGCCTCTTTTGATTCTAGCTGCATTAATTAAATATTGGAGCAGAAAAGTAGATGCTCAATAGAGGGGTAAGAAGTAACTGAGCAAATGAGCTCTAACTATAGCCTTCTATTTAGTGCCCTTTGGCCTCACTCCCTGCCTGTTCTTGGCTCTAGTTTTACTACTGGCTTTTCTTCCATTCTTTACATTCTTCTGCATATAGAAATATGGCAAAATTATTGCTGTTCAGCCAGCCCTCTCTTTAACTTCAGTCCACAGGCTTTTGGACAGGGAACTTGCAATCATGCACAGCTTTTTGACATAAGTATGTTTCCATTCTCTTTGCATCCCATAAACATTCCTGAGCTTCACCTCTTTCGTCTTCTCCCCCCAAGAACCACAGAGGCATTTCTTTGCCAATTTTTCACAAAGCAGGTCTCTTAACAGATGATTCATTTGGTTGGCTAGCTTGTGTATTTTGGATCTTGTCTCTCTGCTGTTCTTTAATATGGTGACCAGTTTTGCACACACAATTCCAAGAAGCCATCCAGCTGCCTTACTGAATGCCAAAGTAATAATGTTTGTGGGTTTACTCACCATAGTTCTTCATACATGTCCCTAGATCTTGTTTGCCTTTCCTAATGCTGCCAGATGTTGCTTGGATGGTTTTACAAGCATGTGGTAGTGAATGTTCCCATACCAGTGATTTTTTAACAGATTGAAGCTACTTTGTTGTAAAGGACTCTTTTGGACCAAACTAGGTGTTACATTAAACATGTATAGATTACTGTGATATCTTTTTTTTTAACAGGGAATATTGTTTTCAGCAAGACAAGTTGGATCTGTGTGTGCATGCTTATGTATGTGTAAATACACATCTAGGGTTTAACTCAAGTTGGCACTAAACTTCTTGCCTGCCTATTGCTGGCCAACTCCAGGAAAACAGGCATTTAAATATGAGTTTACCAAAAAGCATTGCTAGGTTTGTGGGGTAACATTGAAGTGGGAAAATGTCATCAGCACTGTTCCTCCCCAAATCTTCAACTCCAATTGCCCTTCTCAAAGGGACTGTTGCTCTTTAGAAAGAATAATTTATGTGTTTTCTGCATGTAAAAATCTCAAGTTTTTCCCCCCACCTCGTAGTTACTTTTTGAGTAATATATTTTTCTTTTGGAGCAAAATTGCTAATTATATCAGAGATTCTATTTATACCACAATTCAGTATATTTCTTCAGAAGCCCCATTATGCTTAATGGGATTTATTCCCATTAAAGTATGTGCAGGATTGATTCCTTACTCTCTGTGCTGAGTAATTGTTCAAAACAAACCAAGGTTTGCAGCAATGTCCTGCACATTTCTTTTTGCAGAACTTTCAATATTTTTGGCATACTGTAGAGTGTTGTGATGGCAGGAGAAAAGGTATGACTAAAGAAGTAGCCTTTGGACTGTATGATTGAAGGAAGAAGAGAATAGGCTGTGAAGGAAGCAAATATTATACCACAAAAAGCTGAGGCTTTTCCAAAAGCTAAACATGATCCTGTGTACAAAGAAGGGTTTGAAACACTACGTGCATAGGGCCTGTTTCCTGCCAGTTCCTGACAATAGTTTTTGCTGAAATGGTCATTCTATATACTGCTTTTGTTAAATGTTCAAAGCACTCAAATACATTACCTCACTAAATCTGACAATTACTCTATACTGCAGACTAATCGTATTTGTCCTGAATTACAGTGAAAATAGGATTGAATGATTTTTCTGCCCAACTAGTAACCTCTGAATCAGGAAGTTTAATCTCATAATGCTTAAGAATTTTCCCAATTCCTGAATATTTCACATCCCATATAATTCACCCTATCTTTAGAGGCATTTTGGCCTTCCCTACTAACATATGGGCCCTATATAAGACAAATTTTAAATACAATGAAATGTTAGCCAAGTGCTGTCTAATATGAAGTACAGGTAAGCCTCGCTTACTAACTGCCTTGTGTAGCGACCGTTCAAAGCAGAGCTTTCCAAACTGTGTGTCGCGACACAAAAGTGTGTCGCCACACACAGCGTGGTGTGTCGCCACACCACCCGGAAGCGGCGGCGCGTGCGTGCACGGTGGCAGCGGCAGCCGCCGCCACCATGCGTGCACCGCCGCACGCGCCGCCGCACACCCCCCGCGCCGCCGCACGCCCCTCCGTGCCGCCGCCGCACGCGCGCCCCCGTGCCGCTGCTGTGCTGCCGCCGCACCGCCGCTGGCGTGTCGCCAGCGGCGGCACTTTGGAAAGCCCTGGTTCAAAGTTATGATGGTCCTGAAAAAAAAAACTTTGCAACCAAGGCACACATTTACAACCTTCGCAGTATCCCTCAGTCACATGATCACCGTAACAGTCAGTATACGTTGTCCTGTGCCTGACTTTTTTTTTTCCTTTCCCCCCCTCTTGTAGAGTGGAAAGATTGGAGAGGAAGGGATTACAAGAGAATAAGCAGGCACACAATGGGGAATACACATACAGTAGAAAGGAATGTGCTAGCGCTGGCAGCCCTGACCACACTAGTGCTGGGAGCTCCAAGCACACTAGGCAAACAGCTGGTGTATTCCCCATTGTGTGCCTGCTAACTCTCATGTAATCCCTTCCTCTCCAATCTCTCTGTGAGGGGGGAAAAAAGGAAAAAAAGGGGTCAAGCACATGAGAGATTGCCAAATAAGTAATTTAGGCAATCTCTCCTGTGCCTGACCCATTTTTTTGCTTTCCTCCTGCTTACAAGAGAGTAAGCAGGCACACAGTGAGGAATACACTGGCTGCTTGTCTAGTGTGCTCACGGGTCCCAGCCCCAAATGTGCTCGGGGCTGCTGGCGCTAGTGCATTCCTTTTGATGTGTATTTCCCATTGTATGTCTGTTTACTCTCTTCTAATCCCTTCCTCTCCAATGAATGTAAATACAAAGATTAATTCCCTTCTTGCTATTTATCCCAGGGCCAGGGTGAGCATTTCAAAGGGCTGGGGACAGGGGGAAAAGGAAAGCTGAAATAAAATCATAAGCACAGTTGCGGTCACATGATTTCCCACTTAGTGACTGCTTCACTTAACGACCAAGTTTCCGATCCCAATTGTGGTCACTAAACAAAGACTATCTGTATCCTAAGAATAAGTGAAGATTACAAGAAGTCCGTGGTCCAGCTTGAATGGTGGGGAGACTATTCACTTTACAGTTAATGCTTTTGCTTTCTGTTGCAGACTTGCTGACTGCCAAGGAGTATCACTGCTTACTGCAGCTGCTTTGCCCTGACTTTCCTGTG
The DNA here is from genome assembly GCA_023362775.1 of Charina bottae. Taxonomy (NCBI): domain Eukaryota; kingdom Metazoa; phylum Chordata; class Lepidosauria; order Squamata; family Charinaidae; genus Charina; species Charina bottae. The sequence continues at coordinate 152,010,867 of JALMGJ010000001.1, read as the reverse complement.
GAGCTTACTCAGAAAGCAGCAAGGTGAGTCTTTACGCATTCCCAAAAGAGTGATTAGTGTTATGATTATATTTTAATGCCAAGGATCAGTTCATATTCCAGTAGTAAAGGTAAAAGATAAAGACACCCTCAAATTGAACTTGACTCCTGCTGTCTACTTGGACACATCCATGTAACATTCTTGGCAACAATATTTTAATAGTACTCAGCAATTCTAAATTGTATGTATTACCGGAACAGATTGCTTTTCTGCACTAAACAGAAATGGCTGCACAGTTCTTTCTTGATTGTAATTCATTCATAGTTGCTAGCCATGTGAACAGAAATAATGTTTACATTTGACTTCGCTGCTGTCTGTTGCCAATTAAACCTGGCCACTTTCTGTATTCAGGTTTAAAAAGGAAAATTAATACCATGGTTGCAACATCTTTATTTAGAAAGATGTTTCTCACAGGATTTTTTGCTATATTTTTAGAATTGTAGCTCATATTTCCACCAAATCCTGCAATTCATCAATACTTACTGATCTGTTGTTTCAGTAGTAAGAGCTGTACGATGAATGGGAAAGACACAGTTCTTGATTCATTTTCAGGCCAAAATTTGTCTAAAGTATATCCAGCTTAGTTCTAAACCCACATAGAAACGAGACTAATATAGTTGCCTGAAAAGTAATGTCATAGAAAAAGCAGATTATCTGACTGATTTCAGTCAGGGTTAAGTCCTGGGCATGGGACATAAATAACTTAGGTCGCTTTGGTGGACAACCTTCATCAAGACCTGGATTGCAGTCCTCCTGGTTGTACTTCACTTCTCAGCAGTGGTTGACCATGGTAACTTTCTGGACTGTCTGCAAAGGTTGGTGTTCAGAGGCACTGTTCTGCAGTGATCTCTTTCTCCTCAAGTAGAGAGTGCCAACTGGTGGCAGGGGAGGAGAGGTTAGCACAGTAAGAGCTCCCTTGTGCAGAGATGGCATTTTAAAAAAATAGCTACAGCCATTAGGAAAACATGAACTTGACTGGGAAAATCGGAAGCCATGAGAAAGAAACTCAAGGTTCACCTGCTTTGACTCTCTTTGGTATAAGAAGAAGGGAAGGAGAAATGCTACCAGGTTTTTAAGATTCTGTTGTTATAACCTATGTCAACAGAGTATTTCTTGTGGCGCTTGTTTCCTGACCTGGTCCACCTTGAAGGGCTGACAGGTCCTCTTTTCAACACCTATATGAAACCACTAGGATAAGTTATCCATCAGTTTAGGGTGAGGTATCAATACACTAGTGATGTCCAGTTATACATCTCCATCTTGGGCCAGGCTAGAGATTCTGTGGAAACCTTGTTACAGTGTCTGGACGCTATAAGCGACTGGGACAAAACAGGCTGAAGTTCAATCAGAACTAAGAGTTGCTGTTCTACAGAAACCATCTGGCTTTCTGTCTGCTCTGGATTTAACTTTGGTTGGGGAGTCTTTCCGCTGAGGGAGCAGGTCTGTGACTTTGGAGTCATCCTGAGCTCGCACCTACTGCTAGATTTGCCAATGGAGGCTGGGACTGGGAGCCCTCACCCACCCTTGTCTAGTGCACAAATTGGAACCCTACCTGGAACAGGAGGCTCTGGCTGGATACGGATACAAGTTCAAGAGTGGAACTGCCATCAGCCACCTCCTCTACATGGATGACATCAAGCTGTATGCTAAGAGTGAACAAGACATCAACTCACTGATCCACCTGACACGGATCTACAGTGAGGACATTGGGATGCCATTTGGACTAGAGAAGTGTGGCCGGATGGTAGTAAAGAGAGGGAAGGTAGTTAAGACTGATGGGGTGGAACTACCAGCAGGCCACATAGCAGACATACAGACCAGCTACAAGTACCTTGGTATCCCACGGTCACATGGGAACCACGATGAGGAGGCAAGGAAGACAGCAACATCCAAGTACCACCAAAGGGTAAGACAGGTCCTGAAGAGCCAGCTCAATGGGAAGAACAAGATCCATGCCATTAACATGTATTCCCTGCCAGTCATCAGATACCCTGCCGGTATAGTGAGCTGGCCAAAGGAGGACATGGAGGCTGCCGATGTGAAGACCCGGAAGCTCCTCACAATGTACGGAGGCTTTCACCCCAAGTCCAACACCCAGAGACTGTACACCAGCTGGAAAGAGGGCGGGCGGGGTCTGGTGAGTGTCAAAGCCTCTGTCCTGGATGAGACCCAGAGCATCCAGGAGTACATCAGTAAGATGGCACCTAAAGATGAGCTGCCAAGAGAATGCCTGAAGCAGCAGCAGACATGGAAGAAAGGTCAAGCAGGGGAAGTGCCATGGCAAGGCAAGACCCTGCATGGGATGTACCATCGAGAGATAGCTGAGGTGGCTGACATTGGGAAATCCTACCAGTGGCTGGAAAGGGCTGGACTAAAAGACAGCACTGAGGCACTGATCATAGCAGCACAAGAACAGGCACTAAGCACCTGATCCATAGAAACAGGGGTCTACCACACTAGACAGGACTCAAGGTACAGACTGTGCAGAGAGGCCTCAGAGACAGTCCAACATATAATGGCAGGGTGTAAGATGCAGGCAGGAACAGCATACACTGAACGGCACAACCAAGTAGCTGGCATTGTGTACAGGAACATCTGCACAGTGTATGGGCTAGACCCTCCAAAGTCCAGATGGGAGATACCACAGAAGGTCATGGAGAATGACAGGGCTAAGATCCTGTGGGACTTCCAGATCCAGACAGACAGGCAGGTACTGGCCAATCAACCAGACATCGTGGTAGTAGACAAGGACCAGAATACAACAATGGTGATAGATGTAGCGGTGCCAAGTGACAGCAACATCAGGAAGAAGGAGTATGAGAAGCTGGAGAAGTACCAGCACCTGAAGGAGAAACTAGAGAGGATGTGGAAAGTGAAGGCCAAAATGGTCCCAGTGGTGATAGGGGCACTCGGGGCTGTGACTCCTAAGCTGGGAGAGTGGCTCCAACAGATCCCAGGAACAACATCAGAGCTCTCTGTCCAGAAGAGTGCAATGCTAGGAACAGCTAAGGTGTTGCACACAACCCTCAAACTCCCAGGCCTCTGGTAGAGGACCCAAGGTTGAGGAAGACACATACCACCCATAGGGGTGAGAAGGGAATTTTTATATTTTTTGTTGTTCAGTCGTTTAGTCGTGTCTGACTCTTCGTGACCTCATGGACCATATACACATACACACACACACACACACACACACACACGAATGACTTAATCAAGAGCTATTTAGTAGATTCTTAAGAGGTGGCATGTAAAATGTTCTAACACAGAGCTTTCCAAACTGTGTGTTGGGACACGTTAGTGTGTTGTCTGCAGTGTCTGGGTGTGTTGCGGCTGCTGCTGCCTCTGAGCCCTGCCAGGATTCCATGCAGGTCCCAGTGCCTGCCTTGTGCCTTGCTGCCTCCAAACCTGCTGTGATTCCGCGCAGGTCCTAGTGCCTGCCTTGTGCCCTGCTGTAAGAGTGTGTTGCGAAATGATGCCCTGCTGTAAGAGTGTGTCGCGAAATGATGCATGTCTAAAAAGTGTGTCACCAACATGAAAAGTTTGGAAAGCTCTGTTCTAACAGATCAGCTCACCTAAAAATTTGAGTCACTTATTTTTCAGCTTAGCTCTGCCAAGCGAGATTAATAGCAGTCTCCTTCAGAAGCTGGTTGTGAGAATTAATAAAGAAAAATGGCCACTAATAATAGTGCAATTGGTTAACAGTCTCCACGAACTTGGCTACAAGTCTAAATTAAATTTTTTTAGATGTATGGCTGTTTTTAAAAAATAATTTGCAAACTTTTTGTAAACCTAAGGCTTTGTTGAGGGTGCAGCCTTTGTACTTCTATGCTTGTGTGCGTGTGCCTTGGAGACAGACAAGTTAAGGGTTTTGGAACAGCAGGTGTGAGAGAAAATTGAGATTTGTGTCTCTGAGGCACCCAGACTCAGGTGGGGATGATATCACTGCCTTTACTCTTCCTGGGTTGAGAGAGTTTTGTTTTCGCCTACTAAGCTAGTAAGGAGAAGTTGTTTGATATTGCCTTAATCTGAAGCTGTCTTCCCCAGTTCCTCTTCATCTATACCATTTGATATTCTTATGTGCTTGTCTGCTTTTTTATCAGAAGTTCCATTTCATCTTGAGTGATGACCCATGAACTTCACCAGCTGGAAAAAAGATTAATTTGGGGAATCATTTTTGTCAAGCAATTTCCTCTTTGTGTGCATACTATGTTCATCATAAACTTTTTTGAAGTACTCTGACAGCATTGTAGTTGACTTTTGAGGGGTTATAAATTCAGTGGCAGCATCCACTAGAAGTACAACCCACTAGGGGCTCTGATTTGTATAGACATAGTTTATAAGTCACCATATCTTTTGGTATCCTTGAAGCTGCATGGCTGAGCTGATTCTGTGATGCAGCTAGCTCTTCCAGGAGCTGTTGCTATGTATTAATAACAAACAACAGGAATGGAAGAGATTGAATAGCAGTAAAGCTATTCAAGTAAGACAACAGCAAAGCAGAAGGGCACACTTTTTCATCTCTAAGTGTTCGTTTACTTCAATAGCTTAGTAAAGGAGAGGTGGAGTGGAGTGTGATTTAACAGAGGTTTAGTGAGAGTGAGACTTTGGACCATAGTTTTTGTTCCTCACTTGATATTGCTCATCCTAGATCTAATCCTAATCAGTAGGGAAGAGCTGATTAAAGAGATAAAGGCAATGGAAATTTTGGGACAAAGTCATTTAAGGTTCAAAATACTAAAAAAGAGAGAGAGAGAGAGAAATTACATCTTAGTCACACATGAACACATGAGAGTCAGTTTGGTGAAGTGGTGAAGGTGCTGGCCTAGAACCCAGGAGACTGTGAGTTCTAGTCCCACCTTAGGCATGAAAGCCAGCTGGGTGACTTTGGGCCAGTCACTCTCTCTCAGCCCAACCTACCTCACAGGGCTGTTGTTGTGGGGAAAATAGGAGGCAGGAATATTGTTTGCCACCTTGAGTTCTATATATAAAAAAGCCAGGATAAAAATATAATAACAACAACAACAACACTAGGACAGCCAATTTCAAAAGCTTAGAGAGATGTTAGGTAGGATCACATGGAAAGAGGTTCCAGGGAGCACAGTAGAGTTGGAAACTTGTCAAGAGATACTGGAAGTTCAGTTGCACACCATTCCAAGGAGAAAAAGAAATAAGGGGTAGATTAGGATACCTAGGGAGCTTTCAGCTGAGTTAAGGGGAAGATGATAGGAAAAAAGGGATTGGCTCACAGCTTGGAGAAGCTGGTAGGATAGTAACAGGTTACTCTATTCCTATTTTGCATCAGTCATCTTCCCAAAGGGAAACTGCCCAGAGTCACTATGTGAGATGGGCGGCTATATAAATGTGATAAATAAATTAAACAGGGTTCAAATGGACTTAAGCAGAACAACTGACACAAGGAGGGAGTGGCAACCCAAGGTAGTAAAGAGATTAGGGAACACCTGGCTACCATGAACAAGTTTCATTCTTCAGGGACAGGCCAATTTCATCCAAGATTCTTGAAGGAGCTTGTAAATGTCATTTTGGAGCTCTTTTCTGTGAACTTTGAGAAATCATGGAGGACAACATAGTGCCAGAGAACTGGAGAAGGGCAGATGTTGTTCCTAATTTCAAAAAGAGGATGTGGGCACAGGCACCCACAGGAGGAGTTCGTCAAAAAAGAAGGTGCCTGCAACTGTGATCAAAGCTCTCTCCCTTTTCAACATTCATTGCACACACTTAAAAAAGGAATGAAGTTTCACACAGTTGCACCCATGTTCCCTTCCCTTGTTCCCCCACAGGCACTTCTGGATCTGGAAATTCAGAACAATTGGGTTTATTATACTGGTCAAAATGCTGGAACAAATTATTAAGCTGTTGGTTTGTGAGCATTGATGTGGGTATGTGGGAATGACCTTGGGAGACTGGGCCCACAGACACTGCCTACGGAACAGTCAGGTAAAAGACAGCATAGTCCACAGCTTGGTAGTGGGCGGGGAAAGAGGCTCAGAAGAGACCCTCCCTAATTTCTTGGGGTGTAAAGGAGACAGAGGGAGAATTGTACTTTCAGACTTGCAAGATTCTGTTAATGTAGCCTTACAATAAAGTAGAATTAGCTCATATGGTTGTGTTTTGTGTCTGGTCAACCTGGTAAGGCTGACAATTTAGGAAAAAATGCATTGCTTGGCATGGGTTTATCAAGATTAAATAATATTAAAAATACCCAATCTCCTTTTTTGATAGAGTTACCAGTTTAGTTGACCATGGGGATGCAATGGATATAGTTTACCTTGACTTCAGCAAAGCATTCAACAATCTCCCATAAGATTGCAGTACAGGAGATGACAAAATGTAAACTGGATTTTACTACCATGAGAGGGATATCTAGCTGAGTAAACAATCATGCTCAATATCACTGGGTCCATATAAAGATGAATTTGTCAAGTAGCATAACAAAAGGCTTAGTTTTGGGCCCTGTTCTATACAACCTATTTATAAATTACTTAGATGAGAGGTTAGACAATATGATTGTCAATTTTCTAGATGACAGAAAAGAGGACTTTAAAGACTTTGTAAGGCAGTATCATTTTATTGGCTCATGTTCATCTTGTGATTCAGTGACTCATCAAGTCACCCAGATCCTTTTTGCATGTACTGAGTTTGGCAAGACTTTTACTTTCTGAAGGAATCCCTCTTTTCTCTAATATTCTTGTTGATATTGCTCGATAATTTGCGGCAAATATTATATCTACAATAATCTGAGTATTTGCCCTCAGAACTCTCCCTTTCTACTTTATCAAACCCATCTTTTTTTCTTTTTAAAACTCTCTTCTTTTGAAATCAAATGTTATATTGTTGGACTTTCTTGGCAATTTCCCAAGAAAAACCTTACCTAGTACAGGAGGATCTAGCTACAGTAACTCACACTCTCATTACCATCTGGTTGACTATTGCAAGACACTTTACATGGGGCTGCCCTTAAAGTCTACTTAGAAACTGCAATCCAGAATGCAGAAGCCCACATACTCACTGGCTGTTGGCACTGGCAACATATAACACAAATTCTGTGCCCCTGCATTGGTTACTTTAAGGTGTAATGTTGACCTATAAATCCCTTCATGGTTTGGCACCTGGGTACCTGCAGGACTGCCTGCTCCAACTTGAATCAACCCAACCCACTAGATCCTTTAGAGAGAACCTACCTGTGGCTTCACAATTCTAACCGATGAGAGAGGGGCTGAAAGTAGAAAACACTGTTTTTCCATAGCAGCATTGGTGCTTTGGAATAATCTCCTGATGGAGATCGTGCTGGGGCCTCCTTATTGACCTTCAGGAAGGTATTGAAAATGGAGTTATTTGGAGAGCATTCTCCTAATTTAAGAACTGTGCCATCTTTTATCCCTTTAATGTTGTTTTCCCGTTTGTCATTGTTGTTTCTATTTCCAAAATTTTATGATGTTACCTTTTAGTCATATCATGCATGTTTTAAATTTTTTTGTTATATGCTGTAGAAGCTGCCAAGAGTTGTTAGATTGTGGTAGGTTATAACAAAGAAATATTTAACTGTATTACCTTAATTTTCATTCTTCTTATGAAACAAATGATTAAAATATGCTAAGGGAAGGACTGGCTCTCTTACTATATGAGACATTCCTATCTGAAGAGCTCATACCTTCTGTTTCCTCTTCAGGAGGATTTTGATCTAAATCAGGATCATACTCTTTAGTTGAGCCCCTGCACTAAGATCCTCCCCCAGCACAGCACTTTAGGAGATCCATAAGAAGGCAGTGTAGTACTCCATTGTTACTCCAGTTATACAGTTACACAGTCACTTGAGGAAATAACAACTCTCAACTTCCTCTTGAGCAGCTAGAGCACAAACTCTTAGGGAAATAAAACACACCTGTTTCCACCCAAGTACTGTACTTTTTCAGGCAGAATAATTTTCTTGTATAACTTAATTTGTTACTTAATTTAATATTGCACCAAATTTTACTTCTCTATTAATACTTTACAGCTCTTCTACAATTGTGAGGTAGGGTAGATTGATGCCTATTCCACTGTCAAAACCCGAGAATTTGTCACTGAGGTCAGTATATAGAAATACAGAAAAGTTCCTTGTGCATTCTATGTTCTTTGCCTTTCCATTATTGTTTTTTTTTCCGTTGTTTATTCGTTCAGTCGCTTCTGACTCTTCGTGACTTCATGGACCAGTCCACGCCAGAGCTTTCTGTCGGCCGTCACCATCCCCAGCTCCCCAATGGTTGAGTCCGTCACCTCCAGAATACCATCCATCCATCTTGCCCTTGGTCGGCCCCTCTTCCTTTGGCCTTTCACTTTCCCTAGCATCAGCTTCTTCTCCAGGGTATCCTGTCTTCTCATTATGTGGCCAAAGTACTTCAGTTTTGCCTTTAATATCATTCCCTCAAGTGAGCAGTCTGGCTTTATTTCCTGGAGTATGGACTGGTTTGATCTTCTTGCAGTCCAAGGCACTCTCAGAATTTTCCTCCAACACCACAGTTCAAAAGCATCTATGTTCCTTCGCTCAGCCTTCCTTATGGTCATTTTGACCATTTTCCGACCTGGGAGTCCTATCTTCCGATGGTATACCGACATATCTCTGGTTGTACTGATCCATTTAGTTTTCACGGCAAGGGACAGAAATATTCTGGTAACAGCTTTCATGTCTCTCACTGATGCTTCTTGCTTTATTAGGAGCTGTCTAAAAGGCAGAAAATGTGATACAGAATTCAGCCAATGGCTTTTAGCGTTTCCAGAGCTTGAAGATGCCAATGGCTATATTTTATTGCCTGGGAGATGGAAGATGCTCTGTGTGCCAGCTTCAAAGCCATCTCCTTGATGTGGCCGTTGACCATCTTTGTAATGTGGTTAGTAATGAGACTTGAGAACTGGAGCTGTTACCAGACAGCAGCAGGAGGAGGCTTCTGGGACATAATAAATAAAACAGAAGCACTTCGACATCTTCAAAGGGCTTTGTCCTAAATAGTAGCTTTTCTCCTGGGGACTCTCTTAGCCTTTCTTCTTTGCAGTAATTAATTCAAGCTGCTCTGCATGCTTGAATTTGCCTCACTGAACTGAGCTGCTCTGAGTGGCAGGGAGGAAAGCCTCTCCTGCAGATATGTCCCGTAGCTCTTCCATCTCCTCCTCCCCCTAGTTAGGTTTCTCAAGCTATTTCTATTAACTGTTATGGTCCAGAGCCAATGAAGATTCTCAGGAGTCTAAAGATATTGGAATTCCAAATTGTGTTCAATAAAGCAAGAACCTACATGGAAGATAGGATTCATTCTAACAATAACCACATACATTGGAAATTCTGACCACAAGAACATCAGAACTTGTTGTTTATTTAGGCAAATACACCAAGTCTTGTTTATAACATAGATCAGGGGTTTTCAAACTTTTTCAGGCTATGGAAACTGTTAAATTAAAAAAGTAGCTCCCAGAACCTCTGATCAAGAGGCAAAGCTCTAGTGATAGAAAATTTGTGTGTTCAAGTGAGCTTTTTTTCTCCCTTTGTCTTTTATAGAACCCCATCAAATTCTCACAGAACATAGTTTGAAAAATCCAGGTCTGGATTTTCAAGCATTTCAGCTGCTTAATAACTTAACTTTTCACTAACAACACTCTTGTAGGTAATAACTATAGATGTTTTACACAGCAGAAGGTTTCAGATGTACTTGAGTGGTTTTGTAGACAAATTGATACTGTTGATCAAAACTGAAAGCTTATCATTTCAGACTATTGGTTTGTTACCATATGGAATTCAGATCTTTGCTACCCCAGGGATATGGCACCCTGCTCCGCCAGAAATCAGTAACTACAATATCAACACTGTCAGTTTCTATGGATAGACTATGTCCAAAAGATGTTAATGAAGGAATGACAGATGTGGAACAAATTTTATCTGACAAGACAGAGAAAGTACCAAAAGTGGAACTACAAATGACAGGCCAAGAAAATAATTTAGAAAAGGATGCTTTACTGGATATACAAAAGAAACTGGCTGAAGTTTTAAAAATTAAAAAGGAAATATAAAAGATAAACTAAAAGAATGACCTGGAATTTTTTTTATTGGATTTATGACAGAGGCTTTTTAAAGAAGAAATCTGTGCAATGGGATAAAGAAAAATTGAAGAGAAATCAAATCCTACAACAATATTTGATTGAATTAAAGATTAAGACTGTTAGAAGTAAAAGGAAGGATTGTTTGTTTGTTTGTTTGTTTGTTTATTTATATGTTAACTTGTATTACCGCTCCATCTCCCCCGAGGGGGACTCTGGGCGGTTTACAGTACAACAATTTAAAATCTTTAAAAGTAACTACAATTTAAAATACATTACAAAACTAATACGTTAAATATAAAAATCCAATAGGCGATAGATGGTTCTCTTTAAAAGGGCTCTATGGCACTAGCCATCCCCAAGAGGAACTATTCCCATTCCCATACCACGCGAGGCGGCACAGCCAGGTCTTTAAATTCTTCCGGAAGGATAGGAGCGATGGGGCCTGTCTCATCTCCGGGGGCAGAATGTTCCAAAGAGTGGGTGCCACCACGGAAAAGGCTCGCCTTCTGGACCCCGCCAAGCGACACTCCCTTGACGACGGGGTCCGAAGCATGCCCTCTCTACATGATCGAGTGGGACGGTTTGAAGTCATGGGGATGAGACGGTCCCTCAGGTAGCCTGGTCCCATGCCATGTAGGGCTTTAAAGGTCATAACCAACACCTTGAATTGCACCCGGAAGCACACTGGCACCCAGTGCAGCTGGCGTAACAGAGGTGTCACATGGGCCGATCTAGGGGCACCCATAACTGCACGCGCAGCCGTGTTTTGGACCAGTTGAAGCTTCCGGATACTCTTCAAGGGTAGCCCCATGTAGAGCGCATTGCAGTAATCTATGTGAGAGATGACCAGGGTATGAGTGACTGTACGGAGGGACTCCTGATCTAGGAAAGGGCGTAACTGGCGCACAACACGAAGTTGTGCAAAGGCCCTTCTGGCCACGACTGCCACCTGCTCTTCAAGCAGGAGTCGTGAGTCCAGGAGGACCCCCAGATTCCGCACTGATTCCGAACGGGGTAGTGCAACCCCATCCAGAACCAAAGATGGTAATTTCCCAGATCTAGAAGAACCATCCACAGCCACTCCATCTTACCAGGGTTCAGCTGAAGCCTGTTGTTCCCCATCCAGACCCCCACAGCCTCCAGGCATTGAGAGAGGGCGGCCACTGCATCACTTACTTCACCAGGGATGGAGATGTACAATTGAGTATCATCAGCATACTGATGATATCTCATCCCATGGTGACGGATGATCTCACCCAGCGGTTTCATGTAGATATTAAATAGGAGAGGTGAAAGAACCGAACCGTGTGGCACCCCACAAACGAGGGGGCGAGAGTTGGATCTTTCATCTCCTATTACCACTGATTGGGACCGGCCCCAGAGGAAGGAGGCGAACCAGCGCAAAACTATGCCAGCCACCCCCAACTCCTTGAGCTGTTCCAAAAGGATACCATGGTCGATGGTATCGAAGGCCGCTGAGAGGTCAAGGAGAGCCAGGATGGATGCACTTCCTCCATCCCGCTCCCGCCAGAGATCATCTGTAAGCGCGACCAATGCAGTTTCCACCCCATATCCCGGCCTGAAACCTGACTGGAAGGGGTCCAGATAATCCGTTTCATCCAGAATCCTCTGGAGTTGCAAGGCCACCACTTTCTCAACCACCTTCCCCAAAAAGGGGAGGTGGGAGACAGGACGAAAATTGCCCAATACAGTAGGGTCCAGCGATGGCTTCTTGAGCAGGGGGTATACCAACGCCTCTTTAAAAGCATCTGGAAACACCCCCTGCTCCAGAGATATATTAACCATCGCCTGGACCCAACCACAGGTCACCTCCCTGGCTGCTTGAACCAGCCAGGAAGGGCAAGGGTCTAGATGGCATGTGGTGGCCTTCACACTCCGGAGGATCCTGTCCACTTCCTTAGGTCCAACAGGATCAAACCGTTCCCAGATAACCGGGTAATGACGTTCCCTGGGCATCTCTCCAGACTCTGCCTCACGCTTGGAGTCTAACTTAGACCGGATCTGAGCGATTTTATCCTGCAGATGCTTAGAAAATTCTTCCGCACGGCCCTGTAGGTGGGTCACATATATATAAAGTTGGTTTATTTGATCAAGGTTAAAATAAGACTCTCTTCTTTTTTTTTGCAAAGTTCTAGCAACCCTTTATGGGCTTTATACACCAGGATCGAAAAGTTGATGTTTTATGGATTTGCTTATATGTAGGGGATGGGATATGGGATGAAGAGATATCTGTTTGTAACCTTATAGGGGGTGAAGAGTTACTAAATGTGTTTACACCGGTTGTGATGAAGGTTGGAAGTCACTTCTTTATATATTTCTTTTCTTTTTCTTTATTATATTCTTTCTTTTCTTCTTTCTTTTTCTTACTTCCTGCACTTTTAATACTTTTTTCTCTTCTCTTCTCTTTCAGACACGCCAGCCATGTAGGGAACGACCAGGTTCTTTCATTTACTCTAGTAGTAGTAGGGCTGAGTAGTAGGGCTGAGACTCAGAGTAAACGAAAGAACCTGGTCATTCCCTACATGGCTGGTGTGTCTGAAAAGTTAAAACGGATATTTGGCAAACACCACATACCTGTATATTTGAAACCCACCAACACACTGAGACAGAGGCTTGTACACCCCAAAGATCAAACTCCAAAACACAAGAAAAGCAATGTAGTTTATGCAATCCAGTGCAGTGAGGAGTGCTCTGAACTCTAGATTGGAGAAACCAAACAACTTTTGTACAGGAGGATGGCCCAACACAGGAGAAGTAACACCACAGGACCAGAGTCAGCAGTTTATCTATTGGGTGATGGTGAACTATTTGGGGTTTCAGGCTTGAAGTAATCCAAACAACGTGTTGTAAGGCTAACAATATCTTTATTGATAGCATAAGGCAATAATGGATGTATAGTGCATTATTGCAAAAAGGTAAAATCAAAGCATAAGCAGAGTTCCATCACCAGAAGTGAGGAAAGAAAAACATCATGGTCTGTGCAAAGACCAGGCATAGTTACAGTTCAGATACAAGTACATGTAGATAGCAGTCTACATAAAGAACAAAGGCATATAGGAAGAACATAAGTGAGAACATAAGTATGAATGAATACCCATGGTTCATAGCTCACATCTGATTGGTTCAAAAATGGGCATCTCTTTCAGCATAGCATTTTGGTAGCAATTGTACTTACTATAAAGCGTCACACGATGGCAGTGTTGTGTATTGGCCTTCCCTCGAGCTACAATTCTCCTGGGAACAATCCTGATAAGAGTTGTTTGTTATGGCTATAAGGGCACCTGTTCGTAGAATGTTTTGGGAACCAGACTTTCAATGCAGGGTCACTTGTAAAAAAAAAATTTCACTTGTAACTTGTACTTTTCCACTTTCTGGCCAGATTTAGTGGAGAAAATGCCATGCGTTTAATTCTGCATAGAATACTTTAACCAAATAACTTTAACATTATCTTCATCTAAAGGAAAAAGGACACTCATTTGAGGACATTAATGTTCACATTTTAGACAGAGAAGATAGGTGGTTTGAGAGAGGGGTCAAGGAATCCATTTATGCCAACTTGGAAAATCCTTCCTTGAATAGAGGTGGGGGCCTCAGGCACAATCTTTCCCCCATCTTCCTCCCTGCTTTGTCTTCTGTGCCTAGGAAGATTAAGACCATTTCACAAGCTCAACAGCAGCATGGTGATCTTAACGATCCTCCTTTAGATGATAAAAGGACTTAAAATAACATCTCAATATAACCATGACCTAGCCCCAGGTGTAAGGTCACACAGCTACCTAGAAACATATTTAAGGATTCCCTTACTAACTTTGCTCAGACTGAAGAAGCTCCTTGGATAAGGAGCGAAACGTTTCCACTGAGAAAATAGAAATCCAGTTGACATGATTCAAGCTACAGATATTGGTATGATAGTAGATTCTGTCCATGGCTGGGCCTTCCTGCCACATGCCTACGTATTGGCTATTTCCAATCTAGACAACCGGCTCTTCCATTCCTGCTAATTTCAGACGGGCCTAATTTAGCAGGTGCTGGATTAAATAGCATTCTTGATGGTAATTATTATTTTTACTTGTCTTCATCTCCAAACCATTCAATTATGATTTTGTTCCTGATTCCAAATAAAAAATTATCTTTGTTTTCCAAGAGGCATCACTCATTCATCTCAGATGGTGGATGGATCCACACAATCTCACCAAAAGTGAACTTTTTCTCGAATTGCACCTTTCCTGATGCTGACCATAAACATTTTGCAAACAAGGTGGGACAAACATTTGAAGCTTCACTCTGTCTGAGGCCATTGGTTCTAGAAAGAAATCCAGGTGCCTGTCAGTGCCGTGGAGCAACTTGCATTGTATAAGGAATACCTTGTTTTTCCACTTATAATCTCAGGCCAGATCATCCGTCCAACATGACCAGTGTCTTTTATGTAAACAAAGTGGAATGTTCTTCTTCTGGACACTGCAATTGTCACATTGGTGCATATATAATAAAGTGTTTCTGAACAGAACATCTTTGCAGTGAGTTGTGTGGTAACATTCATGATTGCAATTGAAGTCGTGGATGGTCTGCTACATCTTGCATCTCTGGGGACATTCTCACATCAAACTCACTATCACAGCCAATTTTGCTCTGACCCAGGATTCTGGGGAATAATTATCTCCAGATGTTCAGTTCTGTGAAAATGTATTTACCATTTTTAGAGATTTTCTGGATCTTTGCTGCTGAATGTTATCCAAGCTTCATATGGATCTTACTGATGCATGAAGGAAATCTGAATGAATAAACTGCACTAAAGCTTGGTGCTTGTTTAATTTATTTCATAAAGAGCAGTGTGAAAAAGTAATCACTGCCTTAGATAAGTAGCTGATTGCATCACCTGTAGCTCCAATAACTGCAATCAAATGTTTCTGTAATTTATGATTTGTCTCTCACATTGCTGTGTAGGAATTTTTACCATCTCTGCATGGTGAACTGCTTCACCTAACAAACATTTGAAGGTTTTGTAGCATGAACTTCTCTTTTAACATCCTACTACAACATTTCTATGGGGTATAAGTCTACATTTTGACTTGGCCAACCCAAAATATTAAATTTGTTCTTCATCCATATTCTTATAGACTTGCTTTGATATTTGGGATTTTTGCCTTGCTGCCTGACCCAATAGTGCTTTAACTTCAGCTGATGGATAAATGGTCTTATTTTTTCCTATAGAATTCAATGATATACTGCAGAATTCATGCTTCTTTCAACAATGGCAAGTCCTGCCACTGAAGAAGCAAAACATTCCCAAGCCATGATACTACCACCTTGATGTTTGATAGTTGGCATGACATTTATGTTTTTGTGGAATGTAGTATTTCGTTTGTAACAGACTGTCAGCCCCACTAGGTAGAGCAGACCAGGAAATCAATTCCACAGGAAGGCTAAAGCTACTTTTATTGAGATTGGCTATAATAACAGAATCTTGCAATTCTGATTGTGCTGTTCCTCCTCCTCCTCCTCCTCCTCCTCCTCCTCCTCATAGTTCAGTGAACTAGGGAGGCATCTACCTGAGCCAATTCCGAATGTTATCTTGTTCTGGACTTAAAAATGCTTCAGCCCCTTTTGCCTAGGCAACGGTTCCTGCATATCTCCATCAATGTAATACTCTTTATTACGGCCACGTAGCCTTGAAAATTCCACTTTTGAGTCATCTGTCCATAGAACTCCTCCAGACATCTGGAGGGTTGTCTGGGTCCTTTTTAGGAAAGTTGAGATGGGCATTAGTGTTCTCAGTGAGGAATAGCTTTTGCCTTGCTACTGTTCCATTAATTCAATTTCTACCCTCCACTTTTCTGATGGTAGGGTTATGAACATTAACTTTAACCAAGGCAAGAGAGTCTGCAGATCCCTGGGTATTATTCTGGGATACCTTGTGACTTCCTGGATGATTTTATGATGGAGTCTTGGAGTGATTTTCACAAAAGTATAACTCTTGGGAAGATTCAGAGATGGTTTTGTAATCTTTTCCAGGCTGATAAGCACCAATATAGTCTTCAGTTGTTGTTTTAAGTGAGGCATGATGTGGATATAGAATCTGTATGGTAGGAACTTCGCTGGAATGAGGGGTCAAAGTGTATGAGATTTATGCTGGGCAATGCTGAGCCAAATCCGCCCTGAAAGTATTGAACTGAAGTCAGGAGTAACTTTTTTACACTGGCTCATCACATGTTGAATGGCTATCTATGAAATAAATGAAATAAGCACTAAGCTTTGGTATTTTTTGTTCATACACTCGATGCATCAGTAGGTCCACATGCAAAGATGTATAAAACTCAGAAAATTTGGGAGGATGCAAATAATTTTTCTCATAACTGTAAATGGAAAGTCTTTTTTGTGCTTCCCATCCCTACTTTTTGGCTCACCAAACTATTGCCAAGATTTGTTCTGAACAGCCTCGTGCATCTTTATGACATCTGGTTCACCAGTTTCCTTCAGATGGCAAACAAATGTTTTCACCCTCTCCCCCTTCACAATGACTTCCTGTTGGGAGATAGTGTCCAGATCCTGTATCTAATAGCCTGGAGTCTCACCTCTTAGTTACGTAGTACCTGATACACAAGCAAAATGGATGCCTCCAGGAAGATTGCTGCTGTTCTTATAAGGCTAAATGAGCTATTTTTCAAATGGTTCCCTCACCATTCCATGGAAGCCCATTCAACTGCTCTATTTATGTCCTTCTACAACTTATATTGTCTCTGAAACACGGAGTTTATCTTCTTTCAGTCTACATAGTAACAATTTCTGCTTTTCATTTTCCTGTCCAGTAATAGTAAGATTTTCCCCACCTTTTTGGTTCAGAAACATTGGCTTGCTTTAGAGAACCTATATCCCTGATTTGGAGGTAATCTCATTCTTGGACGTTTGTTATTTTTTTACCCCCACTTGAGTTCTAAACTGTTTGAAATCATGACAATTTTTTTTCAAATGTTGCCTACTATTAAAGTGTTTCCGCTTGCAACTGTTAATTCTTTATATCACATCAGTGAACTCTTGTACTTTTCACACTGATCTAACTTACTTCATCCAACTTACAGACAAATTTCTGACTAGATGCCTCTTTCCCGCCAAAGGCAGTGACTGATTTCCATCTGGCTCAGGTCATAATTCTTCTGACTTCCTTCTCTCAGATGATATGCAGCAGATGCTTCATTGTCTAGATCACAGCTTTCCAAACTGTGTGTCGTGACGCTTTAGTGTGTCACAACACACAGTTTGGTGTGTCGCCACACAACCCAGAAGCGGCAGCGGGGGCGTGCACGGCAGGGGCGGTAGCGGCGCACCATCAGCGCTTCCGTGTTTTAGCGGAGGCCGCTGCCGCCGTGCACACCGCTGCCACGCCCCCCCATGCCGCCACCGTGCACGCCCCTGCCCCCGCACTGCCGCCGCTGCTGCCGTTGGTGTGTTGCCAATGGCAGCAGATTGGAAAGCACTAGTCTAGATGTTGGCTGCAGCCTTGTGTTCTATGTTCTTCCCCATTGTCAAGGTCCTGGAAGCCCACTTCAACTAAAAGCAAGATTCTCCCAGAGTTTCTTTTAACAAGATTAATTGAAAGAGAATATGAAAAGATTACAGAAATCTTAGCAACTGGGTTGCTATTGCTTTAGAACCTAATTTGTTTCTCAGCTAGTTAAGGTGGGGACTTTTTCAGTATTTGGCAAGAAGGCTGTTCTCTTAACTGACTGATAAATGAGGAATGTCCAGGTGGCGAGGATGTAAATCTGTCAGTTTCTGAACATACCATTATACATATATGGAATGCTTAGAAATCACAAAAAACTACAAATTGTTTACTTGCAATTGTGGTTATTCAAGTCGTTCTTGAGCAACCTCTTCTTTTACTCCTTTTGAGCCACTGTGTGGGTATTGGGACTGAAGTACTTTGCATTTCTTGGTGAAGGGATGTGCTGGAGTGGGTGGAAAGCTCAGTTTTAGAATGTTCCTAAATGAAGGGTCAAATACAGATCCATTTGAAGAACTACAGTTACAGGAAAACAGCCAATCATTTTGCCCTTAGAGACTCACGTCAGGGGACTATAATATCACCTATTATAGGGTAATTGTCTGTAAGTACTTGTGGAAAAGCCAACAGATCATTCAAGTTTAAAATCAAGACTCGTATGAAGGGATATAAACATATAAAACTGAATACTATGCAATGTATTAAAAACATTGTTTTACTCTGCAGAAAATTATTACAAGATCTTTTTAACATCTTGTTTGAAGACTCAGAAAAAAATATATCCTAAAAGGACAAGAGCCTTTATTTATATGCCTGATTCTCTGGTTTATGTTCTAGAAACAGTTTTTAGTACAAAAACATAGATTATTTTTAGTTTTTAAGAGACATCTGATACTGAAATACACAGTGTATATCTATTAATTATGTACAATTGTGTCACATTTGTACATCAATAAAAAACCACTAGGAGCATGTAGGTTTTGAGTATTATTTACTATGGCATTATTTCAGAGTTGCATAGGTAACTTTCAAGGATTGGCTGTGGGGAAACAACTAAGGAACAGCTGGGCGGATGAACATGGGAAAGAAAGATTAGGCAGGCGGTGTTACTTGAGTATACTTAAAACTTGGTTACATTTGAGAATATTGATTCAGAGGATAAATCTTGGAAAAGGGTGGGTTTGGGTCAAGGAACTGAAGAAAAAAAGAGAACACTTGGACACTCCAAACAGTTAACATGGTATCTACATAATGCATCTTTTTCCTGTGGCATTGACATGTTCTTGTGTGCTTCTTTTGACCTATCCAAACAATGCTGGCAAATTAATGGCATAATAAATGGGTATAAATTCCTTCCTCCCCATAAGTTGCTGCTTTATCATCTATCTGATCTTCCCTGAAGCTTTTGTAAGGGTATCCCAGGATTTTCTTTCATCTTGTTTTGTAGATTTAATGTAGATCACTGCTGTTTGGAATAGCAATATAAATTAAGACAGTAAAGTTTTGCTCTGCCTATTAGCATTAACTGTCTTCATCCAAGGTTAAAACAGCACAGAGGAGGTATTTGTGGTTGTAACCTTGTTTTAGTTTTACCCTTAGACCAGAGCTTTCCAAACTCTTCATGTTGGTGACACACCTTTTAGACATGCATCATTTCGCGACACAGTAATTACAGGGCTCACTGCCCCCTGGCCCACGCGATTGGCTCCCGGGTGGAAACCCCACCCCCGGCCCACGCGATTGGCTTCCGCCTTGGGCACGGCAGAGTTGCCCTGCCCTGCCCCGCCCCGCCCTGCCCCGCCCCGCAGCTGCCCCACCCTGCCCTGCCTTGCCTCTGCCAAGAAAAGCTGCGGTCACGAGGCAAAAAAGCCTCGGATCATGCAAAAAGTGACGGTGGGGGGGCACCCTGGGGTGGAAAATATCCGCACCCATCAGCTGTGCGGTGGGGAGGAGGCACGCCTCCGCCTACCAGCCGCACAGCTCATCAGCGCAGATATTTTCCACCCCGGGGCGCCCCCCCCACCGTCACTTTTTGCATGATCCGAGGCTTTTCCGCGAGCCAGTGGCAACGCTTCCGGGTTGCCGCCGCCGCCGCACTTTCGGGTTTTTGTGTGTGGTGGTGGCAGCATTGTCATCCTGGAACCCGGAAGCACTGATAGCCCACCGCTGCCGCACGCCGCCATGGCGGTGCGCCATCAGCGCTTCCGGGTTTTTGTGTGACACAGTATTGTGTTGCGACACACAGTTTGTAAAGCCCTGCCTTAGACTATTGCTATCTTTCTCAAAAGCAAGATAGCAAGTATTTTATCATTTGTCTCTTCAAGATTTAGTTCACCTTTAAATTAATCTACCTTATTAGTGTATCACCTCAAGCAGTAGCAAATGTAGATTGTTCTTCCCTGCTCATCAGAATAACTGCAGACTTCTTGAAAAATCTAGTTTTCAAGACTTTAGATTGCTTTTTTGAATTACTGTCATTTTAGAAATGCATATATGAAGTGTGCTGGAAAAAAGATTGATCAGTATCTGCAGAGTTTGGGGATCATACAGGGCAGATTTGGGAAGCAAATTGTGGGCTGTAGCAGAAAGGAGGAGAAGGGAAAAAATAATGTGAATGGACTTTTTCACACAATTTTGTGTGTAGCCTAGGATTTGTCTGGGCAAGAAACTTGTGGGGGGCTAGACTTCAGGAATCAAGAAGGCAGAAACAGCACTGATCACTCTACTGCATTTGGACATGGATGAGGGGAGTGCACCCTCTTCGTTCTATCAGACATCTTGGCAGCATTTAATGCTATTGATCATGATATCTTTCTGGACCACCCGAATGTTTGGGAGTAGGAAGCACCATTTTACAATGGGTCCATTCCTTCTTAAGTGGGTGGTTCAAGTTGGTAGTTGTGGAGGATGAGTGGGCAAGCTCTTGGCTGCTGCACTGTGGGATGCTAAAGGACTCAGTTCACTCCCTTGTGTTATTTAACATATATATGAAAGCACTGGTAGAAGTCATATGTTGGTTTGGGATGAGATGTCATCAATATGCCAGTGACAGTTGTGCATGGAATTCCAGCCCAAGCTGGAGATGCTGTAAAAGTCTTTAACCAGTGTCTGGAGGTTGTCAGGGACTGGGTGAGGAAAAACAGACTCAGATTACCCTACCTAGGATGGAATTGCAGTAGAGCTATCCGAGAACTTCAGCCCAGTGGTTGCTTCTGATGGGTCTTGCTCCTCAAAGGAGCTGGACTGTGATCTGTGGTGGATTTCGAGGCTGCCGCTTGTTCTCAAGAAGGAGGGAGCACATTCCAAGGAGATAAGAGGACTTGCAGTCTAGAGAGTCTTGGCAGAGTCAGAGTAGCCCTGCCCTAGACTTTCCTAGATTATTTCCCCTTAGGTTAGTTAGGATAGCTTTAGTCTGGCAAGATTCTGTCTGTATGGTGGGAGCAATAAAGAACAGTAGATTTGGAATACACCGACTCGTTCTTGGGCTGACCCCGACATCAATCTTGCCAGGCTGAAGCTATCCTAACTAACCTAAGGGGAAATAACCTGGGAGAGTCTAGGGCGGGGCTACTCTGACTCTCTTTGACTCCCTGCCAAGACACTCTAGACTGCAAGTCCTCTTATCTCCTTGGAATGTGCTCCCTCCTTCCTGAGAACCAGCGGCAGCCTCAAAATCCAACACATCACACACACCCCTTCAGGGACACATTCCATCACAGATTTGGGGAATCCTCCTGGACTCACAGCTCCTATTTTAGTAGGAGGTGGAAACCGGGGGGGGGGGGCTTTGCCCTGTTTCAGTTGGTGAGCCAGTTACAGCCCTGCCTGGACCAGGAAGCTCTTGTGACAGTGAGTTGCATCCTGATCACCACATGACTGGACTATTGCAGTGCACCTTATGAGGGGCTGTCTTTGAAGAGGATTTGGAACCTGTAAATAGAACAGAACAGAACACTTTATTGGCCAAGTATGACTAAACATACAAGGAATTTGACTTCGGTGCAAGAGCTCTCAATGTATTTACCTAACATCAAAAAAATAAACAATAATAAATTACACAATCAAGAAAAGAAAAATTAAAGAAAAATAATAATACTACAGCTATTTAACTAACACATACTCATATTTAAAGGGAAAATTAAGGGACAATAAATACTGCATCTGTTATCTAGCTTATGTTCACATATAACAGAGCATTACCGGTCATGTCTTAGCATTCATGTCTTATCATACACCATCAATCACTATCTCATGCTGCATTAATTAGGAGTTCAACAAATCAATAGCACAAGGGAAAAAACTGTTTCGATGTCTAGATGTTTTGACATACGGTGCTCTATAACGCCGTCCTGATGGAAGAAGTTGAAACAGTTTATATCCAGGGTGAGAAGGGTCTGCAGATATCTTCTCCGCCCTACTTTTGACCCTTGCAACATACAGGAATTCAATAGAGGGCAGGCGGATTACAATAATTCTTTCTGCAGACTTGACTATCCGTTGGACTATCTATGTCTGTCTTGCCTGGTTGCAGAGCCAAACCAGACAGTTATAGAAGAACAGATAACAGACTCAATAGTTCCTCTGTAAAACTCTACCAGAAGCTCCTGAGATAGTTTAAACTTCCTAAGTTGACGCAGGAAGAACATCCTTTGTTGTGCCTTTTTGATAATAGTTCTGATGTTAAGCGTCCATTTCAGATCTTGAGAAATTATGGAGCCCAGAAACTTAAAGGACTCTACTACTGATACAGGGCCATCGAGTATAGTAAGGAAAGGGGAATTGAAGGAGTTCTTTCTAAAATCCACAACCATCTCTACAGTTTTAAGTGTATTCAGTTTCAAATTGTTGTAACTGCACCAAAGGACCAGTTGTTGTACCTCCCGTCTATATGCTGACTCATCACCATTCCGAATGAGACCAATGACGGTTGTATCATCTGCAAATTTCAAAACTTTAACAGAAGAATCTTTTGAAGTACAGTCATTGGTATAGAGGGAGAAAAGCAGCGGGGAGAGCACACATCCCTGAGGGGCACCTGTGCTGATTGACTGAATGCTGGATATGGTTTTGCCTAACCTCACATGTTAGAAATCTGTTAGAAAACTGATTATCCAGGTAAGGTCAGGCACAGTGAGCTGGATCAGTTTGTTGTAAAGAATTCCTGGAACAATGGTATTAAATGCTGAACTAAAGTCCACAAATAGGATTCGTGCATCAGACTCCGGAGATTCAAGATGTTGCAAAATAATGCCATGTCGACAGCATCATCTGCTGACCTGTTTCCTCTATAAGCAAACTGCAATGGATCTAACAGGGGATCCGTGATAGCTTTCAAGTGAGCCAGCACTAGCCTCTCAAAGGTCTTCATAACTACAGACGTCAATGCAACAGGTCTGTAGTCATTCAGCTCACTAATGGAAGATTTCTTAGGAACTGGAATAATTATAGAACTTTTAAAACAAGAAGGAACATAACACATCTCCAACGATTTATTAAAAATATATGTAAAAATAGGGGCCAATTGTTCTGCACAAATTCTCAGACAGGAAGGAGTCACATCATCTGGGCCTGGAGCCTTTTTAATCTTTTGTTTTTGAAATAAATCTCACACTTCTTTTTCCAAGATCACCAGAGGTGAGGAGCCTAGGGAATTGGAAATGGATATAGGGAAATTTGGTGCTAACAATGTATCTGAAATACAATTAGAAGCAACAGATAACAGTTGTTCATTCTCAAACCTGCAGTAAAACATATTAAGGTCGTCTGCCAATTGACGACTCTCATCAGTCGGAAGAGATGGTTTGTTGTGGCCGATGATGTTCTTCAGGCTTTTCCATACAGTTGCAGTATCATTAGGTGAAAACTGCTTTTTCAGCTTTTCTAAATAATTCCTCTTTGGAGTCCTTGGTGCTCTCTGAGCCTTGTGGTTTTCTTGCAGACGTTTCATTGCCAGGCTAGGCAACATCTTCAGTGTGAAAAGGGAGTGGGACTTGCTCTCTGTTTATATACCCTGGCTTGTCCTGCCTGTGTTGGTGGGGGTGTTGTACTCTCCTTGGTAGTTCCTTGATTGGGTTGTTGTTTGCTGCTTGGATGATTGACTGAGTTAATAGTTCCTTGATTAGGGTCTATTGTGTTGTTTGATTGCTCCTCTGGTGCTAATCTTGGTGTTAATCTTTGCCTATCTGGTTGTTGATTGCTGGCAAGGAGGTGTTCTGGTCTTCTGGCTTTTCTATTGTCTCTTATGAATGGTATGTAAATGTTGTTTACCTCTATGTGTCTGTTGATGGCTGCTTTGTCTGAGTGCCAAGCTTCCAGGAATTCTCTAGCATTTTTGGACTTGGCTTTGTTTAAGATGCTCACAGTTTCCCAGTTGAAAGTATGGTTAAGTCTGTCCATGTGTTGTGAGATTAAGGAGTTTTCATCGTGTCTTCTGACTGCTAGTGGGTGTTCGTGGGTTTTTGTGCGCTGCCGCCGCTGCGGCACTTCCAGGTTTTTGCTTCTGGGTTTTCTTGCGCGCCGCTGTTGGTGTGTCGCCATGGGAAAAGTTTGGAAAGCCCTGTGCTAGAGTCTGTATTGTGCTGTTTGAGAAAACAGGAGGTATATAAACTCCAACCAAGATGAATGAAGAAAATTCATGTGGAGCATAATATGGTTTACAGTTAATAACTAAAGTCTCTAAATGCACATTGCAAGATTTATGTAGGATTTTAACATCTTTACACCAACGAATATTCACATAAAAACAAATTCCACCTCCTTTTTGTTTGCCCGATGACTCCGTAACTCGATCTCCTCTAAAAAGATGAAAGCCTGAGAGTTGTAAAAATCCGTCCTCCATTAAGTGATTAAGCCACGTTTCAGTAAAACAAAGGGCTGCAGCATTTGAAAAGTCAGGATTGTTCCGATTTAAAATGAGTAACATCCATTTTGTTAGCTAATGAGCGTATATTTGTTAAATATATCGAGGGAAGAGGAGTTCTATTTTGTTGCTTTCTAAGTCTTACCAAGATTCCAGCTCGCTTCCCCCTTCCTCTGCGTCTCACATATCTTTGTTTGAATCCCAAGCTGCTACCAACAAAACTGCTAACATGACCAAGAGGAGCCACTGCCCCCGCAATCAAAAAGTCCGTAGCACTCCCACAATCACAAAAAACAGGAGTAGTGTAAGCAAAAAGCTGTCCGATGTTTAAAAGTTCATTCCTGGAATATGTAATCTGCAATGAGCTGCATGATATAAAAAAAACACCAAACCCCCCAGAGAGCATTTCACCGAGGCTGCCATTCGCGGCGCCATCTTGGAATGATGATAGAGAATATGGCAACCAGACTATTAGCTGGGGAAAACTGCTATTGCAGAATCCTGCCCATCTTGAGATCACTGCACTGGCTATCAGTTGGAAGTGCTAGTTGGTTAACTAAATAAATATGCTGCTACCATCAGCCTTTAGTGGTACGTCCTAGGAATAGTAAAAGAATAGTAACAACTATGCTATAATGACAAAAATAACATTTGAGAGCTTTCTGGGTTTCCCTTTGATTGTCTTAGAACATTAAAGAGAAGAAATTAGATGGGCTTAATAAAGTAGATTCTAAAGGTGATTTGGGGAGACACAGAACAAAATGTGACTCCCTTTATCAGTTCTGAACATTTCTGCTTCACTTCCAATACCCTGTATCTCTGCTGTACATTACATTGGCTGTTGCTGAGCTCTCTCCTTCTCGATTCCAGGATTGTTTTAATGGATGATGCTGTGGACTGTTTGATGTCTTTTTCAGACTTCCTGTTTGCCTTCCAGATCCAGTTTTACTACTCAGGCAAGTCCATCCTACTTTATTACATTTCTGATTAATGTAATC